>OV651825.1:19083190-19568772 GCA_927349885.1 Psylliodes chrysocephalus | reverse complement strand
GAGAGAGAGAGAGAGAGAGAGAGAGAGAGAGAGAGAGAGAGAGAGAGAGAGAGAGAGAGAGAGAGAGAGAGAGAGAGAGAGAGAGGTTTCGGTAAGTACATAACAACTAAAGGAAGTTTCAGTTTGAGAAACTAAACTTTTAATTTCCTCAAAATTCTTCTTGATACTCCTAATGTTGAGGTGGCTTATTATTGATAAATTATCATACGTTTTTTTTGTTTAAAACATCAACCCTCTCAATTTCATGTGTATCTACAAAATATTGATCCCGAATAAACGTATCAATTTCAATGTAATATTTTTTTGTTTCGTTTTTAATTTATACAATTTTAATTCTTTTGTTAATAAACACTAATCACTAATCACTTTATAGAATTATTTCTGAATTTGACAGCCTGGTTTATGGTTACAGGTTTATTCTGGGTATTTCCAGGTTTGTAATTTTTAGATGAATCAAAATTGTCTTTAGTTGGATTTATAGAAGTCTTATGTGCAGCTTGACCATCTGTTTGGGAGACTCTGTATTGTTGAGTTGATGTTGGTGTAGATGGGGTTACTTTCTATTTGTAGTAAATCTTGAACGGAGTACGTTTTATCATTCCCATGTAGCTTATTTTTCCTGATGTAGCAATTTTTTTGATTATCCAGTTAGACCAAATTTAAATGTTTTCTAAGTTTTTAAGTTTTTTTATTTTATTTTCGTTATTTGGAATGAGATTCTATATCAATATATAAATTGAAAGTATTATGAATTAGTCGTTAATAAATGATTTTGTATATGAATTGTTACAAATCTATAAATTACTTTTATTAATTCCGGTTTCTAAAATGAACATTTTTCTACTTTACAATTCATGCATTCGTAGTGTGAATAAAAAGGAAATGAAACAAACTTTACCGCACTGAAGGAACCAGCTGAGTGTCAGACGGGTCGCTACAGATCCAGAGAGAGATGTATTTATTATTCATCTCAAAATTGAGGACTTTAATAAATTCCACCTAGCCGCAAAACGCTCAGCCAACTCGATTACCCCGTTGGATATTCGCAATTACACCGTCCGTTGAAACTTCTGACCCTAGAAAGTGTCTGGAATTGAAAACGTACGATTTGTTTTTTATTTTTGTGGATAATGATATGCTCTAAATTAAAGCCAACGTACTGAATTATTTATATGTACAGGGTGTCCAATAACAATTCATAGGCTAAGGATATCTTCTAAGTGAATAAAGATATTTTAATTTATGTGGCTGTAAATTTGTAAAGCATAAAGACGGCAAGTAGATCAATAAAAAAACTCGCATACAAAACTACAATAGCTATTTTAAGCTGCAAAATTACATTGGCTCAACAAGAGTCATAAACAGTATTATGAACTCAAATAATTAAAATTCTGGTACACCAAGCCATATCAAAAAAAGAAATCGACAATCAAAAGGTGTACAATATTACAAAATATATCTAAAATATACCTTTTTCGTAAAAGGTTAAACTGGGGGTAGCTTTCCAAGTGTAAAAAAAACAAGACAGCCCACAGCAACCACTATTGAAGAATCCACTTTAATATTACACACTTAAATTCCAAAGGATCTCCCTATATGAAACAACGAACTAATAATTTCAAATCTATTGAACTTAGTCATACTCACAATTTTTATGGCTATAAATCCCTTTAGCGGGTGTGGATTGGGTCCAAAAAACCATGGGAATTCAACTAAACAATGAAATTTCCCAAAAAATATATACCCGTTCTTCCACAATTGATGTAAAATGTGAAGTAAAATCTAAAATCCTCTTTAATAGGAGAACTGGTTATATAAAATAAACATTCTACCCCGAGACAAAATTTGAAGTTGTCTCCATTTCTTCACCTGTCAGACACACCTCACTTACAAATCCTTAAGAATTTATCTGCATATATCTCGGAGTCTATTTACAAAAGATCACCCCACAATTTATATCTATATACAATATAAAACTACATTTGGAAACTGCTCCTGACAAAAATCGATACAAAACCGTTTGCAAAAAATCTCATAGGCGCGTGCAAACAACCTACGAACGCAACTCGCACAGCAAATGCGACTTAAATCGCTTTCTACCATTACCTGGAACTCGGAAGCAGAACTTGTACTGTCAAAATTAAAACAATAACATTGAATTAAAATAATTACTCTGAACAAAAAGTTAACAAATTCGATGAAATTGGCATCGTAAATAATTAATTACTTAAAGGTAAGATTATATTACATAACATATAAATTAACTCACAACGAGACCTTGTCTATTTTTAGGAGAATCGAACAAATTAAAGGAAGCCAGTTAAGAATACTGCAAATAGGATGATTGTACAATTTATTGTACTAGGGTTAAAAATCTACAAAAATGTATAACTCAGATAATATAAACAAAATACGATACGCCTGTCCAGTGATAAGATAAATTAAATTGAAATAATGATATCTAAAGGCTAGGCAATACACACAGCCAGTTTCCGACAAAAATAATGGCTTTAAGGCGGCTGTTTAATACGACCTCCTCGGCGATCGGGAACCGTTACATATCTTATATTCCAACCCGTCATAACAGCGATAAACTAAAAACGTTCTCAAAACTATTTTCCCTAATTTGGATGGAAGCTTCTGCTACTGACTTGCAGATGAACGCATTTTGTGGACACGACGGATATATTGCAGTGATGACGATACATATTATAAATCCCGATACGTCTTATTTTTTTTTTTTTTTTCGTAGCAATAGAAATAGTATTGGCACAAAAATATTTTATTAAAATGCATCTTTGTTTTAAAAATAACGAAATTTAGGAATGGAAGGGGACTGAGGCTTAACTTTAACACTATATGTTAGGCCAATATAAAGGACTGGTGTATTTTTTAATTGCGACAAGCATTAGCTTTTACATGATAATATTAATAGGATATTTTGAAAATGCTCCAAAAAAAAAATTACTATATTTTTATATATCAATATATTTTTAAAAATCTGATGTGTCCAACACATGACTTTCCTATCTAGTTATATAAATGTTTAGAGGATAAACTAAATATATACATTGTCCACATACATCTACCTCGAAACATTTTTCTATAGATATTCATGGAAAACGAAAATACTGAAAAATTTTAATTTCCTACAATTTTTTCATTACGGTCCATTTTAGAAAAATCATGTATAAACAAAAATTATAGAGATCGATATCGCAAACAACTTTTATTTCAAAAACTTTCATAATAAAAATCAGAATTTTGCACATTTTGTCAAATTTCTCGAATACGGACCATTTCAGGAAATTTTTACATAACACAAAAATTACAGATAATAATATTAGAAGTAACTTTTATTTGAATAATTTTCCTCTCCAAACATAAATAACAGATATATTTCATAAAATATAAAAACGGCCTCCCATAAAGTACCCCCCAGATGTTCCGACTTTGTCCAAAATCTAATCATTTCACGTCAGGCCGAAATAAACCTTAAGTTTAAAATTTAATGTTTTTTTCTTTATCCGTTTTTGAGTTTTCTTCAAAATTCGAAATTTACACATTTTCTCAAATATCTTGAATACGGTCCATTTTAGAGAAATTATGTATAGAATAAAAATTATAGAGAATTATATTACAAACAACTTTTATTTAAACAATTTTAATAAAAAAAATATTTTTTTTACATTTTGTCAAATTTCTCGAATACGGACCATTTTAGGAAATTTTGTATAGAACAAAAATTATAGATAATAATATTAGAAGTAACTTTTATTTAAAGAATTTTCTTCTCCAAACGTAAATAACAGATATATTCCATAAAATATAAAAATGACCACCTATAAAGTACCCCCCCAAATGTTCCGACTCTGCCCAAAATCTAATCAGCTCATTAGACGCTGAAACAAAGCTTAAGTTTAAAATTTGGTGTTTTCTGTGTATCGGTTCATGAGTTATGCGTTATACAGACACAGACACACACACACACACACACACACACACACACACACACACACACACACACACACACACACACACACACACACACACACACACACACACACACACACACACACACACACACACACACACACACACACACACACACACACACACACACACACACACTCACACACACACACACACACACACACACACACACACACACACACACACACACCACACACACACACACCACACACACACACACACACACACACACACACACACACACACACACCACAACACACACACACACACACACACACACACACACACACACACACACACACACACACACACACACACACACACACCACACACACCACACACACACACACACACACACACACACACACACACACACACACACACACACAGACACACAGACACACAGACACACAGACACACACACACACAGACATCATCGCGAAAATAGTCAAAACGGATTCAGGGGACCTCAAACGTAAAAATCCGTCGAAAACTCGAGGTCGAAAAAAATCATGATTCCTATACTTTCCTTATATCTGTATACAGATAGGAAAGTAATTATATCTGTATACAGATAGGAAAGTAAAAAGGAGTGACTACCGGGCGTATTGATTATACGATGTTTTTTGACATTAGTATACCACGAAAATAATATTTAACAACTATGTACGAAATATACAATATTCCAATTATTCATTATCTTTCTCTACTTTGCTAAGATTAACCGGTATAGACGAGCTGTCGCTTACAACATGTAGAAGCAGAAAAAATTAGGAAGAGCCAGTGGCGTTTCTAACCGATAATTTTTTGTACTTCCAATCAAAGATATTAGAAAATGAATATTTGGAAATAACAGTCAACTTCACACCAATATGATACTTTTAAAATATTTAAATATTTATTTTCACAGTTTTCTTTTTTCCTTGTCAAGAAAATGAGTTATTTTGCATAGTACATAGTTAGGGATATTTTAGTTTTTCCTCGTGTATTGAGTGATTATTTTGTTCAGGTTTAGGATGACTTTTTAAAATAGCGAATGAACCAGAATTATTACTAATTGTACCTTAGCACATTGTCCAAATGTATTTTTATATAACCAATCTTCGTTCTTCCTATATATACTTTTAAAAGCAATAGAGGTACCTATACCTTTATTAATTTAAATACCAAACATGTTTATTTTAAAATTTTTTTCTTTTTCAATAATAAACATAATTATGACAACCAGTTTAATTTATGTAACTAGTTACTTAAAGTAGGTATGAATTATTTGGACACTTTAGATTACAAAAAATGTTACTTTGTAAGACAAATTAGAAGAAAATTTTTATTAAATACTTACTAAGAATAAATGTTGGATAGGCTCATTGGAAAAAAAACATATTCAAAAAACATTTCAATTTCTACGATTAATTATATTAATTAATAAGTGAAATAAAAAATCATTATTCAATGCGAAAAAAAAGAATTGAAATCAAGTATTTTTTTGACTCAATGATGTATAATATACGAATAACATTTTAAGTAAAACAATATATCTCCGTATATGGGCGGTAAATCAAAGAGGTTGATTTGTTGATGTTTTAAGCTAGTTGACCTCCCGCATAACAATTCGTTTTGTACACCATTTTTTTTTTGAGTACTTTAAGCAGTGGCCGACCTTTTTTGCATTTGTGGTATTTCTTTATGTTTGACTTATTGTTTAATACAACTTATGTGCCTAGATCATTTTATCTATTTATCTCTTTTTAACAAAATTCTTATATGACTAATTAAATTCGAGCCACACTTGGCGGCGATTGCGGCATAGTTCAAACCCATTTTGGCGGCCGCTTTAAAGTTTTTTTGTTGTCGGCCGTATACCTATATGGCGTTACCGCTTTGTTACCGAGGGTACAATTTTCTTCAACAAAAAATATGTTTTTTGTTTTCGGCATGTCATGAAACAAACCGCTAAAGGAACAACGCAAATCACACAGAATACTAAATTTAAACAATAGTATACTAAAATACATTAACGTATATACCAGGTGTCCTATATGTTTCTGGATAACTGTTAAAAGGGATTAAAGTGTTTTACCTGATGAACCCAAATCAACGTCTTATAAAACTACCCGCTAGAAACCAGCATTATCATTTATATTTCAAACCACGCCACCACACTTTTTTTTAATATAATACATTTTTCGCTTCATGTCAACGATATTATACGATGTATTGGTCAAAATTATAAATAACAGACTCATTTAACCTGTTTCTAACGGGTGCGTGGTTTGACAAGCGGTTGATTTAAACTACCGCCCACAAAAATTAGAAATTAAATTTGTATTACATAGTAACATATTTTCATTGTTAAGTTAGCCTTTTTTTACCATTTTGACCATATAAATACAGCCTAAAAAAAGCAATATGATATATAACTGAACTGAGGGTGATACATTTGATCATATTAACAAAAAAATATGAGCTTGAAAATTGAAAAATGAATGCTAGAAATGGTTTTATTTTATTTTACACCCATTGGACCCTCCGTAGTATTACCCTAATCCATTTGTAGCGTGGTGTCACTGCAGCTTGCAGTTTATTGTACCACCAGAAAAGATATTTAAATTAAATTAATAAAATTTTTACAATTAACCCGTAACACTACTTATGTTTGGGAATAAAATTCCATTGTCTGGTGCAGTTTACAGTTTATTAAACTTTTAAAAGCAATTAGGGATACAACAAACACTTCATTTTCATGGACGAAACCCATCTTTTTGTTCCTGCTAGTGTTCATGATAATCAACTAAACTTTTTCCTAAAAATTGATGGCAGTTTTCGTTTACGCTTGCAAGAGTTCTATAAACCAATCAGCGTGTTATCTTTTAGAAGCGTAAGAAGATATTATTTTTGCTCGGTTGCATTCTGGGCACCTATAAATCTTCAAAGACAAGGTCAGGTGTTTTATGGAGTTGGTTTACCCCGACTTCTTAATCATGGTCATCCTCAAATGGAGCTAACCGATTTTAATGCAATACATTCGATTTTGTGTTTTGGATCTAGCTTATATGGTAAATTATATCATTAATTTTTTTCTTGATGAGGTACCTACAGACTTTGCTAATACCTTTGTAGCTTCGTAAAATAACCCTTTTGAGTTATTAAGTCAGACTTTGTCACCTTCCTTCAAATATCATTCTGTAGTTTGAGTATCTTACCGTTTCTTAATTCGCTGTCGATTTAAGAAGAATGCGAGCGAACCAATTCATGCATGTCTTCAATGTTTGTTTTTTGTAACTACCTTACTTTTGACCAGTTTTATCTTCTGCAGGTCGGCATTTAAAGTCGAGGACATACGTTAGTCTCATCTGACTTCCGAATAGGAATTTTGCTTCTTGTATTATTGACGGCCGATCTATAGCTCATTGCGAAGAGCGTTCTGCATTTCTTTATGCCTAGTCTGTCGGGGATTCCTCAGAAAAGCTGACTTAAAAATTACTTGCGCGATACTATCAAACTATCAAAAATTTAAATTGACAGATTAATGTAAATGGGAGAGGGAGAGAGATTGGAAATTAACACTTATATGTCTACATCTAAAATAATACACTATTTTTTTAGGAACCGTAATCAATTAAAAAAATAGTATAATAATTAAAATAAATATTTCTTAATATTCATTCCAATTTACCATAATTCTAATCTTTTTTCTTTAATTTCTTTGTTTCAATGACCTTTTACAGATCGCCTTATAAATGTCGTGATATTCGAAACATTTCCCGTTAAAAATAAAACAATAAAAAGCCTTACTTTGGCACATTTGCAATATTAAATTCGGAAAAACCGCACAGATTTTGCAGGGCACGAACGCGTTTCAGCAAATTTAGCGAATATTTCAGCTGAAGCGATGAAAATCTGCTAGAGGAATATCTAAGAACGTCTGCACTTTCGGCATGGTGAGTTTTCCGAGCGTCTTTCCTTTATATATAATTGAATGACAAAAAAAAACTGTTGTTTGGTTAACGAAGTTCTGAGATAATTGAGAGACTCTTAAAATAATGAGTAAATTTTGTACAATTATTATGTTTACTTTTAAGATTATTTTGTTAATAAAATGTATGCAAATCATTTAGTTATGATTATTGTGACAATGAGATAGATAATTAAAACAGATTAACAGACAATTTAATCTTAATTTTTCTTTTTTTTTTTTTAACAACGACAGTTATTGACACGGGTACAAGAGTTTATAAAAGGCTACATAGTCCAGGATCCGTAAGTAAGGTCGACCTTCACCGATCTGTTTAATGGATGAAAGTTTCTTTTTATCAAATAAAATATGTTTTTAAATATACCGCAAATGGGTTGCCTAAGAAAATATGATTACGGCCATTTTTTACTTTCCTTTCTGTGTACAGATAAGAAGAGTATAAGAATCATAAAAAAAGTTGTTTATAATGTCATTCTTTATTATTTTGTCTCTATACATGATTTCCCTAAAATGGACCTAATTCGAGATATTTGAGAAAAGGTGCAAATTTCGAATTTTGAGGATACCTCAAAATTTTAAATTTAAGCTTTAATTCATCCCGTGGTGAGCTGATTAAAGTTTGGGCATAGTCAAAGCATCTGGGGAATGCTTTACAGGGTGTCGTTTTTTTTAACTTTATGAAAATAAATAGTCTGGACCGTATTTTCTTAGGCAACCCATTTGCAGTATATTTAAAAACATATTTTATTTAATAAAAAGAAACTTTTCTCCAATAAACAGATGGGTGAAGGTCGACCTTACTTCAGATCTTAGACTAACAGGTTATATATAAAGTAAAAAGTCAAGTTAATATATTAAGAAATAAAAGTACGATAATATACTTAAATGAGGTTATATAGCTTACAGCCGGTTGCAAGAACGTTAAATATTTATGGACTCGCTAACGATATTGATCCATTCTACAATATGACCAATAATATATATTACAATGATTTATAATTCTTGTAAAATATAATGAAAATGAAAATATAATGAAAATAGGTGTGAGCATAAAAATTTTACAACAAAAAAATAATACTTCTCTTTTATATATTTGTTTAATTAATTTTGTCCAGCATGAGATCTCTCTTTTTCTTAGGGTGTGTAGGTTACGATTTCACAGATTTCTCACTCTGTTCAATAAAACAAAGAAATCAGATTCAATAGGATATAATCAATAAAAAGAGAAATAATGTAATTTTTAATCAATTAGATGAGATGGAAATGAATGAAAAATGGCTTAAATTAAATGATAAATACAATGAAAATATTCAAAAACCTTTAAAACACTAATCATACTATCCTAGTAATAGATGTTGCCTATTCAAATATCCTCAGTAGAACAGTTATCACGGTTGGCAACACCAATAAGTTACCAGAGTCAGAACTTGTCAGTCTTCAAATAAGGTTAGGAATTTTTATGAACAACAAAAAGAAATGCTCCTGCTTAGGCAAAAAAAGTTTCTACGTGTTTCAAATCACTTCAAATAAAATTGACTATGAAGCAAGTAAGTGGAAATTTATCAATAATGTTTATAACTAATCTTACTTCATGAAAGAACACCTCACTGATAATTCTTTTTTAGGAATATGTCACTTCGCTCCGCTATTTCTTTCACATCATCGATTGGCTTCGAGAGAAAACAGGGCTCTCCTGTTTTTTCCTTTTCGGTAAGTAATAAAATTTCGTCTAGTTCAGTCAGTTTTACAACCTCCAACTTTTTTAGGTTACCTTTTAAAAATTATTTTCTGACAGTGTCAGAAATAAAATCAAATGTTTGGTAAGCTCTTGCAATTAAAACAATTGTTGATCAGAGCTCATTTAACGATCCTACCCTTAGACGAAGCCCTTAGGATGGTCAAAATGATACTGATTTTGACTTTTATTGTCACTCCCAACCTCACTTTGGAATTCTGAATTTCACAAAAATGATAAATTTTGGATTAGGAACTGCCGAATATGCTTAAAACTAATGTACAACCTATTCTATATAATTAAAATTACCCCAAACACTGTTCTTTTATGACATTTAGCATAAATCAATGTTTTTTTGAACTTAGGTTATCTGATGAGTATTTTACACATATTTCTCTCAGAATACCATTTAGCAAGGACTTATTTTTATTAAAATGTTCACAAATTCCCTTACGAATTAAAATTCACTTCCTATGTGCTAAAATAGACAATTTAATATAAAATTCTACTGCTAATTAATGGTACATTTTCAATGATATCAAATGTGACAAAATGGGCCCCAAAATATTCCAATATGTCTTATGGTGCTATAAGAGCATAATATCACTACTATTTTATCACCTGCCACCAGAAATTAGTTAGAATTTTATAATTTGAAAAATTTATTGGCATAGTTTCCAAATGTCAAATATTGTAAAAACATCATTCTTTTGATTTACTGGTAAAAATCTGCAACACTACTATGGTTGTCTTTTTATCTGTTATGCTGTGAGAAATATATTCAAACTAACAAATTATCACAGTTGCAACTCATAAATTTCTCCCAGTCTGTCATGATTCCTTTGAATGAAGATGTTTTCCGTTTCAATTTTAATTCAAATTTTCTAAGTCCTTTAATTAATGTTTTGTTTAACTTTTTATGCTTTAAATGTTTTATAATGTTCAAAGTGATTTGTTTTTTTAAAATGGTTCATTATATGTGAAGTGTTTAAACCCCATATACAGGGTGCAATAATAAAATAATAACAGATTTTTTTCTTATTAACTTTATTGAATATTATTATGTCTTCTTGATTGTATTTTTTATTTTAACACCTTACAATGATTAATTCATTGTAATATTGTTATAGAGATTGCTCACCCATATTTAAATAGGACTACGAAAAGCGTCTTTTCAAGTGTTATGGTCCAAATATGTTTTAAATTAATATTTCAGCATTTGAATATATATTTAAAAACAAAAAAAAACGAATAATCAATTTTACTTCAAGACACGACAATATGTGAGGTTTTTAAAAACATATTTTTTTTTGTTGTATAGTTGAGTTTCCATAAAGTCAAATATTATTAAGAGATCTAAACAATTTTATAACAGAAAAACAGTAACAAAGCCTACACAAAATACATATTATTAAAAATAGCTATAAAACATAAAAAAAAACACTAATATTTCTTATAATAATAATTAATATTAACAAAACCACAAAAAAACAAAACAAAGTGCTACAATGAAAATATATCTATATTTAAAATTTTTAAATGTTTAGATAGTCATATAAAACCCTTTTAAATTGGATAATATAAATGATTCAATCTATATTGCTCATTGAAGTGAAGTTATTGGCAACTTTTATGATATAAGTACTATGATATTGTTACGCAGGTTTTTGCTTTAATCCTCTATAGTCTACTCAGAAACGAGTAGATCCGTCTTTCTTAGTTACTAGCACCACAGGTGAGCACCAGGGACCAGAAGCTTCTTCAATAATATTTGCATCCATCACGTCCTGTATCTCTGTATATCTGTTAAGCAAATGGGAGTATTCTTGGTGCTTGTCGTGTTGGCCTTACATCGCCTTTATAAATTCTATGCTGAACAAGACTGGTACGCCCCGTAGATTTTCCTGTCTCGAAGAAAATGTCACAGTTTGTATTGATACATTTTTTGACTTTTCTAAGTTCTTCAGCTGTCAGATAATCATACCAGCTGTTTTACAAAGCTGGCGACAAATGAGTTACTTGTGGTGGCTTCCTCGTGGAACGGTCTTCGCACTGCATTATGTTTTCCACTGGTGTACAGAGCCCTATTTTTTGTCCTTTCGTCAGATTGAATGGTCTCTTCAATAAATTGGCAACCCTTACTGGAATTAGTTGATCAACGTTAACGACACATCTAGCTACCAGAATTCCGTCACTCGCAGATTCTTGACTTTTCATAATGCCCACATGTAAGCCGTGTGATTTCTCGCCGAGACAGCAGCTTCCTAATTTTAAGGTACTTCTATGTCTTCTTCAACTAGGACATTTCGAATTTAGGTAATTCCCTTGTTTTCTATTACTGAAGGTCCATGATAAACTTATTTTGCATAATGTCCATACTAAAGACATACTGATCCATAATATTGGCCAACAGAAATAAGTGTTCTATCAGGGTATTACCAATCTGTACGGTTGCTGATATCTCGCCTAGAACAGAAGTAGTGTGCCCTGTAGCTGTTTCCAGAACTAAGCCTCTTCGAGTTAGTCGTGGTTTTCAATGCAGGATCCCTGTTCAAATGAAAGACTTGGTTGCACTAGTATCAATGACGAAGGTGCCTTCTTGGTTATCGATATACTTCTTGACCTATAGATTTTGTACGATTTTATTTAAGATGTGTGCGAATTTTGGGGTCCTCTGTTACAGCCGACGCCTGCACCGTAGTGTCGACCTTTATTCCTTTCCGTGATTATTGCTAAAAAGCCGTCTAGATATGGATGACCGGCTTCTCCGGGAGGCATTTCTGCTTTATTTCTTGATGGTTTTCGTGACAAGTATAGGGAGGTTGATCGAAGTGAATTTATGGCATCACTCCCCGCTTAACAAATTGCTGCGGGTTATCAACCCGTCAAAAACCCACTGGTTTATGCTGAGGGGTGTCTACAAGTAGTCATCTTCTCAACGAATCAAAGTCCTGCAGGCTATTAGGTAACTCATCAAAAACCTGCTGGTTGGTACTGAGTTGTGTCTACAGACTGCAGAAATCCATCTTTTCAAAGTCCTGTAAGTTATTGTTGTCGCTAAGAGGTGTCTATAGATGCTTCATTTTTTTAAGTGGCCATATGGTCGGCCCAATCCAGAAGGCAAGCAATATAAAACATTAGTCTACAAAATGTACATTTAAATCTGAAAAATCTTAATGACTAGAAAACACTATGCAGAGATGTAAAGTGTACTCAAGATGGTACTTTGGAACTTAAAGTACTTAGTAATTCTATAGTGTACTAAAAATTGTACTTAAGTACTCAAAGTACTTAGTCATTTTTTAAGTGTACTTAAAATATTCTCAAGGTACTTAGTTATATGTTCGCGTGACTACTTTCAAAATGTTGAGTACTGTATTTTAGAGTACCCAGTAATTTTGATTACTACAACTGACGAGTATTGAGTAAGAGGCCGATGCATGCAAATTTTGTCATTTGATTAGAGTGGTTCTCTTGAAAGTAGCTTTAAGATCCTATATAAAGCTGAATATTGACAAAAGGCTTATTGGATAGTTATGCTTTTTTGGCTGCTTGATCAGTTAACTAATTCTCGAGGATTTCTACGTGAAATGGTACTCAGGTCTGATGAATGGATTGATTGGATTGCAGAAAGCGATTCTATGCATATCGTTACTTTTTTATATTGATCCACACGGAACATTAAAGCTTCAGACATTGCTAAGAGTTTTCCGGTGTGCATACTGCAGATGTAAGAGAGTCTGAATTTTGTTACTACTGCGTGACTTGTAGCCTACTAAGTAACCTGTACCATATTCTTTTTTCGAAGCATCCATAAATAGGGTCCCATAAAAAGAGCTTGAATTGATAGTTCAAGGAGTCCTTGCTTTAAAACTTCATTGGACGAATAAGACTTGAAACGAAATTTTTTGGAACCTGCTGGTCTAAAGATAATAAATAATAATTGGAAAAAAAATTAAACGCCCTTTAAAATGATGTGCCACTTGATCTTTCTCATTTAAGATTTCAAAGAGGTTTAGCCACGAGTGTTAAAATTATTTATTGTAGGTGTCCCCCTTAAAAATAAAACTGACGGGTTTATGCTATTTTTTATATTATTTACTGGAAGGAAGATATTCAGGGTAGGAAGTTTTCGGTGTGTCACCCTATATATTATAATACTTTCCCACACGCATGTACAATAGTGTCTTAGCAGATGTATTCATGTTTATTTATTTATATATATTTTTTTAAATTTCTGCATTTTAATTAGATTTATTTTTTTTATATTGAATAAACATTATTATTATTATTATTATTATGATCATCTGATATTTTCTCAATGTTAGGATAAGATCCGTTCATCACAAGTTCCTTAAATTTTATTACTAACTTTTATTTCCGGTTTCAACTAAAAAGGTGAGAACACATTATACAATCCCGTCGCATCGCGGTCTGTGCTAGTCTCGAGCGCGCGCGATTTCCCGGGATTTCCCGGGATTCTATGGAAAAAACGTAAGGAGAACGCGCTGCGAGCGAGAAAAACTAGTGCAAATACATGTTTTATAATATGGAGGAGAAAACTTCACCGTGAGTGCTCGAGACTATCCCAGACCACGATGCGAAATAATCGCAATTTCCTAATGCGTTTCCACCTTTAGAGTATATTTTTCATGTTTTGTTATTTAAAAATTTTCTCTCTTCTCAGTAAAAACAAAAATATAGAATTAAAATTCTAAATTAACTGAAAATAAAAACTGTGTTTAATATACTCCTTCTGGTAAAATAATCTTTCGATTTTCTCTTCGACTAAGTTTGAAATATTCTATCTCCTTCGTAATTGTGCGAAGAAGAAAATTTAAATTAAAAACGTCCGAGTATTGGACCACTTCTCAGAAAACGACTCACTGAAAGTATTTGCCTGAATGCACTTCAATACTTCCCACAGCCTGCGCCAGACACCTTGGTAATATTGTGAAGGTGTAAACTTTTTGCATGAGAGAATATGTTTTCGGTAAAATGCACATTTAGGACAGGCAAACCAGTTGAATTATTTTTGAATCCACAACGCAACATCAATGAAGTTACTTTCAATACCTCTTAGAATATATAAAATTTATGAGAAAAGTTATTAATAGTTTACTTTTAATCAACACAAAGAAGGTGTAAATTTAGGTGTACCTCAAATTAAAATGTATTCTATGTATATAACATCTAAATAACAAACATAAAGAACAATATTGGTCCCTTTATTATTTTATGATCTTGTATATTCACAAAGTAAAGCATTTATGTTATGAAATTAAAATTAAACAGTAATTCAAAATTTGGTACAAAGTGTAATCGTAATTTAATTGGTTTAAATAATTATTTCTTTAATTAAAATTTAATTAGAAAATGTCGAGTTTTATAAGTGCTAAAAGATGAAGTGAAATTATTTTTAATAGAACTGCTGATTTCTTAGTTAGTTCGGACTAAATTATTTTACAAATAAATATTGTTTGTCCTCTTACTTGTTGAAACTTTAAAATAAATTGTTCCTTCTGATTTATAGTTTTTAACTTCTTTACATAATTTTAATAACTTTGTCAGTGTTTTAAATGATTTAATTGTAATAATAATAGTTCTTTTAATAGTCCTTTATACATAGTTTTTGCTATACCCATGTCAAAATCTGATTTTACAAAAGAAATCAATGTTATAAAACAGTTGGCTTCAAACAATAACTTTCCTTTAGAAATCAATAATATCATTTATAAAAGATTATTAAAAGAAAAATAAAAAGAAATATAAAAGTATAAACAATAAAGTTAGTGCCAAACAAAATGTTAAAGACATAAGAAAAGTGAAAACGAAAATGAAATATAGGCAATATTTGGGGAAAATAATAAAGAATAGAAGATTGAAAAGTGAGGACAAAGATAAAAGAAAAGTAGTAAAATTAACATGGGTGACCGAAATTTGTAATTTTAAAACAAGCTTATGATACGGAAATTGAATGGATAAAATAGAAATAGATAGGCCAATATTGTGTGAGTAGACATAGTATATGAAAATGCAAATGAAGACAATATCTGAAATAATAGGAAAATAAAGTTAAAAAAGAACGAGTAGGTATTTATAGTTTGATTTAAAAAAGTAGAGATTTTGTGCATGAGACCGAGGGTTTTAGAGAAATGTTTATAAAAAAGTAACAGTAAAAAAGGAATTAATACATTATTGGAGTAAAATGAAGGATAATTTGAGTAATACGTAAATGCGGTATATGACATTATTATGTGATAAAGTAAACTAATGCAGTATTATGAATAATGCGGTATAAAGAAAATAATTGTATATAAATTATTTAAAATAATATAATGTATAATGAGAAAATGAATATGGGAAAATGAATATGAGAAAATTTATAGAATAGAAAGAAGATTTTAAAGAATAATATTAAACGATATTTTGAAATGGCAAGAAAGATTAAAAATTATGAAAATATTGATGTATATAGAAGACGACATAATAAAGAGATATTTGGAAATAAAAAATTAGTGTAAATATGAGAATGAGTGTGAGATAAATGAAGAAGATGTCACAATAGTTTTAAATAATTATGAAGTATTATAAGTTATATTACTAATTATTTTATTGTTTGAATGAATAATAAAAAAATTAAAAATAAACAATTAAGGGGAAAAATAGGAGAGTTAATTTTTTTTATGTAAATTTAGGAATGAAATTCATTGTTCTTAGTATATTTGGATAGTATATTAAATAAACAATACGTTTAAGAAATTTGATATGGAAAAATGTGACGTCATTAAAGTTTATGAACTATCCTGGGGTGACAAAAATACAAATTGTGGTTCTCCTTAATGGTATTGTCCTTTTTTTAAAAAGTTATTTCTCTACTGCATTTTTTTTCTTCTACAGTCAGCACTCTAGCTCCATATGGACATTTTAACTGTATCATAGAGTTTTATTTTTTTTAATGTCATCCAGACTGGTAGCAACATAATTGAATTTGGAATCCATAAAAAGTCCACAATTAAAAAATTTTTCCTGCAAATAAATTTCCCAATCTCACTTTGCTATGGATTTATGGTCCATGCCATATCGGGTGGCTTTAGCAAAAAATAAAAGATTTTATAAGATTTTTTAAAGAAGACTTTCCATTTTTTTACAAATTTCTTCAAATTTTAAAGCAGTGACTCGTTTTTGTCTTTCATTGTGCCACAATGCACAATCAGCTTGATCTCGTGGCACAATGGTTTTTTTCTCATCTATAGACATTGGCCAACTCTTTAGAAAATCTTCTTATGCAACGCTCCTCAAAGAGTGCGACAGATCAGTGCCATAATCTATTTCGAAAAAATATACATTACTTTAACAGATTAATAATTATTGTTAACTCGAAAAAGGTATTTATTAAAAATAAGAACTGTACAACATAAAAGTTAAACAGAAACATATTAATAATTCACGTATGCCTTTTAATTTCGGATATATTTTTTTAATAAATAAATTATAAAAAATTAAAAATAATTGAACGAAATTACTATATTATATAAAAAAACAAAGTGTACAGACAAGAAACAAAATAAATTCAAATCACTTTCGTATTGTTTATCAGTTGTAAATAGTAGAATAAGATATATACTTTGTTGGTGGCACCCTCTAGACGAAAAAGCTTTTAACGTATTTTTTAAATTTTTATTGTAAGAAAAATAAATGCTACTCTAGGCAAAAATTAAATATATTATTCCCTTCTAGCATTTTTTAACATTTTTATATCCTTCCGTTAGAAAGATATCTTCTTAGAATTTCTAAAAAAAGACTGATCCAAATTTACAAAAAGTGACTCCAGAGAGGTAAGCGTTTGGCCTTTATCTGTACTTACATAACTTTTTTTTTAGTAAAAAGTAATCCTTAAAATTGGAGTACTACAAAACTTTTTTTAGCATTGCATTTTACTATTAATAAAGGCTGTTCCTTTTGTATATAGATTTTATTTCTGACAAGACAATTTTATTATTCTGACAAATAAATAATTTTATTTTATACAGGATGATAAACAACAACTATAAAAATAAAATATATTTTCTTTATTACTATTGATTCTAACACACCTCCTTAATGGTGATCAAGAAAATAAATTTAACAATTTTTTAAACCTTGTAAACTTCTGTACGTCCAATGGATTAGTCAAAACATCAGCGATCATATCTTCTGGTGGACAAAATTCAAAAATAATTCTCTTTTCTTTCTTCAGTTCCTTAGCGTAGTAAAACTTTGTTTCAATATGCTTTGTTCTGTCGTTTATCTTCTCAGAATCAGGTAGCTTAAGACATCTCTGGTTGTCTTCAAAAAGTTTTATTTGCAGATTGTTTTGACTGAAATCTTTTAATAATTCTTCTAGCCACATTGCTTCCTGACATGATTCTGAGAGCGATATAATTTCTGCCTCAACCGATGATAGGGATACCACTTCTTGTTTTCTGCTTCGCCAAATGATCAGACCTCCTTAATATATAAATAAATAACCTGTATTAGATTTTCTGTCTGATTAATCACCTCCCCAGTCGGTATCAGCCAGAGATAACAGAGATATAAGAAGTCATTCATAAAATATAATATTCATGGTGCCAAGAACAGTTCGCACTCAAAACATTCTATTTCTAGACGCGCGGCGAGGCGACGAAAGGTGAGAAGTAAAAGAAGGGATACAGTGAAGAATTTTACATAGTTTTATCAATGAATAACTGCCCGAGCTTTTACTACTTAACGTAACTTTTCTTGCCGGTGTAAGCCCTGTTGCCACTTCTAATCTAACATCACTAGGTTTTGGAATTTGTTGAAAATTATTACATCTAATTTAATGAAATTACATCTAATTTGGTTAAAAATGCCTATTTTTTGTTCTAATGCTCAATTAAGTCTTTGTAGGAAGTATTTTTTTATAATTATTTGAAAAAAATCATTTACATTAACCCTTATGATCGAAAAAAAATTTAAATGTCTCAATTTCAACCGTCTACAAATTTGTATAAAAAATCTTCTTTTAGAAATATACCTCTCAATTGACGAAAAACGAAGGCCTAAATGAAAAAAAAACTATTCTTTATAAAAGTTTCGCCTATGTATTGACAAGGTAAAAGTACTTTCCTCATATTTGTTGCTTTTAAATTAACAAAAATATAGCAATAAACCATTAGTGATGTCATGGTTTTACTAGAAAGCAAACATTAAAGGCAGAGCCTATCGACTCTTTATGCATCTATCTCAGTATTGAAATGTATGCAATCAGTTTGGCCCCTCTTATATTATTTTATACAGGGATTATTGATTTATCCACCATGTTCAATAGGGTGTACTAATAATAACTTCAAAATTTCTTTTTTATTTTTAATGTAAAATGAAAATAAGAAAATATAAACTATTTATTAAAGGTATTTATTGAACTATCAATTATAATCAGTAAGGCTATTGCTTTGCAAAATACAATAAATCCCCAATATAAATAAATTATAATAATAATAATAATTGGAAGGAAGTATATAAAGCATAAATTAATAATATTAAAATTTATAATTACAAGACTTTCAAACTAATCAGAATCAGATTCACCACACGAATCAACATTTTCCAAAACATTAGCGGCTGTGGTCAAACTATTTCTGCAGTTTTTCTGTGCCATACAGGTGCAGGAACCGATACAGTAAATATTTTTTTTCCTGCATTTGCAAATTTTGCTTCCACAGTCTAGAACAGAATATTATTGTTAGAATATTGTTTAGTATGTTTTTTGCATTTGCATGATGTAAGTTCTGTTATGTCTGGTGGCAGGTCGGGCAGAGTCTTAAAAGTGGGTATCAGACTTCCATCTTGATCTACTTTCCATCCATACTCTTCAACATTAGGAAGCTGCATCTGGGTTTAAAGAGGTTAGCCAAATATTTAGCTGGTAAAAACATCTTAAACAATGTAGTCTTAGGGCGTCTTCAGTCGGTGGTAATTTAGCGATGGTTTTTGAAGAGGTCAATAATCCCCTCAAAATGTTAATGAAAGTAACATTGGCAGTTTTGAATACATTTTTAGGAAAATTCTTTCAAGATTAGAGAATATGTTTTCAGAGTACTGATCAGTGCCAAATCCATCCAAAAAGTAATGGTTTTCAAGGTAAGTTTTCCAACTGGTTTTGTTCCCAATGCCGGACAATTAAATGGTTGTATCACAACCGGTCAGAATAAAAAGCAGGTATATTTTTTAGAAGGTTTTCATCCAAATTTAAATAATGTACTGCTAGAAATCGTCTTGAGTCTCCTCGCCTTGTTCTGAACCATATATCTTTAGTCAAAAACTTCTTAAAATAAATTAATAAAACATCTGTATCGTTGCAATAAATAATGCAGCGTGAATGCACCGAATTTTTAGCTGACAATATGTGCAATGAGATACGATTATTAGCGTCTTCGTGATTTGAATTTAAAAAAATCGTCTTTTGATGGTTCAAAATTCTTTCCATATTTATTGATTTTCGCAAATCCACCACTAGTTAGAAATTGAATATGCTTTTGCTGAATGGAGTTTTGAAGAAGTTGTTCTGGCAGAAAATGTGTTAAACGTCTTTTGTTAAATATCTAATGAATAAACAAGTTCTATTGTTGCGGAAGTGGAATATTGGGTCGGTCAATTTCTATATCAATTTATTTCTGAAATCCTCTCTTTTGACGTGTTGTATTTTTGATAGAATGTCCTTTATAATGATCAAATACCACATCTATCATTTGAGCATTAAATTTATTTCTAAAAATAATGTTTACAAATATATGAGCATATTCTTTAAATGATATGCAACTTTTGGGCTTTCCTATTTTGATATAATTTTTGTATCTGCTACTTGCAGCAACAAATTCGTAATTAAAATTTTAAACGAAAACTTATAACTTACCCAAATATATTTAGCTGCAACAGGATGAATGTAGATATAATAAAGATGCAAAAATGTCTATATTTTTTCCCAATTTATTAGGTAATTTAATATATAATGAATACACTTATTAATTCTTTAGTAAAAACAGATAACAATATGACACATTGCCCTATGGAACATAACAAGCAGTTTTATAATAAAAAAAAAGAAAAATCCTACCATATCAATATTGTGATACATCAGCCCGCACGTAGAGAGAAACAGAGCTATGCTATGTTTGAAGGTGAAGGGAAAGATACACTGAGAGTCGATAAATTTGACGGTGAGAATTGATTACAGCATAAACCTATGACATCTCTCATCGTTTATTGTTATATCTTTGTTAATTCAAAAGCAAAAAATATAGTGTTTACTTTGTTACCTTCTCAACACATAAGCAAAAATTTTATAAAGAATGTTTTTTTTTCATTTAGGCCTTCGTTTTTTGTTAAATGAGTGGTATATTTAAAAAAGACGACTTTTTAACTAAATTTTTGAAGGGCTAAAACCAAGATATTCACGTTTATATTTTTTTTCGGCCGTAAGTGCTAATGCAAATGATTTTTTTTTAAATAAGTATAAACAATTACTCCCTACAAAGATTTTATTGTGCATTTGACCAAAAAATTAGTATTTTTTTCTCTATTCGGTGGTATCAATATCTGGATTTTTGATGATAGTGCCCTTCTGCACAATCTAATTTTGTATTAACTCCGGAAAAAGGGTTACCTTATCATGACCTTTCATCTGTGAAAAATTCAGCTATGTGACAAAAGAGTGGGAGGTGAATCGTTTTCTTGAGCGAATATTTTAATACATACACTATACTAACAATGACAACAGCGGATATTATACCCACAATATATTGTGATTATACCCTACTGTGTCCCTTAGAATATGTCTTATTCACGGCCGCACGATATTTGTTAATAGTTACATCTCCTGGTTATCTCTGGCATCAGCATATCCAATTAACTGATTCACTTCGCCATTTTCGCCTCCTACCTTCATTTTCAAGTCTTTAGTTTTTTTTAAATATCTCAACATTCTTTTAATTTCTATCCAATCTAATTATCTTGGTTCAGTTACTCGTCTACTCAGAATTGATGTATAAACTGCAATATCTGGCCTGGTATTGATAAATAAAAATAGTAATTCACCAATTTTTTTCCTATATTTTTCATTATTTAAAAGCAACTGATCATTTTCTATTCTTTTGTAATATCCTGGATCTCGTGGAATTCTTGATGGCTTTCCCTCTTCCATGTTGTTCGATTTTAAAATTTTAGTGATATTATTTTCTTGACTTAAAATAAAAATTCCGCTTTCGTCTTTTTCTATTTTTATTCCTAAGTAATAACTTAGATCACCTTGAGAGTGGATTTCGAATTTTTGATTGAGGTTTTGAGTTATCATCTGTAGATTCTTACTAGCCACAATGATATCATTTACAAATATTAATACATACATTTTATTGCTTTTAGTATAATAGAGACACGGGTCAGCCTTCTCCTTTTGTAATCCTAAATCGTGAAGACGATTATCTAATGTTAAGTTCCAAGTCTTTGCTGCTTGCTTTAAACCATAGATGCTTTTCTTTAAATGGCATACTAGATGTTTTTCTCCTTCTTTTATATACCCTTCTAGTTGCTTCATGTAAATTTCTTCACTAAAATCCCCGTTTAAAAATGCTGTTTTAACATCGAAATATTTTACAAACATATTATGGTTTCCTGCTATATTAAGGAGAAGTCTTAAGGTTGCATGCTTAACTACTGAAGCAAATACTTCATCGTAGTCATCTCCATATTTTTAAGAGTATCCTTTTGCAATGATCCTGGCCTTATATTTATTTAACTTCTTTTCCCATCATTTTTAATTTTGAAAATCCATTTACAACCAACAGTATTTTTGTTTTCAGAAGAAGTGCATAAAATCCATGTTCCATGATCAATTATTGATTTTATTTCCTCATCCATCGCAGTATTCCATCTTTTTTTATCTGATCTTGACATTATCTCAGTGTAGGTTCATTTAATTGTTCAGGTTGTTTTTGACCGTAGTGTGCATCAGTATTATGTGAAATAGAATCTGCGCTAGAACTTTATTTGGTTTCTAGTCTCTCGTCTATTTCATTTTTAAAAATGACTTCAACTTCCTCAGCATTACTTTCCTTGTGACTATGAGCTAAACTTCCTGAAACACATTATGTTTATTGTCCAAGAACCTAACATCTCTACTGATAACAATTTTACAAGTAGATTTGTCCAGTAATCTATATGGTCTTAAGGTTTCTTCATAACCTACTAAGACATACATTTTAGCTCTTTCAAGTTTTCTTAATATTACTTTAGATTTGAACGTATATACAGTACTTCCAAAAACTCTAAAATGGTTGAGTTTTGGGTATTTTTCAGTCCATCTCTTAAAAGGAATATCATCAATTGATTTAATCCAAATTCTGTTTGGAAGACAATTTGCAGTTAATACTGCTTCAACCCAGAATTTTTTATCAAGATTAGTGTCTACGAGTATGCATCTTGCCATTTCGAGTAGAGACCTATTCTTACGTTCTGCTACGCCGTTTTGCTGTGGCGAATAAGGAGCAGTATACTGGAAAACTATACCTTCTCTTTTTAAAATTTATTTTATTTCCTATATATTCCCCTTCTCTATCTTTGGTTTTCTATTAAATTGAGTCTCTACTTCTCTTATATATTCCACAATTTTTTCAGTTACTTCATCTTTATTTTTAAGTAAATATATCTTAGTAAACCGACTATAATCATCTATCAACACATACTTTGATTACTATACGAGGCAAGAGAGAGGTCCGACACGCCCAACATAGGGCGCGGCCATTTTGAACCCTGTGACACAGTTTACAGCTAAAGAATCAGATCGCTCACTCTGCGTCGGCACTTTGGACCTCAATGTTTCAGTTTATACACTGTGCAACTCGGATAATACAATATATGACAACCGCCTATAATAAAACAGCATTCTGCGTATCCTGAATTTGTATCCCTTGAGTGGATGTTATTTTGGAACTTTCAAATGGTCCGAGTGAGCTAACTGATTCTTTAGCAATAAACTGTGACTTCAAAAATAATATTCACTGACACGGACAGCAGCAAGCAAAATAGAAGCGGATTATTAAAAAGCACCTATAAAAAATATTGCGCCAAGATGTAGGCAACACGTAATAAGGGTTCAAAATGGCGGAGTTTTCTATCTCCTTTTAAAAGGCACTCAGAAAGCTGCGCAGTGCGACCATTCTCCGTATAGTAAAAGAAAATCAAAGTATGTGTCTATCAATGTCATTACGTACCTTTTTCCACCTGGAGTTACAGTTTGCATTGGGCCGCATACGTCCGAATGCACCAAATCCAGAATGTTCTTAGATTTACTTAAAGATGCGTCAGGAAATAATGATTTTACTAATTTACCTCTTATACAGCTTCTCACATGTTAGTTTTTCGTTGCAATTCCTAAAGGAACAACTTGTGGATCACGATGTCCAAAACGTATGTACCAGAGGCATATGCACGTGCTGCTTTCTCTATCCCATACGGAATAAGCTGTCTGAGATATCTGTAATGTATAAATATTAGCTGTAGGTATTGCAATGGCAAATATTTGTCAATTTTTCGTTATTTTACAGGAATCATTATTTAAATCAACGTTATAACCTTGGATTACTAAACGTCTTAATGAAATTAATCCAGTTTCTAATTGAGGTACAAAAATTAAATCTTTTATGATTATTTTTATAACTTTATTATTTACAATACAGTTCAACTTTCCTTTTCCTATACCTCCTATACCTAGTGCTTCTAGTCTTTTGCCGTTTGCTAAATAAACATCTTGGGATACATGAGAAAAAAATTTTTCAAAAATTTTTTTATCTTTGGTCATATGACATGTGCAACCTGAGTTAATATACCAATCAGTTGTAGATTTACAAAAATTACTTACATTAAAATACACTTCATCAGAAGTATTATTTCCATCATTATGATTACCATCATTTTTATTTTCTATATTCTCTTTTACCTGATTTACCTTATGAGTTTTATTTTTCTGAAATTTCCCTTCTAGAAAATAACAATCCTTTTTTAAATGACCTTGTTTATTGCAATAGTGACATACCAGATTTGTTTTTCTTCAAAAATGTTTCACCTTCAAAACTTTTTCTTCGTTCGCGATATGTTCTTGATTTTCTTTTCGCTTCCTAAATTTTTGCAATAATTTTTCTTTTACGACATCTACAGGTATACTATTTTCATCTCTATTTTCCGAAGCTGTGACTAAAGAATCATAATTTTTAGGCAAACTGCATAATAAAACAGCTACTACCAGATGATCCGCTATTACTTCTCCTAGAGTTCGAAGTTGATGCACCAAATCCAGCATTACATTTATATGTATTTCCATGTCCATGCTTCTTTTGCATATTATGAATTTCGTAAGCGTATTACTTGATTATCTCCTATTAAGGGCCCTATTGTTTCTCTAGCTTTTCTGTCAATTTTAGTCTATTTATTGATTACCGAGTTGGTTTTTATTTCTTCATGGAATACATTCCACAACTCGTCTTTCATTAAAAGCATTTCCATTTTGTACTTCCACAATTGGTAGTTTTGCCCATTTAGTTTTGCAAAGTTTAATTTTGTCAAATCTGTCATGCCTTTCAGTATAATTAAAATTTTGAAATATTATAAATTCAGTTTTCTTCATTCTTCTTATTTATACTGTATATTTCACACTGGGCCCCATAACCTTTTAGCAGTGCGTTTTACTATTAATAAAGATTTTATTTCTGACAAAACAATTTTAATATTCTGACAAATCAATAATATTATTTTATACAGGATGATAAACAACAACTATAAAAATAAAATATATTTTCTTTATCACTATTGATTCTAACAACGCTTGCATATAATATATGCCAATATTAGTATTAAAGAAGTGATTTACGTAAAAAAAATAAAGTTTACTTAAACGTTTAATTTTTCTTATCCTTCGTAAAACATCAATAAAATATTTTATGAATTGTTTTCATTCACAAATAATAATTTCTTAAAAATCTAATAGAGACGCCACATTCCAGACTAAAAATGTTGCAATGTAAGGGTTTAGTAGTACCCCACTTTTTAAGTTTATTTTTGACTATTTTTAGAAGAAAAAAATAGGTAAAGGTTAATTCTATACTCTACTGGAATCACTTTTACCTACACGCATATATTTTTTTCTATTAAAATAAGTCAAAAATAAACTTTACAAGTGGGGAACTACAAAACCCTTGCATGCTCTGCTCTAAAGCCAAGTAAATACTTTTCTTAAAAAGTTTGTATGCCTTTGATGTTCCTTTACTTTTACTCAGAAAGCATCATATCTGGTAATTGCAAAACGTCCATTGACAATGTGTGGATGATATCCAGTTAATTCCAATTATGCAGATATAATTGCGGCAAACAATTCGAACACGACTCAATCTAATATATGTGTATTTAATTGGCCACAATCCTTATTCAAATGAAGGCATTTCCTAGTACGGCCCAAGTCGACTACCGGAATTTCCAAACTCCCCACCTGATTGTTTGGCGCTGCGAACACTTTCTGGCACAAATTTATTGTTCCCCAAGATTTATATTATCCGTGATAATTGTTTTTGTGTGTTGCTTTGTTTCGGATAGCCCAATCTTCATGTCTTTGTCTACCATTCATTTGATTTATTGTTTTGTATGCACGCTAACCACGCTAACTTCGAGTTCACACTTTGATGTTCTTTCTTGCCTGCGAACAGTACATTGTTTTAATTGATCGTAATGACTGATAAGAAGTCCGACTGGCTCGGGAATATTGTATTCGGTTTATTTAAATTTTCCTGTTAATGGTTTAATTTATTTTCAGTGTGGTTTCAATTATTTTTCTGTTCCCACAAACGCTTTAACCTTTAAGTAAACGCGCACCACTTTTACGTCAAATCAGATTTGTAATCAACTAACTGATATACTACGAATATATTAAAGGTAGTTAATAACATGCTAATATTTAAGGGGGTGATTTTTGGACTTATTTTAAGAAAAAAACTTTATATGAATCTATGTCTTAAACCTTTTGAGAAAAAAATTAATTTTTTATTGTCATTTTCATACCACTTTAATTAGATATTTTTATAAAATTTGGTGTACGGCATTTATGCATTATAGAGCACTTTTTGATCTACAAAACGAGTCCGTTAGTTGTGCCGAAAGAGAAAGAATATCTTTACCTTCAACTATAACTTCAAAATATCAAAATATTGTTAAGATTTCGATATTTCACAACTTCATGTAATTTATGCCTCGTTCTTTGATATTAATATAACAAAAATAATGTACTAAATTGGCTCATCCTTTTGTCTGCTTATAAGCCATAGAAGTCATATTAGTTAAAAACTAAACTGTGCCTTACTATTACTACTCAACGACAAGCAACAAATTTTTAGACAAAAATATTTATGTAACAATTTTGTAATTATTGTATAATATATTTTATAATTTTGATGTTAAAACTAATTTATATAACAATTTAGTTAACTAAGAACAAAATATTGCTTTCTGAAATTTTAGGCTCATTATAATTAAAGTAAAACATAACAGTTCTCTAAACTGAAAATTATAAAACTTATTACCTAGTCGGGTAAAAACTCTCGAAAACTGAAGGACGAAAATTAAATATCCAATATGGATAAGAATCTGCATACTCGATCGAATACATTACATCTAGCGTATCCTACAAGCCAGATAAGTATTTGACATCAATCTCAATTTTTATCGAAAGGTTTTGGAGGTTTTGTTGCCGTCCCGACCGTTTCATTTATTCCTATCGCAAATAGTCTGTCTGTCGATCTATGACATATGTGTTTCTGTCTTGCGGATACTGACCGTCGTATTTATATATGAAAAGGGTCAGCTGGAGCCAATGCGCTTCGGCGATTTACGGCAAATGGAGAATAATTATTGGGAGATGGAAGAAAATTGGAAATCCTTATGACGATGGATTATTTTTATAGACATTTGTTGTAGTAAACTTTTCAGTTTTCTATGATAAAGTAAATAGATAGCTTTATGTTATTGGCGTTACTCCACATTATGTAAAAATAATATTTGTAAACCTTCAGTTATTGTAATCAGAGCATGGTGTTGTGGTATTCAAGTACGTAGTTTGAAAATATTCTTTAGCTTTTACAACCCATCTGACTCTGGAAAATTCAACAAGTTAGCCACTGTGTCACTTGCTTTCCTTCCTAGTTGTGGTATCTATAATAACTTTATACATTCTACATTTTATTTTTCTTCTCTTCTTCTTCAGTTTCTTCGACTTCTTCTCCCTCTTCTTTTTCTTCAAACATCATTTATTTAGTGTCATTTTACATTAAAATATACATCAGCTACCTATAAAGAGACTTTTGATTTGTAATGATAGAGTAAACACAAAGGCCACATACTTTGATTTAAAGGCAGACTTGGATTTAGGGTCTACATCAAGAACAAAAAAACAAATTCGGAATAAAGTTTTATCAGTTAACGACATCTGATGGGCATGTGTTAAATTTAGAAATGTACAGTGGACAGGATACTAAAAATAATGGTGGAGGTGGTAATTCCATAACAGTTCTTTGTCCAATGGAACCTTACGTACAAAAAGGCCACGAGATGTTTGTGGACAATTATTATAATAGTGTTGCATTGTCTAAAAAATTATTAGAACTAAAGACTCATACTAATGGTATCCTTAGGTCTAACCGCAGGGATAATCTCAAAGACCTAGTAAAAAAAAATTAAAGAACGGTGAACATTTTTGGGTGCGCAAGAAGAATGTATATGTGACTAAATGGAAAGACAAACGTGAAGTTTTGATGCTTACAATGAGAAATCATCCTGGTAATATTACAGTAAGAAACAAATATGGTCGAGAAAAATTTAAACCAATAGGTCGGGTGTTGATATGACTGCAACTTATAGTACAACTAGAAAATCCATTAGATAGTATAAAAAAATTATCTTATATCTTCTGGATTTGACTTTGTGAAACTATTTTTTACTTATATAGAATATATTGCAAAGGAGGCTCACGAAAATACCGATTTTTATAATTTAGAGATAACCTCATTAGATCTTTAACTTAGTTACCTCAAGATGTGGATATGTTTGACAAAAAGATGCATCATGTCCCCCATAGCCATCCTGAACAAAGGCTCAGACTCCAGACCCAAGAGGGACACTGGCCCGGAAAAAATCACTATCGCAATACGTTCTTTTTTCAGATACAACATGCTAAAGGTTTCTGAAGGTGCTTCGTACCGAAAAAAATATGCAGGGGAAGATGTTGTTAAGGCTTTAGAGTCTATCAGAAATGGAATGAGTCAAAGATAAGCTTAAAATATAGCATCAGTCGTCTTATTATATCACCCACACTCACACTAAATTGGTGCATTTTAGAATAGATGACAGACATATTAATTATTTTAACTAGGTATTTTATAAATATCAAAATTTGGACGCGGCGATACATGCAAATGTAAATAGCCTCCAAGCCCAGTATTTAATTTATGGTCGATAGAGTTAGTGGTGAGCATTAGATAAATTGGAACTAATTATCCTAACTGTTAATAATTTAATGCATATATTCCGCAAAGCCAGGTAATTCCAAACACGATTAACATTTTCTAACCTAAATTAAACCTAATTCACTAAAACTACATTTAGCTTTGCACTGGTGTACTTTAAAACAGGACAGCAGCGACGCAAAGCGTATTTTGTGCCATAGTTACCAAAGGAACAGGGTAGTGTAGAGAACTCGACAAAGAAGAGAAAATTACTCATTATCGGAGCAAAAGAATTTATGGAGTATATTAGAAATACTGTTAATATTAATATTATGCTAGAAAATGTGAAGCAGATTTCATATTTAAAAAATTCTAAAGTAATAAAAGATGTCTCCTATTGTTAGCTGACCTGGAAAAAATTGTCAAGATATGTGAGATAATAAAAGCAGCTCCGCAAGATATGAGTATATATTGGTTCAAAAGATAAATGAGCCAAGTAACTCTAACAAAACCCATAAAAAATGTCGCTCGATGTAATAATAACTCGCGTAAAAATATAAAAGAATGTCGTGATAAAGAAGCAATATGGAGTATTACAACGCATTGGAATTTTTATTCCTATTTATGTAGAAACTATCGACAAAGCTCTTTAGTTTTGTAAAAAAAACTTTTATTTACTCGATTAATTAGGCATTTGGAAGGAAATTCGAAATAAAAAAAACAAATATTATACTTGAAAGACGATTATTTGCGTTCTAGCTTTTGTAGGGTTCTCAAAATCGAAAAACGTGGAAAACCATTCACCGATGGAGAAATGATCAAAAAATGCATAATTTTATTTAAAACTGTCAGTTTGTCAGCAAACACCGTTGCTCGGAGCGTACAAGACATCGCAGAAAATGTATTATCTCAACTGTCTGACAAAAATGAACATCTTGAGTGGTTTTCTCTGGCCTTGGATGAATCAACGGATGTGTCAGATACTGCTCAGGTGTCGATTTTTATTCAAGGATAAGATGATATTGTGTATAATAATAATAATAAATAAGTGTAAAACATTTAAGGGGGCAATTCCTCATTGAAAAAAAGATAGGATCTTTCATATAAAGAAACTTCATTGGAGCATCACTTGTTAAGATGCAGCCCCTTAAAGGGGATACAGAAAATTTGTTTAACAAGTTTTTTTACAAGCATGCACTAAACATGTTACAATATTAAAATTAACCTATCATTTTCTACTACCAAAAAGACACTTAGCCAGTAATTTATTTGGTTTACCCCATGGGTGTAAGGTGTGAAAAACGCAACCCCTAAAATTTCGTTCCAACGTAACTTTTTGTCTTAATATTTGTTTACCATTTAAAATTTTATTTCCGATAGCCTGTTTCATTCTAAACAAAAAATGTCTCCTGAATTTTTTCAACTACAGAGATACATCGTCATAAATGCCCCTTACAACCATGGGGTAAACCAAATAAATTACTGGCTAAGTGTCTTTTTGATAGTAGAAAATGTCAGGTTAATTTCAATATTGTAACTTGTTTAGTGCTTGTTAAATAAATTGTAAAACAAATTTCATGTACCCCCTTTAAGGGGCTGTACCTTAACAAGGGATGCTCCAATGAAGTTTCTTTATATGGAAGGTCATATCTTTTTTTCGATGAGGAATCACCCCTTAAATGTTTTACACTAATTTAGTTACACCCTGTATACCTAATCCGAGTAAAGTGCTATCATTAGTTTTGTGATAGTTGTCATAACTTGAAATAAAGATAATTTAATTCGAAGTTGTTGTAATTAAACAATCACTTCATGGCGCAGTCTTAAAGAAAAATAAATATAACCGAATATACATAAAAAAATTCTATTTAAAAAAAAAGTGCTAAGAGAAGATGACAAGAAAAACCTCAAAATCAACAGCGTTAGTCGAAGAAAAAGAGGATGCGATTAGAAATAGACTTGGTTCTCTTGAACAAACACTATCTGCAACGAACGGTAATATTGATACTTTAACAAGTATTAGAAATTAAAAATTTAAAAAAACCGACTTCAAAAACGTGCAGATGCCATCGCCACATCTTAACCAAATTTATATGGGACCACCCTTGGGGTACCCCCTTACTAACAAAAAAAGAATAATATAAATCGGACAAGGTGGTAAAGCATTATCGCTAAACATACATAAAAAATGAAGAGTTTGAGGATTTTCTCGTGGACCCAATTATTAGATTTTGACTAAATTTATATGGGACTACCCCTGAAGTACCCCCTTTCTAACAAAAAAAGAATCATTGAAATCGGACATCGTGTTAAAGAATAATCGCTGAACATACATAAAAAAAAAAAAATATCGCGACGAATTGATAACCTCCTCCTTTTTTGAAGTCGGTTAAAAAAGACACTCAAGATGCCTTGAGGAGACTAGAAAAAAAGTTTGAAAAGCAATATTCTACAATGCGAAATATAATTGAAAAGCTACTTCCCCAAAGCGCAGAGCAATATTTTAACAAAAAGACACGATCTGAAATTGAAAATATGAACATAAGTTCATCTTCCTGGAATCAAAGTACCGTTCGCTTATCAAGTCCCCAGTCCAGAAAAAATTGTAGAGTCGTTGACCTAAATAAAAAGATTGGAGAAGGAGATTTAAGAACTATTTAGTCATTCAAGATGTAAGTTTCGCACCCGAAAAGCAGTTATTGGCACTTCTTGTGTTGTTGTTATATTGTAATTATTTGTTTATATTTTTTGATCCTACTTTATATAGGAAAAAAATGTCAATGTGACTTAAGGTCAAATAAATCATTATTCTTTTCAGTCTTAAAAAAATACTCGTTTTTTATTGTTTCCACTAAATAGAACCAGACAAACCTAAAAGAGCTCAATAGACAATTGAGCTTTAAGACGGCAGTCAGCCACATCTTAAATCGTTTTTCGATCAAGAAATATCTAATGTCGTAACACTCGTAATTGGAATCGATAGGACTCAAAGCATAGCTACAAATGAAGTGTTAAATAAATTATAATTATATTTTAAAAATCCAGAAAATAGCCGTCTAAGAAGAAGCCAGTTTATGCTAACAAAACAAGAACAAGGGAACCGTTTACAACATTTTACAGACAAAAAGTTAAACTATTTCAGTTAACCGATAACATTGTTGTGATCGTTATCTAGCAGACTGTAGCATAGAATCTTTATATGTTCCCAATATAAGGAAAAAATGTATAAAATTGCCAGACAACGCAGAAGTTGAAGATATAGTGAGATTATGTGAAGCAGAAGAAGCCGCGGTGACTGAAGATACTATTTGTCACGGCACTATTTCTACTAATAGTTTTTTCAAAATGTGGCAATCCTTAAGAGAATTCCGGCGAAGAAAAGTGAAAGAAAAGATCATCATACAAATTGTTGTCTTAAAAAAAGAAGTAAAAGTCATAGAATATTTATCTGAAGATGAAAACGAAATCTCTTGAATTGGGTGTCTTAAACTAAATGCTATTGAAAATGTGCTCAGTAGACACATAAAAAGACAGATTCTAGTATAAATTAAGCCATCTAATAATCCCAGGCATAGCGTTAAATACCAGTCTGCGTAGCTGGAGATAAGCTTTTAAATATATTAAAGTTCCAGAAAGATAATTAAAGACGAAGTGACATGTTTAGAAACTGGTAATGAAAAAAATGAGCAGCTTTGGATTTTTAGAATGAGAAATCAAATACGATAATTTTAGCACAAAAATAATTGTTTATATTTGCCCTGGTGTCAAAGAATTACTTAGCGACAGAAGATCAATGATCGAATAGGGTATCATTCATCTAGAATTTCCACGACAATTATTTTCATGTAACTTAAAAGTCTAGAATTAAAAATTCCTGGAAATCCTACAGAGGCAGACTATGAAGAAATTCGCAAAATTATCTTGAGATCATACAACGACGTCTTTGGTTCTAAAAAAACACTCAAGCCAATAAATGGACTGCCACTGCATATATATCTGAAAGATAATGTAGTTTCATATGCAATAACTTGTCCAAGAAGAATTCCATTTGCATGGAGGGAACAAGTGAAGATAGAGTTTGACCCATTTATAAAAAAAGGCTTTATTGTACAAGCTGAAGAGTCTCCTACATATTTTGTCAGTCCACTTGTCATTGTAGAAAAAAAAATGGTAAACTTGGAGTCTGCGTTGATTCTACAAATCATTTCAATAAAAGACCTGTACATCCCTATAAATATCCATGGGAAAGCAGTATCTAACATCAATGGCAACGCTAAGTACCTTTCGTCTCTAGACATGGAAGAGAGCCAAAATCTGTTTTTAACTTCCTTGAAAACGATATACATTCTTAAGGGCACCTATGGGGTTAATCAGCTTTGGAGAGGAGATGAAGCTTTATCAGATATCCCTAATATCAAAAAAGGTTGTCGATGACATATTAGTATACGACGACACTTTTCCAAATCATTTTAAAGGAATAATTAAGCTATTAGAAAAATGTAGACTTAACAGAATTACATTAAATCCAAATTAATTCGTCTTTGGAAAATCTAAAATTGAGTATGTTGGTTATACAATAAGGGAAAATGGTATTGAAGCTGATTCCAAGAAAGTTGAATAAATCCAAAAATACCCGAAATATACCTGTCTGAAGGAACTCCGATCATTTATGGACATGGTCAATCAGCTTGGAAGCTTTTTTCCAAAATCAGTGCAGCTGCGGGTCCTTTGAGAGATTTATTGGAAATAAGAAATCAATATACTTGGTGTCTAAAACATGATGAAACATTTTATAATATTAGAAAAGCTCTTATAAAGCCACAGATACTAGCCTTTTTTCCAACATAACCAACTATTTTGCATGCATAAGCTTCACGATTTAATGGTTTGGGATGCGCACTGCTTAAGAGAAATGGAGACATCTGGAAATTGGTACAATGCGGTTCCCGATTTTTATCTGATACTGAGACGAGATACACAATGATAGAGATTATATTTACTATAATAGTGCAGGGCATTCGTTTGCAAAATTGTTATAATTCACGGAAAAAAAATTGTAGAACAAATTTCTAGAATTATACATTTTTTTCTCTACAATAAATAGTACATATAGGGAGAGGAACAATTTGTAGTAAAAATTTCCAAATATTTGTAGAGAATGTATTGTAGAGTTATTATTTACAATATGTAGTAAAAATATCCAAATGCATCATAAGAATTGTTCTACAAATTGTTATAATTTTTGATTTTTATTGTATGAATTTATATTAAAAATGTATTGCGTTTCATGAAAATTAATACGAAAATTTTGCACAATAAATAATAAAAATTCATACAAATTGTAGTAATTTTTAATAAAATTTGTAGTAGTATTCCATAATTATTATAATTATAACCTAGAAAAAATGTTCCTTAATAAAACATTCAAAATTTATTGTTTTAATATAAAAGATACAAAGTCTTAATTACATTATGTAATAAATAATAGTAATAATAGCTCCCTCAGTCTCAGTTGGCTTCTCTGCACCTGAAAAATGTGAAATAAAAATTAATACCTATTTAACTGTTCATACCCTTAAAACGGGGATATTTATCACCTTTACACTGATTGGGATATTAAATGACTACGTCAGATAACTAACAAAAATAAGAAAGTAGTTATGTCACAATTAAGACAAAAAAACATCACTGAACTTGGCACAACATTTGATCGTTGGGCACAACATTCGATCGTTGGCCACAACTATATTTTTTAAAATAATCTAGGTTATTTAAATTAGTTATCTAAAGGTAAATTATTCAGAAACAATAATAAATGTACTTACCCCTAATAGAAGTTATTATTAAAATTTTCTCAAACGCATCGGTGCTTATAATATAATAATGTGTTATACATATACCTAAGTACCATGCTTTGTTTTGTGAACATGGCGAACGGCTACTGCTGTCTGGCCATTTATGGTCGACGTCAGAAAACGTTGGCCAATAGCAGAATTCTGTTTTATTCACATGACTTAGAATTTCTACAATATTATAGAATAGTTTTCAACAAAATTGAATTTTTTTCATAAGAAGGAATGTAAACTATTACTATTTTTTGTAGAGAAAATTACTATTTTTTGTAGAGATAATTATTAATATTTGTACAAATTTTTACACAAGTTAGTAGTGTAATTACGATAATTGTAATAAATTTCTACTTTTACAAACAATAGTAAAATATACTAATCATTGTGGTCTTCTTTCCTATTGTTGTAGCATTTTATTCGACAATTCAATTGCTACAATAATGAATAGTTTTTACCTATAAATTGTAGTAAAATTTTCTACAAAAAGTTAAGTATTTTTCTACAAGTCTACTACTACAACATTGTAGTAAAATTTTCTAGTCCCATTTTTTTTTCGTGTTCGTATTTTTTTTTTAAATGTCCGGAAGGCTTTCCTGATTTTAAAAGTGTAAGATGACACTCGATATTTGTTGATGTTATTGTTTAAAAAACGAAAAATTAATTAAGCCAGAAAAAATGTATTTTTTGCCATGAATTAATTTTTTTTTATATTCTTTAGGATATTTCGAATAAAAAAAGTCCTTACGCCCATCATCGTATCTTCAACCCTTTAACTGTTATGAATTTTTTAAAATCCAAAATTGACGAAAATTCTAATTTTCTTGAATTAAATAATATACCTTAAAATTTAAAATGCTATATATTTAATTTTTTTTACCAAATACTAAAACTATGATAAACAAAATAACCTAAATAAATTTTCATAATTTTGTTTGTTGTTATGTTTTTTTTACGTTATAACAATATACTTCCTACGCGCGTGTACTTCTAGATAGAAGTACTTCTTTATTAAGCTTTTGTGAATTATTTTATCTTTAAAACAAATAAACGAAATTCAAAAATTTATTAATTAAAAATACTTGCGCCAAAACCGTATTTTTCTATCAATAATTATCCATAAAAATTGTATTTTGATTAGAAACAGATTAGTGCAATAATCACACGGACCGATTTTAGACTGCAAGAAATTCACTGATTAAATTTTAAATTTACAACATAATTTAATTTTTATGTACAAAAAACATAATGTCCACGAAAACAAATTCTAATAAGCAACTATTTAGGTCACATACTTGCTATAATATTAAACGCTTTTTATATCCATTTTTTAATTTTGTTATTTTTATTTCATAATTTCCGCGAAGAGCTTCCGTATCATTTTTTTAAACACTTATCTAAACGTTTTAACGTAAACGCAGAGCAGACCAACATTTTCATTAAATCGTAATGTAGGTAATGTACTCATGTTTTATTTAAATAACCATAATATATCCCGCACAATTACGCGACTCATTCGCCGCACTAGCAATAAAAAGCTCGGCTAAAACTTAGAGTATCCGTCGTTTTCAAATTAACACACCGGAAACTTTCATTTCAGCCGAAAAGGGACCTTTTTGCCGTCATACAAAACACCCTGTCGGCTGATTAAACAAAGCCCCTAGGCCCGGCTGGTTGGAGAGGCTTTTTGTCGAGGCCATACATTATCCGGCGTACAGGTATTATAGGGGGCGCTGCGCATTTCTTACCGGATCATTGTTTCCAATGCCTTTCTTAATGAAATTATCCCGGGCTGTATGCAGCGTAAAATGGGCTATGGTAAGGTGTGCGGAGTTTTAGCATAAAGGGATGTGTTTTATGCTACGCCATAAATTAAGGTACTTCAGAAATAGTAGAAGTTAATGTAATATTAGTACAAGGGCTAAGACTCTAACACGATGACTTATATTTAACTGTTGAACTAGACAGTGTGGTTACAAAGTATTTGAGTATTCGTGGTGCTGAATGTCGAGTTTATTTGTATGTTGTAAACTTAGCCACGCGTTCGAATAGTTAGGACATAAAATTCCTATAAATTCGTGGTATTTTATTATACCCCTTGCTAGTAATTTTATTCGCTCTTGCAATAATGTTTAAATGATCATCTGGTTAGTATTGATTAATACTTTAGTGTTCTGTGACGACTGTGAATAAAGAAATAAATCAATTTAATTCGAAAATGTTAATTTATTTTCAGTTTGGAGTTATTTCTACGATGTATGATATGTTCTGCCGAAAAAATGATCTGTATATGTCTATTATTTAGTTGAAGTTAACTTCTTACTGGTTTAGTTTAACTTTTATGACTTTTTTGCGATTAAAAACCAGAGTTATTCTTGTCGCAGTGGCTAAGCAGGCAAGTGGAATATGCTAACTTACCTGAATTCAGCAGCTCACCTGTCTGAGTGCCACGGGACCCATTTGTACGACAACAACTGAAGCGGTCTAGGACGTTTCGACGCGGCCATTTCGACGCAGCCGTTTCGACGCGAGGACATTTCGACGCCGGCCGTTTCGACGCCGGGCCGTTTCGACGCCAACTGTATTTTTTTAGGTAGGTAATATTTCATAAATTTGAAATGTCTCTTTTAATTTTATTATTAAGAATACATAATATAATTATGTGATATTGCTTTAAAATATTCGTTTATATTTCTCTTTTTATAATCGATTTTTAAAATCCTCTCGTCACAATCGCGATGTTTTTTTTTTATTTAGCTGGCGTCTGTTGGCCCAACAGTAATTGTTCATAAAACAAGTCTCTTCCTGTTCGTATATTTTTAAGTGCATCAATAAATTTCCATATCGTTAGATGCTCTTTGGACATTTCGTTTTGAAGTCGTCTGTGTGCAGCTTCGGCGTGGTTGATCTTTCTGTCTGTACCCTCCAAAACGAGGTTGTAGACAGACCACAATGTAATCGGAAAGAGTGGATTGCACCTTCTTCGACCCTGTCGTTGAGAACGTCCTACGTATGAGTCCTCGAACTATTCTATTAGAGGTTGCAACTCGTTAGACAATTCTCCAAATAAATGATCGATTGCAATATCCATGTCTTCTTCAGGAACAAATGCAAAAAATTTCACCATTCGTGCATGAAGACTGAAATCAGCGTCGGTATTATAATGACCCAGCAAATTCATTTGGGCCAAATGTTTTTTCATATTTTTCACCAAATTAAAAAACAACCTAGCAGCTCTGCATTTGGAAACTCTTCTTTGAAAGCGTTTATGATACCCAGTTCAAAATCGCATGAAATGTTCTTCGGATTTTCAGCTGGCTGTATATGTCCCATCATACCAATCATTCGGGCATATGTAGTTTGCCGTTTGTTGGGCAGGAGAGCATAAAGAACAGGATGAACTCCCTAAAATTATTTAGTTATAACTATGTAAGTAAAAAATTGAGGCAGTTGACTTAAATGTCCCATCAACAAACCTATGTTTTGAGTTCTTCAAAATCTGTAAATACAGGGTGTTTCTAAATTCATGCGACAAAATTTAGTAGGTGATTGCTCATATGAAATTAAGATGGGTATTTCCTATAACAAAATTTCCTCAGCTCACGTCTTTTCGAGATATCACCCTTAAAAGGTGGTGACTAAAATTGTGTTTTTATTTTTTTCTAAAATTTCAGTAAAGCTAGAAACTTGAAATTCTGTAATAGGAAAGACACATCTTAATTTCATCACCTCCTGAATTTTGTCGCATGAATTTAGAAACACCCTGTACATATATTGCAATGGAAATAAATTAATCAACATTTAAGATCAAAAATTAGTTAACTGTTCAATCTAACTAGGATCAGGTATCTAAAATGGGATAATGAACTACTTAATATAACATGATGTATCAATATTAATATTTAGGTAATTCATTAAAAATCTTTTTAGGTACCTAATTTTCAGAGATTAATTGTTTATGCCTTTCATAGAAATGAGAACATAAGCCAACTAATGGTTACATATTTACTGCAGCTACCTATCAATGCTTACTGCGAATATTTAAGGAACAAGATAAATTATCCAATTGTATACAAAGAATAGATCTGCAAAAAAATATTTTTTTTGAATAATTTATTACCTACTTAACAAAATTTACATTTGGCGTCGAAACGACTCGGCGTTGAATCGGCCGGCGTCGAAATGTCCTCGCGTCGAAATGGCCGCGTCGAAACGGTCGCGTCGAAACGGCTGCGTCGAAACGTCCCATTCTGCAACTGAAGCATCCTCATTCCACCGCATATCTATTGACAAGTAGAAACCAGGCTAATGTAGGGAAAAAACCTTATAAGTCGTACCATACAAGGCTATACAGCAAGTTAAAACAGGATAATATTCTAGAAAGACATACTGATAACTCTAATGAAAACACTTAAAATTGTAGGCTTTTATTCACTACATTCAGACGTAACAAAATTTAAGTCGACAACAACTGACATCTAAACTAATACAAGGGTATATACAAAAGTAGTTAACAATCCAAAGAATGTTATAAAGGTAGAAATTATATAACAATAACCACATACTATTTTGAACGAATTTAAATTCAAATACCAGCTCGAGAATCCTAGAAACAGGGACCTCCCATACAATCTGAACTAATCTGGTATACAAAAATCAAGGAAGATATCGGTGTTGGAATCTTTGGACTGAAGTCAAAAACTATGATTACGAGTAGTCAACTAGAATAAGCAATAGCATTTTACGCCAAATTTATAGCCATATAATACTGTGCAGGAGAATTTTATGAATCAGCAAGTATGGCAAGTATTAGGCAATATTATTACCATCTACTCTGATAGATAAGCAGTTCTAAAGGCAATTCTCTCACCAGATATCAAATCATAACAGGTTAAAAACTGTCTAAGCTAATCTACAGAAAAGCTAAGTAATATATTAGAGGTAGAAAATGCAAAGAACTCGCGACTTTGTGTAAGAAAATTAATCAAAGATAGAGCTATTACAGGTGGTTCAGCTTTGCTGTTGAAAATAGTCAGATAAGAAGATCCCTCGGAGCACAGGTTGGCGTTACAACTTACAGCAGATAATTTTGACGAGTTACTTTTCCTAATAGAGAGCTCTGTTCAGCGCAAGGACACTGTAATGAGAAAGGCAATACCCGCCAAAATAAAGTTATAAATAATATTGACATACTTAGCTACCTAAGTTTAAGTCACTTTTATCGTGTTTCCAAGACTTCTATATCACAACTAATACCAGAAGTGTGTCTGGTAATTTATAAAAGGGTAAAACAATTTCTTGAGCTAAGTATTTATTTAAAAGCGATATAATAATAATAATAATAATAATAATAATAATAATAATAATAATAATAATAATAATAATAATAATAATAATAATAATAATAATATTTATTTATTTACCACATTACATACAGTAGTACATTTGAGGTCGATACAATGTTAAAAAAAAAAAAATAAAATTTTAAAAATATGAATTTAAACTAGCAATAGCTAGATGGTCTACAATACAAGCAATACAAAATATAAGAAAAATACAATAATACAGTAATAATAAAATATGAATTTAAACTAGCAATAGCTAGGTGGTCTAAAATACAGAAAATACAAAATATAAGAAAAATACAAAAATACAGTAATACAGCACAACAGTTAGTTAAAACAAAATAGTGAACATTTATTTTATTTTAGACAAAGTACATATATTCTTCTACTGAATAAAAACAATGTTTTAAAAGAAAATCCTCAACAAATCTCTTAAATTTTAGTGTAGTCATGATTTGTACATTCAAATATTTGTGTTGATTTGTAAACTTATTATATAAATTAACGTCTAGTTTATTTTTTTTGGACATTTGGGTACGAGAGAAACTTTGAACCAGATTATTAGCATTTCTCGTTCCATAAGAGTGAATATTTCCATGACGGGTATGTTCATCTAGATTACGATGGATAATTATAAGTGTCTCTAAAATGTAAATACATGGAACGGGAAGTATGCGATGTTTCTTAAATAGCTCTCTGCAGTGGGCATCAGGTTGTGCGGCGTCAATAATTCTAACAGCTCTCTTTTGCATCCTAAATACTCTTTCTACGTATGTTGAATTGCCCCACAACGTAATTCCGTACTTCAGGTGGCTATGTACAATAGCGAAATAAATTGTACGTAAAGTATTTTTACAAATAATACAAAAACTTAACTGCCGCATTGCAAACACTTGGGATGCCAACTTAGCGCAGAGGTATTCAATGTGTTCTGACCAATTTGGGTGTGTATCGAGTGTGAAACCTAAGTATTTGACAGGCTCAGATGAATTAACTAGTTTACTCGAAGTAAACAAGATTTCTTGTGTTTTTCCAGGATTTAATTTTAGCTGATTTGCCGAGAACCAGTCTTCTATATTAACAAAGTTCTCTGCGCTCTGTTGACGATTTCCCTGCGTTGCAAGCGTGGTATCGTCTGCAAATAGGAAACACTGTGAGCTCCCGGCTGCAGCTGGTAAGTCGTTAATGTATAGTAGAAATAGAACTGGGCCCAAGACTGAGCCCTGTGGGACACCGTTGTCAATTGGGGAAGGAGCAGATTCTAAATCGTTGCAGCTGACATATTGTTTCCTATTTGTTAGATATGACTTAAAAAGACTAAGCATATTACCTCTTATACCGTAGAACTCTAACTTATTAAGTAAAATGTCTTTGTTTACACAGTCAAACGCCTTGGTGAGGTCGCACATACTAACTATCGTATCTGCTCCCTCATCAATACCTTCGACCACATACTCAATTAATGCACAAAGTGCGCTTAATGTAGATTTGTTCTGGCGAAAACCAAATTGAGCAGGTGTCAGTAAAAGTTTACTCTCACAATAATACACTAATTTGTCTTTAATTATTATTTCAAAGATTTTTCCTATTAGCGGAACAATGGCGATAGGTCTATAGTTATCAACCGAGTCTTTATCACCTTTTTTGTAAACTGGACGGATTTTGCTTATTTTCAGAGATTCAGGCCAATAGCCGTCCTCTAGACATTTATTATAAAGTAGAGTTAATGGCTCTACTATAGAATTCAATGATAATTTTAACATTTGGCAATAATAATAATAATAATAATAATAATAATAATAATAATAATAATAATAATAATAATAATAATAATAATAATAATAATAATAATAATAATAATAATAATAATAATAATAATAATAATAATAATAATAATAATAATAATAATAATAATAATAATAATAATAATAATAATAATAATAATAATAATAATAATAATAATAATAATAATAATAATAATAATAATAATAATAATAATAATAATAATAATAATAATAATAATAATAATAATAATAATAATAATAATAATAATAATAATAATAATAATAATAATAATAATAATAATAATAATAATAATAATAATAATAATAATAATAATAATAATAATAATAATAATAATAATAATAATAATAATAATAATAATAATAATAATAATAATAATAATAATAATAATAATAATAATAATAATAATAATAATAATAATAATAATAATAATAATAATAATAATAATAATAATAATAATAATAATAATAATAATAATAATAATAATAATAATAATAATAATAATAATAATAATAATAATAATAATAATAATAATAATAATAATAATAATAATAATAATAATGTTTATTTGAAAATATAAAAGATACATATTAAAAAATACAAAGCACAAATTAACAAGAAACAAAAACCACGAAGCAGGTCAAGCCTACTTGTGAGTGGTCATATAGTAAAATAAATTGTACAAAAATATTTTTAATAATACTACTATTACTACATTGGGTGCTTTCATCGAGACCATGTTCTAAGGTTGGTGAAAATCCACTGTTCTCGTTGTAGTGGAAATTAGAAGAAAAACTAAGAAAGACTAATTTCTTTCGGTGGACAGTAAAAAGATGGCTGGTAGTTCGGTTGCTGATACTGTGTCCTAATAAAACATTGAGATAATTACATACTTGGAAGCTACTGCATCGATTGAGAAAACCCAAGATTTTTAACAGAAAATACAAAACAGTATTTTTGGCTCGTATATCGACAAGTCTGCATTGAGTTATTATCTTCTGTATTTTTTCTGACAGCTTTTTTAATTGAGCTGATACACTCTTTTCAAAAAAATCATATTCAGTTTCCTCAGTTTCCGCCAAATTTTCATTTTTTTTTTAATTATTAATCACTGAAGCGATTTGTCAGAATTTGCTGTGCTTAAATCTTAGAGATGCTATAGGTGTCTCTTTTTCTGCGGCAGATTGGCGGAGCAATCTAACTCCTATTTTTTCATCGTTATTATTTTCTGTTTCTGTATTATCCTAAAAATAAAAAAAATTAAATATATATTATATAAGAAATATATTTAATTATATGATGTATATGACATTTTAGACAAAAAAACATTTATACCGATTTAGACATGAACATATATACCGATTTAGACATATATACCGATTTAGACATGTATACCGATTTAGACATTTGTTTATACCGGTTTATTTATATTCACGTAATTAATTACCATTATTATTTCGTTCCACGCACAAGTAGAATTTTTAAAATTCTCCTTCTGTGGCTTTGTCTTTTGTTTGTTAACAAATTATTATTGATTCTAAATTGTAAATTTTTGTATTTTTTTTTGCTAATTAACACATTATTATTATTAAACACTTTATTATTATTTTTTTGGTCCCAAATACAGAAGAGAAATGAAAAATTATGCAGGTTTTAATAAGAATTATATTTTTTCTCATGTTATGGTTTAGTAAATGAAAATCAAAGCTACTTCTAAAAGTGGAAATGAAAAAACAAGCAGTGTCGTATTTTTAGCTATTGCCGATCATAATTTCTGTTTTACATACATCAACGTTGTGCGCAAGTGGCAGAGCCATCTAATGGAGGCGTTTTCAAAAACTGTTAAATTTCCCAACTGTTGAAAAATGGTTTGTTACCCAAAGATGAAGTTGGAGCTGCAGCATTTCCTCTTAAGACATATTTAATAAATTCCTATCCAGGAGTAAACCTGAGTGCTGAAGAAAAAGTATTTAACTACAGGCTATCATGTGCCAAACGTATAGTCAAAAAAGCTTCTGTAATCTTAATCAGTAGATTTCCTATATTTATAAAGGCCTTACCTACTAACTTGGATGTAGTAGATGAAATTATTTTGCAGCTTGCGTACTCCATACTTGGCTATGAAAAAATCTAAATCATATATCATTGCAACATGTGAAGATAGGAAAGATCGAGTCAGAAATTTAATACCAGGTTCGAGGAGAAACGAAATAACTGCCTTAAGAAGTATCTCGAATCAAGACAGAATCATTCAGCAAATATTGCTACAGAAAAAAGAAAAAACAAGATTTTTTTTATAAACGCCGGTAATGTTTATTGGCACATACATTAAATATCAAATAATGTTACTACAGGTTTGTAATAAAAATCTTTTTTGCCGTAGTTGTTCGTCTTACTGCCACATTATTATTAAACGAATTTAATTCCTCAAACCATTTTACTTACGGTACATAAACGTTTGCCTTATAACTATTTCTGGTTGATTTCTCAATTTTATCGACTTCTTAATAGTATGCACTTCTAATATTTTTAATTTTAATTTTATTTCTTCAAACGTAAGACCTTTTTTACCTATCTCTTTTTAAATTGGTTGTAGAACTAATGTTTCTTTGTTTCTGTATGCGTCGCATCGGATATTGTAAGCTTTCTTCTTCTTTATACAATTGAACAAGCTTAACAATTTTATTTTTACTGACTTTTCGGGTCATTTTATCAAAAAAAACTCAATAAATTTACTGCTCAACGTTCGTAGGTTTGCTAGCGACTGGTGCGGGTGTTACGGTCACGGAGGTGGAAGCTGTTGGCAAGAAAGAGAGACACCTCTATCAGCTCCAATGTTAGCGGCTAGCACTGGACTGGCACACTGGTACAAAAAAGTATTGATACGGTGTCACTAATATGCCAATGCTGACACGCAAGTGAGACTTGCGTCAGCTACTGGATACGTCTAATTTGGACTTTATTAAGTGCATACACATTGCTAATGGAAGGGCCAATGAAAGAGCGTTATTCCAGTGGGCACGAGCGGTAATTAAAAATATAAAGCATTCTTTTGTTGCTACTTAGCACCATAGACATCATATTATCTAAGATAGACTCGCCCTACACACTGTATACCCAATACACCTTCTGTCCGCATGTTTTACCAGACGGGGAAAGGGGAATTGTACGTCGCACATTGACGTAGTGTTTCGGGAGGGTTTACATATATTTTTAGTAAAAATTATTTAATGACCAAATCAATAACCTATGGGTCTTCGGAATCAAAGGTAAATTTAAAGAAAACATATTCAATTTATACAGGGCATTCAAAAAGTCATTTTTATATTTTCTTATAGATTAAAATAGTAGGTAGCTCAAAGTGGAAGAACATTTTTGTTAGTATTTTATTATATATTTTTTTTTAAATACATGAAGAGCCAAGACCAATTAAAAATATAAATCCATTTATTATTATTTTTACATGGGTTTGAAAACCTTTTGTACAGGTCGAAAAAAGAATAATTATATTGCCGGACTACCTTTTTTTATGAAATAAAAAGCTATTAAAAGCAGAACAATCTTATTTCAGATACATAAATATACAACTATGATCTTTCTATTACATACCATTTGGGTTGCATGTCACGACACCTATTTTTAGAATTATTTGTGTAATGATATAATTACTCATTTAGGACAGTAATCAGCAATGATTTTATAATATTTAGACAACGCTAAAACACAGTAGCTTAAGATTATCAAGAGATACTTTATTTCTAATTTGTCCGAATAGAAAAAACACTCAGGGAAGCTGCTTTTGTGACATTTTGAATGTCATTTTACTATCAATGGTTACTCCTAGAAACACTCTTGGTGAAGAATCTGCTCAATAGATTTATTTAGTGTTATAAGATAACTGATATTTTATAAAGGATATTTTGGAATAAAAGACAAAATAGCTATTTGTGTATTAAGAACAGAAAGTAGCACCTTTGACAGTTGAGACAGAAAGTCTGTCGAAGAGAAAAGATTTATTTTATATTTATTCAAAAAGGAGGAAATATACAATATCAAAACTGTTATCTCAGTTATGTAATCATCATTTTCAGTATTTGTGTTTTTCCAATTGACCATAGTAGCTGACCATTATTTTGTTACTGAGATGAAAAACCGTACGAGTCGCAGATATGTACGGTTTTTCACCTAATTTTACGGGTATAATCAGCTGTACTACATTAACAGCTAGGTATCTAGATGAAGAGACAAATTTTAAACGAAATGACTTATTTTGAAATGTCAAATTTGAGACTTGTACGGTTTTCGAACTCACTGGTTCAATTGCAGATCACTGTTTGCAGTGAATCTTTTTCTTTAAGGATTTTACTATAAAACCAGAAATATTAGCAACTACATCCTGAATGTATTCGCCCAGAAAATATATAGATAGGTAATCATGGTCACGAAGCTCATTTGTAAATTCCAAATTTTCTTTAGTGTCTGATTCGTAACATTTTAAATTTAACGCAATTTGGCTACTAGTGTTGCTACAATCCAAGATGCTGGTGCCGTCTAAAGCAATTGCATTGGCAGTTTTATTTTACTTTACTTCATTATGAATTAATAATTTTTTATAACAATCTCCATGTGAGATTGTTATTGAAGCATCTGTTACGAACTGCACTAAAAAAAGTATTTTTTTCTTCTTCATTTTTCGCCTCTTCAACTACCTCTCCCAAAATTCTGTAAAATGTGATGATTACTGTATAATTTTAGAGCTTACATATAATAAAAATACCCATAATAAATACTGTACTTACTTGATAGGTATAGCATTATGTTTTAAGATGTGTTATATGTGTTATAAATTTTCATAAATATCTGCCATACAAAAATGGCCAGAACATATTTAGTATATACTAAGGCTTCTTTCATTTTCATAATGTTTTCCTTCACCAAGCATAGATTTTGCAGCCAAATTCTACGTTGAATAATTTCTCTAGGAAACCTGATCAGAAAATATAGAACATTATTATTTAAATAAACAATGCTAGTGCTAAATGCCTTTACACTGTTAAATAAATTAAGCCTTATCCCTGTATATGCCTACGTCTATGCTAACATAATCTTATTTATGAAATGACCGAATAACATTTTTATTCTGCGTATTTCGGCACACTATACATTTCCTCCCCATCGTAAAAGTCCTTAATAAAAAGTTCAGGTTTTAAATTATTCTTGAAAACTACAAAAAACCACAAAAATCACAATTAAACTTGATCTGTCACTTTGACAACATCAGCAAAATGTTTTAGGTTGCCAAAGTTAAATGATTTATACCAAAATGTTTATTATTCCCATATGATACACATGTAAAAATAGCTACTTAAAAGTCTTAAGTGATTGCAATTAATAAAAAACTCATATTGATGCTTTGAATTCTTTATTTACTTTTTTTATTAGATTGTATTAAAGGTAATAGTAACTTTTTAAATAAAAATTTAATGTTTGATATTTGATGAAAGAGATCTGACAACATAGGAAGAGCGTACCGTCAAAAAAAAAGTTGCGGACAAGTGTAATGCATACAAGGCGTATCTATTATCCGATATCTTTGCTTAGCACCACAAAAGTACTGGTTCTGTTAGAGGTGGCTAGCTACTGGCTTGTTAGTGACTTTCTGATATGCCAGTTTCTGACACAAAGCCTCTATACGACTACATTTGTATTGTTTTTATATTTTAATACTAACTTTTACAATAATAATAGGATCATTGTTGATATTACTTAATAATATATATTGTTTTTTTCAGGTAAGAGAAAATTAAATACGAGTATGCTCACCATTATTCACGTGTAGTAAGTATGTATTTTTTTTTACTTGCTGGAATATGTACCTTTTTATAAATTTTTTGAGATTTTGGTAAAATTATTCAACCGAACTAATATAAAAGTTTGAAAAAAGTATACTTAATTAAAAAATAATGTGTTTTACAAGTAGAAGATAACAATTTAGAACCATAAAATCGCAAGAATAAGAAAATGTGTAAAAAAAAAATTAGTTTGTTACCTTCATTTAAATCCCAAATTTCCCCAATCATTAAAAGTCAAATGTCCTTCCACGTGCGATTCTTAATTTGAAAGTTTATATTAACAGTACTACCAATCACCTCACATTTAATATCTAAATTAAAATATTTTCCTTTCAAAAATGGGTAATTAATTTACCAACCAAAAAACTTAACTAACGGTGATTTTTCTTTATGTAATATTAAAAATATATCGTCATATTAAGAAAATATGTAAGCAGGATTTCAACAGTTTTTTGAAAAATAAAGATATCTTTTTCAATAAACTATGATCTAATTTTATATTCTTTTTGATGTAGGCATTCAAAAAAATGCAAAATTGTTAGTTTAAATTTATTTATTGAAAACAAAGTGAAATTAAAAATTTTAAGTACTTTTATTTTATTAAAAAAATATATATAAAAATAAAAATTTACTTAGCTATATTTTTTGTACCAAAAACTAATTGAATCCCCTTAAGAGCATATCTCTGGAATTACTGGATCAACTGTTACATGTCCAAAAAAACACCTCATAAAGTTGTCAACAAACTTAGAATATTTCATTAAAATCTTCAAAAACTTTTTTAGACAATAAAAAACTATTTAACAGAAATTTAACACCCTATATATCAAAGAGAAAACAAAATTGGACCATGTTTTATTGAAAAAGTTATCTTTATTTTTGTATAAACTACCGGCTGGTAAAACCCTAACGATATAATCTGGATCACCTTGTATAACAACACAAACTAAGAATCTATTTCATTGGTAACGATCATACAAAAATCTAGACTCACAACAGACTGATAAAAAGGGATATTGAACTAAAGAATTAAATTAACTAAACCTTTACGAAACAGATAAAATTTATTTACCCGTCTGAGAACAGGAACTGACGATTTATATAATGTTCCTAAGTGTAATTGATTATTTCTCTATCTTGGATTCGAAACGAACGTCTATCAAGGTTCGGTTTGGTTCGAAATTTAGGGTCGACGACTAACTCGAATTGGGCTTTGAAATGTATAAATTTATATAACGCATTTTTTTTCTTCTATACTATTTTTTTTTATTTTTTTTTATGGCTTGAGCACTTGCCATTCAGCCAGTCGCGTTGATATTAATTTTGTCCACACCAACGGCTTGTGTTTTTATTGATAACATTTGTTTGAAGCATTCCTTATCAAATATATGACTAAATGAAAATTTTTTTTTCGTTTGGAATTGTAGTGTTTTAATAAAATTGTAGTAGATCATCATCAGGTACTTTATTTGAATTAGTAATGTTAATGAAGTATTTATTAATATCTTGAACATTTCATAAATCCTCAAGTATATCTGTTACTGATTTACTGTGTAAATCAAGTTTTTTTAATTCCTTCCAGATGTTGTTACGCTTTTGATTTCGAAGTTGAAATTCAAGATAAGCTTTTTTTCTCTAATCTAATAGTTTTGTTAAATTTAGTAGGTCTTTATAGTAATTATACTGAGCTACTTGTTAAGTTCTTCTTAATTTATTTATTGCTTTGTCACGTAGGGACATCTTTAGTTTTAAGTTTGCAATAATCCACGAAGCTTTATTTTTAGTGACTTTATTAGTTTTTAAAGGAGCACTATTGTGTTTGTAAAATAATTAACCTTGTCATCGACAGTATTTAATTGGTAGATATATTCAATGTTTGTATTAGACAGGTCTAGAGTAAAATTCTCATTAGAAAATTGAGAGAAATCCCTGTAGGGGTACATTTTAGGTACAGCTTTAATCGTTTTTATATCAAAAAAACACGATACAAGATGATGATTAGTAAAACTTGGACAATCGGTAACGGAAGTATTATCACAATTAATCTCATGGGAACAAAATATAAAATCTAGTAGGGTATACGAACTAGAGGTTATGTGAGTTGGTTGATCTACGACTTGTTTAAAATTTAAAATATGAAGTATATTTTGTAATGTTAAAAATGAAATATTTCCTGTAACAAGGCAATCTATATTTAAATCGCCAGCAAAAATTAGGTTGTCATATTTTGGGGCAATTGTATTAAGAATAATTTGTTTTTCTTTGTGCCATTTTTATCTCGTTTTATCCCACACTATTTTTTTACTTATTTGTTTAATTGTATTGTTAAAGGTATTTTATATTTAATGGATAATCTTATCAAAGAGTATGAGTATAGTTTTTACAAAACAAAAGAATTTTCAAATATTTCAGATTATAATAATAATTTTAATTTAGATGAAAACAATAAATATGACTTTTGTATAATTCATCAAAATATACGAAGTATATGAAAGAATATGGATGAACTTACTGTCTATTTGTCACAAGTTAAACACAAAATTCAAATAATCGTTTTAACCGAAACTCGTCAGTTAGCAAATGTTGATCAGTTCACACTAGATGGTTATGATACTATTTACAACCATGGAGATATAAATATATGTGATGGAGTATTGGTATTTATAAATTCTAAATTAATATTTAGTCACTAAACAATATCAATTGGTATATGGAAGGTAATAGAAATAAAAATTTAAATAAATGGGGAAATCATTTATTTAACAGCTATATATCGATCACCAAGCACAAACAAAAAAATATTTAATAGAGAATTTAGGGAATATTTACAAAAAATAAAGAAATATAAATGTAATTAGCATCTAGTAATAGGCGATATAAATTTTAACATTCTAAATGAAGATAATGATACCTATGAATATCTAAATAATTTTTATGAATTTAATTTTCATTCTCTTATAAATTGCATAACGAGACCAAGCAGCAGAACTTGTGATGATCATATATTTTTGAAAAACACAAAAGATAATTTAGATGTGTTAGCATCAACAATACAATTATCAGTTACTGACCACTATATGGTATCTGTTGATATTCCTATCGACATTAAAAATGTTTCCGCAAAATACAATTTAAATAATACCAAAAAATATATTAATTATACTAATCTAAAAAAACAACTAAAAACCTACGATTGGAACTTTCTTTACTCTATAGAAAACGTAGATGAATATGCAAAATTATTTGTAAACAGATATCAGTCACTTATAGATAAAAACACTAATATACAAAAAATCAAACACACTCAAGTACAAAGGAAACCTTGGATCACAAAAGGTATTGTGTATAGTATTAATAAAAGAGATCAAATGTTTATAAATTACAAAAAAAATCCGTTAAATTTAGAATTAAAAAATAAATACATAATTTATAGAAATTACTTAAATAAACTTATTAAAGACACAAAAATTACGTACTATAAAAATAAAATAATAGGCAATTCTAAGAAATCGAGTGCTTTATGGAAAACAGTAAAAGAGATAAGTGGCAAAAAAAATTGTTGTCAAGTATCACAAATAAAAGATGAAAACGAAAATCGACTAACATCAAATGCTTATGAAATTGCAAACATATTTAATAATCATTATTCATCTGTCGGTAGAACATATGCCAATAAAATCTCAAAACCACAAATTAACCCTTTACCAACCATTAAAAATAGTAACACAATCTTCATGAAACCTGCAACAGAAAAAGAAATATTAGATTACATAAATAATTTAAAATCTAAAAAATCTCCAGGTGATGATAAAATCACAAGTGAAACTTTAAAAGAAACTGAAGAATACATTGTTAAACCACTAACACATTTAATAAATGATGTTTTATGTAAAGGACATTTTCCGGCTATATTTAAAACAGGCATAGTTAAACCCATCTACAAATCTGGAGATAAACAATTGGTAATTAATTATCGACCTATTAGTCTTATATCAAACTTCGCTAAGGTAATTGAAAAAACTATTAAAAACAGAATAATAGAGTTTCTATCGAAACATAAATCGGAAAATCAGTTCGGTTTCCGAGAAGGCAAATGTACCACAGATGCTATAAAAGTTCTAACGTCGAAAATCCACTTAGGTCTAGAAAAAGGAAAGGCAAGTATGGGAGTATTTTTAGATCTTGCGAAAGCCTTTGATACTGTGGATCACAAGCAGTTGCTAGAAACTTTGTTTGATTACGGCTTTAGGGGTGTATCCTATAATTTGTTAAAAACCTATCTAAGCAGTAGGGAACAACATGTTGAAATTAATAATACTCTCAGTAATAAAACAATAATTGAGTACGGAGTACCACAGGGAACTGTATTGGGTCCAGTACTCTTTACAATTTATCTAAATGATATCTTACACTTACCATCATCAGGAACAATAATTAGTTTCGCAGATGATACTGTGATCTACTATGAATCGTCTAGTTGGAAAGATCTAAAACATTCGGTAAAACTTGATATAAATAAATTAATTGACTGCTTCAATCAGAAATTACTTACCATCAACTTTTCGAAAACACACTTTTTGCCATTTGCATGTTACGAAAATACTCTACCTACATACAATCTCTTGAGCATCAATAATCATGGTACTGAAATCCGAATACAATCTTCCAAATCTGTAAAATATCTGGGCATTTATTTAGACTGTCATATGAGATGGGATGTTCACATTGGAAAAGTTACAAATACTTTAAGAAGTTTTATGTACAAATTCAGATTGCTAAAGAGTATTTTAGAATTGCCACAATTGAAAATAATGTACCATGCACTAATAGAATCTAGACTTTCGTACGGAATAATTGGATGGGGTGCAGCTGCGACTTGCTACATAAAAAAAATAGATATAATACAAAAAAATTTTATTAAAATTATTTTAGGTAAGCCTCGAGTGTACTCCTTGGATAATCCATTTAAGGAATCTGGTTTTCTAGATATACGGCAACTTTATTTTCTAAAAATGTGTATCGAAACCTATAAAAATAAAAATGAACTCAAATATATAGACCATCAATATAAAACTAGGGCAAATACTAATAATCTCGTTCATGTAGACTACTTTTCAAAAACAATAAGCCAAAGGGGATTTGTACATAACTCTTCTAGACTATTTAATTATCTGCCGGTACATATAAGAGAAACAAAATCCGTAAATATTTTTAAAAATAAAATAAAAAGACACATGTTGCAAATGAATAGGCATGAAGTTCACGCCGTAGTCGATCCTATGCAATTCTTAGTATAAAAAATTGTGATATTCATTTAAATAAATGTATTTAGTTTTTAATATTTAATTTTTATATATTTATCCTGTAATTTCAATGTTTTTAATCGATTATAATTATTTTTATTATTATTATTTTATAATTATTCTTTTTTAATATGATTCAATATATCTGTTTTAATAACTATTATTTTCATCATTTTATTGAAATTTTATAAATATAAATGTAATTGAATAGGTATATAAGAAAAAAAAAAGTGTCAATGGCAAATCCACGTGCTGGCTTAGCCTTAGTGGATTTACTAGGTTACTTACACTTATATGTATTTAGAATAAATAATTAATGTAATTCTTGTGTAATATACCTTATATTATTATTATTATTATTATATTCTCAAGAACAGTCAAGAAAACAGAAAACGAATAATTAGGTGATTTGTACAGGGTTTCGACAGCATAAGATACTTAATTTATATAAAAACAAATCCAAATCTGTTCTGTTTCATTAGTTGATAAGTTTCTCATTTTTTTAGCAATAAAAATATATTTTGTATAAAAACTACACCCCCACCTTTACGATCTTCATTTCTGTCTCTACGAAATAATTTATATCTTGGAAAATCAATAATATCACTAATAATATTCGCATTTAGCCAAGTTTCAGAAACTGTTATAATATCGTATTTGTCACATATAGTGTGTTTGAATTCAGCAAAATTACTTGTAATGGATCGTGCATTTATATGACATACTTTGAATTTGTTCATTTTAAAAAATAAATGGTAATTGCATATTAAAAGAAATAACACTTTAAAACTAATTCTATTTCTAGATATATAATAAAGTTAATATAAAAATTAATTAATTTGATTTACAATGATAATATTTCATAGATATATACATATATAGGAGAGATAAAATAATTATATTTATTTTGACGTTGTTGGTTGCCTACGAAGTGACATAGTATATAATTTCCAATTTTTGTCCCTTTATTCTGCAGATCTTATTATCTTATTTAGCTTCTTTTAAATGAAATACTAACTTCTTGTTTATTTCTCGATCATTTGGACACAAAACTTTTAAAATTGATATATTCTTGATAGTTTTATAATATTTTTGAAGATTAATTGTTATTTCAAATATGACACAAATTCTAAATGTGTTCCTCTTTTTTCTTCTTCCCTTCCAACAGAAAATATATTATTAATATGCCCTTCTGTTAAATTAATTTCCAAAAGTGTGTTTAGTTGCTTTATAGTTTCTGTTAATAAATCGTCCTTAATTTTCTCTAAACCAAAAATTATTATATTATTTTTCCTCGTTCGTCTCTCTAAGATTAAATTTCGGTTTTCTAATTGTTTTACCCCCTTCTCTACTTTTTTAATTCTAGAATTGGCTTCTATCGCATTAATTTTGATTTTTAACTAAAGGGCGTACAGCACCCCCTTATAATTTTCGGACAAGCATATCTCAAAAAGTATTTTTTTTTAAAGTTAAAATTTTGGCAAAATAAATTAGGCCAGTGGTCACTAACCTCTCAATGTGTTGAACTACTTTGTTAATTTTGGAATAAACAGCGAGCTACCCACACGGAAGCCACGTAACGCAACGTAAATGAGTTAATTTATTATTATACTCGTTTGTATTTATTTTACTATTTAACTGGTAATACATAATACATAGGTACTAATAATAAACTAATAACAAAATAACTAATATTACTAGTACGTACTTGTTCATAGCTACATTCCTACCTACCAAACGAAGGTATATATATTTTAGATATTATTGCCTCATTGATTTTGCCAAAATTTTAATTTTTTAAAAAAATTACTTTTTGAGATATGCTTGTTCGAAAATTATAAGGGGTGCTGTAATCACCTTAAGTTCTTCCGTTTGTTTTTCAAATGAGTGTGTTATTAATTTATAAAGATCATTAATAGATAGATCATTTTTGGATGCCATTGTTTATCGTCTTTTGGACAATTTAGAATGAACTGTCCTGGTGTAATTTATCGTTTTCGCTGTTATTACCGAGATAGCAACTGGACAAGTTTTTATGGTCACTAAAGTCGGAAAATATGATCCTTATTTGCAATTGTTGTTATTGAAATATATTATTATTTGGGGTTGTACGTACTTGTTTATGATTTTTTTTAAACTTCTACACACCTTGGCACTTGATTTAACTACCTGGCCACAAGGGCGGAGTTAGCTTTTTTTTATAGGGGGTAAAATTTACCAAGATTACATGTTTAAAATATAATTTTATTAATATTAAGTTTTAATCACAAAGATACTAGGACAGTACCTAGAACTAAAAATAGTTAAAACAAAAAACACTTTTAAACTGTTACTAGATATTAAAAGTCTAGTCAAACAAGGAAGCTTTATACACTTTTCCTTTAATATCTCTCTGTAATATGTGGAATGTGGGTTACCCCACGGCACTTATGCCTTCTTAGGCCCATTGTGCATCCTCCTGAGAAGATATGCACCTCCTAGCTCGTGAGTCAGCCTACAGATTTAATGTAGTTGACAACGTCCCCAAGAGGTGCTTCTCTTATATCGGTCGGTGTTAGCCGATACTCGCCGAAAACAAATCTTCTAATAAATGAGAGCGTCGAGCAATCGTTAAGGATATGCTCGATGGTCTCATCTTCTTGTTCGCTCCCTCTGCAGAGTGCTGATTCTGATAGCCCCACGATATGGAGATGCTTTCGTACTTGGCAATGACCAGTCAGAATGCCTGTGACTAGGCGCAGATTCTGTCTAGTCATAGTCAAGTATTTGTTTGCTGCAGTGTTGTCAGGATACCTTAATAGCTCCCTGACAACTCTGCAGTTCCTTGTTTCATCCCATTTTTCCTTGAATTTTACAAGGGGATGTTCTTTGATTAGGTCTGTCACTACCGATTATGTCAGGCCAATAGAAGGGCTAGGTCCAAAAAGTATCTGGTTGGCTGCTTTCTTGGCTAGTGAATCAGCAAAACGGTTATGTTCCGATGTGTCGTGATCTTTAATTCATCTTAACGTGACCATGTTGTTGACGGATACGTCGGTCAAAGCTTCGTGACATTCTAGTACTAACCCTGAATAAATTCGTGGTCTGTTCAGGGTGAGTAGTGCTTGTCTGGTATCTGTATAGGTGAGCATGTTCCTTCCCATGATATTGTTTCTGGTTATTTATTTTGCTGCTATGAGAATCCCCGTTACCTCTGTTCGAACTACATTGGCAATATTGCTCAAGCTCATTGTATGTTTAGGTTTAAGAATCTGGAGTATATTCCACATCCTAGGCCTTGTTTTGTCCGGTGTAGATATGAATCGTACCTGCCACTTCTGGCTCTTCTATTTCTTCTAATATAATTTTATATGGCTTATGAGAGATATATTTTGGTGAGTCCATGTTCACTTGAAGCAATGGGAGCGTATCCAGCGCCTCCTGCCAAAAGTGATGTCTCGCCTCACCAGATCTTACATCAGGTTCTATTCCGACGGTGCGGAGGCGTGTCATTGTAGTCAGAGCAACCTCTTTGATGTAAATATCAAGGGGAGTGAGACTAAGAATGACTTCCATGGCTCTAATCGGTGTTATTTTTATGACAACTGCACCGTATGTTAGCATAGGTCTTGTGATAGCCGTGTAAGTCCATGCGACGACTCTGGAGGAGAAATCCCAGGTGCGCCTCACGGTTCGGCTGCATTGTTCATAAGCAATATATGCTCTTTTAACTCTGTTTTCCACGTTAACTTGCTGTCAAAGGTGAGACCTAGGTACTTCACCTCTGTTGCAAAGTTTAGTTTTGTGTTTAGGAGTTTTGGAGGTTTTAATTCCATTTTCAACCTTTTCCTTGTGAAAAGGACCATTTCTGTAAAAGGACCATTTCTGTAAAAGGACAATTTCTGTAAATGGACCATTTTTGTCTTTAATAAGAAAATAATTTAAGGTGAATAATAAACGTGTATTTCTTATTTCTATTATATGAAACCCTTTTAAACTTAATTTTTTACCCTGTAATAAATATAAGTCGAAAAAATAATTTAGGTACTGCTGGATTACTTTAAATTATTTTTTGTTTTTTATTTTCTTGTGTCATATATACAGTCATTTGGTTTAGTATTAATGTCATACACCTAACTCTTTTAGTAAATACAAGTGAAGTTGAGATACCTGAATTTGTCTTTTTTTTAATGTTTTTCAAGCTATCTGATGCATTAAAAAAATTAAGCAAAATGTTGTTTTTTGGGATATCGCTTTTTGGCTTAGAAAGGCAGACTACAAAATCAGCCTACCTTTCTATAAGTTTTTTATAAATTATAATCATGGGGGGGGGGGTAATTACCCCCAGTACCCCCCCCCCCCCCGTAAATCCGCCCTTGCCTGGCCACTTTCCTAGATTTTGTCTTTGTATTTATACCACAATGAAACAAAATTTCTGGAGACAAGATTTACACATGTTTTACTTTCAACATCAGCTATATATCAAATAAATTTGAGAAATATTTCAACAAAGTTTAAAACCTTTTGTAATTAATGCGAATTGATTACCTTTAATGACTGGCCTAAATAATTGTATTCCCTAAATGGTTTTCACACTATATATTCAGTTACGTACTATTCCATCATCACTATTACAATAGACACCGTCGCGTCAGTCGATCCAACTAAAATAGTACGTCACATTATTTTCACGTAATGCTCAACTTTTTTTCTACCTATCGTGTCACTTCAAATAGTCTTTGTTTTATTCAAATAAAATGTAATACTCACAAAAGTCTATCCAAACATTGCACTATGCAGGATTGTGTTAAAGTTTGTTCAAAGAAACTTTATAGAGCTTTCTATTGTTGAATATGAAGTCGGTGTGTTTGTTAGAAAACTGTTCCGACAGAGTACACATTGAAAACGTTTTGAAAATTCGTAATCTCCCTAAAGGGTGGTATATTTTATTTGTAAAAATTGTAAATAAATAAAAGTATAACTAAATGATAGTCCTTCATAATATGAACGCGAATATAAAAGGTAATTTGAATAATTATGTAAGTTTCTTGATTGTTTCGGTCTTTGTTTCATGAAAAATCAAACATAGTAGATTTTCACAAATATACCATGTTTGGTTTTTCTCATGTAAGATTTAAAAATAGAGGAATAGAATGTAAGGAATGTCTATAAAGAAACAAAAATTACATTTAAATTGTAATTTTAATCTGATATTGTTGGACTACAAGAAAATAAACAAAAAGATATTAGTATTTCGTAAGATTGATGGGACGTATCAAATAATGAACAGAAAAATTAAATCATTGATAGACATTTTTCAGTCAGTACCGGGCAGACCAGAGCTAACAGAATATATAGCTATTCATTGATAAAGTATAATATTCGTGATATCGATACCTGTGTCTATACGGTCCAGTTGTAGATCCGGATTGCAAAGACATGTGGTGTGAACTATGGGAGTGGATAAACTGAATTATTTGAATGCCCTACAAAACAATTTTATCAATAAATATATGTGTACGTATAAAATGCCAAATGTTGTCACAACTAGGACAAAATACTTAATATTCAACTTAACATAAACTAATTTAGTTAAATTTGATATATTATGTGATTAAACATGTTTTGAGTTCAGTCGCAATAAAATAAGTTGAATTATTTTAGCTTTTTAAAAATATGTAAATAATTTTGTAAAACAAACGAGAATAATTAAATAACCATGACAACAGCGGATTATATACCCTTGTGTATCTCATATAATGTGTCTTATTCACGACAGCACGATATTTGTTTATAGTTACATCTCCTGCACCTAGAAAAAAGTTTGCTAGTGGGTATTAAACATTTAAAAGTGGGTATTAAATTTTTTAATACTATATAAGACAGATAAACTGATTAATAGCAGCTATAAAACTTTTATTCTTGGACCAGTGTTGCTGTCACATGCAACTAATAAACAACTTTGCTTAATAGTAGTAAATAATTTAATAACAGGTATTATACAGTAATAGAAATACTAAATACTTTAATAGTCATTATTAAACAGCGTAACGATAGGTTTTGAACAGTCTAATAGCTTTTAGTTAATAAATACTAATAAATTATTAACTGTAATTAAATGGTTTAATGACTCGCATTTGCAAGTTTTAATACTCCCTATTAAACCACTTCAATTGTGATTATTAAATACCCTTCTCCACCCCAAATAAATTTACTACAATAGGAAATATAGCCATATGCAAACTTTTTTTTCAAAATGATTTGTAACAGTTCAAAAATTATTTTATTTATTTCAATTATAAACGTTAATCAAACATGGTCGATATGGATACACAAAGTAAATTACAAAAATATTGATAGGATTGCCAAACTCACTTAAGCTAAAATATTACGTACAATCGGTGACGTAACATAGTTTTAAGCTGAGTCATATCAACATTATCAAAAGAAATTTAAAAATGACTCAAAATGTGTTAATTACCCTTTAAGGATTGACCTCCTTTTTACTTAATTCCTAATTTTTTCAGCAGTTCTATCTGGCGATATTATGTCGTCTAATATAACTTAAAACAATATGGTAATACCTTAGTTTTATGATGAAATGTATAATATCTATGAAGTTAAATCTAAACCAACTCACTTTCCAATGGTTAAGATCTTTAACCTACCTCTGGTACAGCAGCTTCCTTTGTAGGCGACCAACGTTCCAGCGGAAACGATGGACGTAGTTTTAATTATTGTAGCGATCCTTCCTGGTATCCGGCTCGAAGGACCAAAATGTTCGATCGTGCAATGGTCTGTATAAGAGAATTCGTGTTTTTTTTTTTTCAAAATGATTCGTGACAGTTCAAAAAATTATTTTATTTATTTCAATTACAAACGTTAATCAAACATGGTCGATATGGATACATAAAGTAAATTACAAAAATATTGATAGAATTCCCAAACTCACTTAAGCTAAAATATTACGTACAATCGGTGACGTAACAACCCCACTCTTAAGGTAAATACGTTGCATATATTAAATCTGTGTTACTCTAGAGCTGCTTTTCAAACATTGTATTTAGTTTTTATAGAAAAACATCACAAAAACTTTATTTTATTTAACGATTTTTTACCATTTTTTTTTTTTTAGAAAAGAAAATGAACTGTTTTAATTTTGAAAAAGTGAGGTACTACTAAAAGTTAGCATACAGATATATTTCATATTAAAGACATTTGCGAAAACCTTAGAAAACACAAAACAAGTTTATCTAAGTACCTAATTTCTGCATCATGTTTTAAAAATAAGAATATATAGGACAGGTGAGAAAAATTAAAAAAAATGTAAATACTTTTGAACAATTTATTGAATCAATAGAGAATTTAAAAAAAATAAATAAATAAAACAATACATACACGAGCCACATATGAAATGAACCTAAAGGAGGTTTATTAGACAGAGACGGTGAACTAGCTACCGATTTGTCAACTTCCTCAGAATCTTGCTTTGATTCAGGATATTCCTCAGAATCTTTTCTTGATTTAGGAGATATTTCGTTGACCCCCTCCTTTATGGGGGGGGGGCTGTATCAGTCTCCACGGAGACAGTCTCTTTTTCTGGAGACAGGGGTGTCTTAAAGGACCTTTCAAATACCGTACTGCTAAGGGGTGGTTCGAAAGGTACCTCCTCCCCTATTTTTAATCTTAAGTGTTTTTCTTTAGCACCTCTCGTTACAGGCATAGAAATGTTACAGTTATATATGTTAGTTTATAGATGCATTTTAGTTTTTTAAGATAAATAATAAAAATAAGTATATGTGTATATAGAAATAAGAATTATTGTAAAATATTCATTTAAAAACAAATAAAGAATAAATAAGATAAAACACACCAAGATTTATTTATTTGTTAAAAAAAAATGTAAATGTTTAAAAATTTTGCACATATTTTTGATTTTTATGGTTTATTTCTCTGTATTGGAAAAAATTCTAAAATGAGAAAAAAAACGTTTTTTCTTTATTTATTTAATTTTTTTGTGTAATATGTTATTAAATACGTAAAAAAATTATCCAAAAAATTACCAAAAAATTATTAAAAAAATTATCAAAGAAATTATCAAAAAAATATCAAAAAAAAAAATTACCAAAAAATTACCAAAAAAAATTATCAAAAAAATATTAAAAAAAATTATCAAAAAAATTATCAAAAAAATTATCAAAAAAATTATCAAAAAAATTATCAAAAAAATTATCAAAAAAATTATCAAAAAAATTATCAAAAAAATTATCAAAAAAATTATCAAAAAAATTATCAAAAAAATTATCAAAAAAATTATCAAAAAAATTATCAAAAAAATTATCAAAAAAATTATCAAAAAAATTATCAAAAAAATTATCAAAAAAATTATCAAAAAAATTATCAAAAAAATTACCAAAAAAACGACAATATTAAAATTAACTAATTTTTTCACCCACACTTTTAGCTTTCTTATCCTAAGCGTGACGGCTACTACGGTCAAGCTTGGGTTAAATAATCGTTTAAATAGATTACCCTAATTTTTTTGTTGCTAACTAAATTAATTTATATAAAAAAAATAAAATGTTAAAAGAAAATTAATAATTAAAATACTTATTAAAATTTTTCTGAAGCTTCTTAAATTTTATTATGCTCTTAAAAAAAGCCAAAATGCGTTTAATCTCTTATACATGGGTTTTTGAAGTAAAAAAAATTACGTATCCTTATAAACAAAAAAATTATGTTCTATTCTGTAACGTTTGAAATGATCTACTAAATATATTTAAAATACCAGGATTTTAACTTAAAATCAATGGCGCCTCCACCATGTCACGCTTAATGGTTAGGGGGTGGTAATGATTCTTTTTTATGTGATTAAAGGTCGTCGCTTGGCTTTGAGAGGTAAAAATAGATAATCATCCACTTCTGCTAAGCGCGCTCTAGCTGATGTTAATCTCAAAAGGCTCAGATTAACTTCTTGGTTTAGAAGGAATCTGCGCCACTTAAGATGAACCTCGGGTGACTTAAATTATCGTATAGTGAACTAAACTAGTAATACAGTGAAACCCATAGATAAATTAATATAAAACAAGATGAATTTATTAAATGCCCGCCACTGTCAACACGGCGTAGTTCCCAGCATACTATTAGTTAGCGCCACCATCGCAATAGTATGAAAGCGATGTTGCCGGTTTCCGTAAACTTTCATGAGATGATAGTTATTTCAAATTCATTTTATTTTAATTTTTTATCAATCTACATGCGCACCATGCCATCCATACAATGTCCATACTATTGCTGAGATTTTTAAAAGACGGGATTGACAACCTTGTAAAAAATGAAAAACGTGATGGCGGAAGGCGGGATATGATGATAAAATAAAACTTATTTTTATTTTATGATGTTGTAAGTTACATAGGTAGGTAAGTTATTTTTAGGTTAAGAAACAAACGGTGCTGATTTGATGTAATTAGTAAGTATTAACTTTAATTTAATATTAAGTATTTAAGGACTTTGTTTATCATTGTTTTCTTAGCCTTAACGATATATAGGTATCTAATTTCATATTTCAACAATTCCTTTTCTAATATTTGAAACAAAAATGTCTGGCCCGGGTATAGTTAAGTATTCTTGTTCAGCTCCTAATTGTTTAAATAAGTATTATTCTAATATTCAGCAAGTTGGTTATTCAAATAAAGCATTTTTTCATTTTCCTTCTGATGTTAAAGTTCGCCAGAACTGGTTTAAGAATTTAAATTTAACTTTAGATGATAATAATACTCGCTATCTTTGTGAAGATCATTTTTTGCCAGTCTTCTGGTAAGGTTTCCTCAAAACGTAAACGACTAGTTGTACATTCTGTACCAATTTCTTTAGATAATTATGCATCCAGTTCAAATATACAACCCGAGAGCCAGATTTCAGAATATATTGAGGCTGAAGCACAAACACAGCAGCATAAGATAGATTTGCTAATCAGCAACGAAAATCAAGAAATTAGTTGCAAACGTAAACTAAATATTAGTGATGTACAATTTGAACAACCCTCCAAACGGAGAAAAACTGTTTTGCAACAAATAAATGAAAGTAAAGTCAAAAATTTAAGTCCCAAAGAGAAAAAGCTGTATTTTATTAATAGAGAACAAAACGTTAGAATTTGTAAGCTAAAGAAAGCTCTACGTGTTTCCAAAAATAAAATCAAGAAAGCCTTTGAATTATCCAAAACTCAGTTATTTTCAGATTTTAATAATAAATTAGATCCGATTGGAATTAAATTCTTTAAAAGTAGTTTAGAAAATTGTAAGAGAAAGAAACCCTCTTGGACCACTCAGAATAAAATTTTTTCTTTAGCATTATATAAAAATGGTCCAAGAGCATATAATTTTTTAAGAAAATGCATTTCGTTGCCTAGTAAATCTACTATCCAACAAATTTGAAGTGATTTACATTTTGAAACGGGGATAAATGATTCAGTGTTTTCCAGATTTAAAGAAATTGTTAGAAAAATGACAGAAATTGATAGGAATTGTATTTTAATGTTCGACGAAATAGCTCTAACCGAAAAACTCACTTTTGATACAGTTAATGACAAAATTGTTGGATATGTTGACTGCGTCGTTCTCAATCTTCGTCAAATAATTAAAAATAACTTAGTTTTATAAAAATGGTCAACATTTTGATAAGAGAAATTGTTTAATAACATATATGTACACTTTTTGTTTTGTTTTTATAGGAAACACCTGACGCCCATCAAAGTATGGTCCATTTTTACAAGAATGTGGGGAAACTAGTATTCATTTCACTTACAATTGTTCTTTATTAACACATTATGTATGTATTACTGTATAATAAATAATTTAAATATATTTGTCTTATATTTTATTTCAGTGTAAATATTTTTTGTCTACATTTTTTGGGGTTTTATAACTAAAAAAAAACTAATATATATGTTAAATACAATATTTTAATATAAATATTAGTTTTTCTTTTTAAAGTAATGAACCCCAAAAAATATAAATAAATAAATAAATAAATAAAGATATTTAAATGAACCGCGGTTACGTTAACACTCTTCTTTTTTTATGCCTCTTACTGACAAATCAATCAGCCAGTGTAGTTCAAAAAAGATCCGTTCCATACTAATTCGCAGCACTACGTTTCCAAAGATTAACACAGAATCCGACCATCTTCTTTATTAGTTTATCTATGGTGAAACCTGTGTAAAACGGAATCGCACGGTCGTGCACCGATTTTCCGGCATATACAGGATTCCGCGTTACACAGGGTAGATAAATAATTGCACATAGTAGATTTAAAAAAGTGATTATTTTATTAAAAAAAATCTAATATACGTACATTTAATATATAGTTGTTATTATTACTATGTACCTACATATTTTTATTTATTATTAGAAACAATATAAATTATTATTTATTTCACATTTCTATCAATGTAAGTTGTTTTTTATTCTTTTGTAATACGTAAGATGATTCCATGAATGTCCTTAATTCTAAAATCTTCTTTCTCATCGGTTCGCTCTCTATTCTTTGGGAAAAATCCTCTAACGCTGCAACACTCCTCAAAGCTTCAGAAAAAATTTTTATCCGATCGGATTCTTCAACTTCTGTTCCTGTAGATAAAAATAAAAATTTAAGAACAGATCGTTTTGAAAAGCTAATGGGAAAATAATTTTTTCTATCTGTTATTTTTGTGATGGTACTGAAATCTTCCTATCTTATTTTTATTATGTATTTTAACTTTATTTCTACTTGGCCAAATGCCCAATTAAGATGGAAAGAATAAATAAAAAGTTGTTTATTTTTTTAGAGAATTAGAAAAATCGCTTACCAATTCCAATCCCATCATTATCGTCTGCCACAGTAGTTTCCACGGCGGTTTTTTCTAACACCAGTTGTTCTATGGACTGAAATCCAGCATTTGTTGTAACGGCTTCATCTAATGTGATGTAATCATGAACATTATAACCGGGATTAATTTCAGTAATTAACTCTTCGACTTCTTTTGTACTTTCGTCAATTTCGTCAACATTTTCGATTAGGTCAACGTCTCCATCTTGCTTGATTCCACATGCCGCAAAACATTTTTTAACACAATCAGGTTTAATAGTTTTTACTGAATAATCAATCCATCTGATAGCATCCAAAACTGATATTTTTTTAGCCAAATCTCCTGCTGATTGAGAGAATCTTATATTCGCAATAATTGACCGCAGCACTTGTTTTCTGTAATGCATTTTGAAGTTTTGTATAACTCCATGATCGAGAGGCTGTGTTTGACTTGTGGTGTTTGGTGGTAGAAAACACAATTTTATATTGGATAGTATTATTTTGGGGTGACACGTTGCATTATCCAAAAATAGAAGGATGTGTCGATTTTCAAATTTCATTTTTTGATTTAAAATTTTTAGCCACTGTTCCATAAAAACTGATGTCATCCATGCTTTTTTATTTGCTCGCCAATAAACTGGTAGCTGAGGCACATTGGTATTGTTAAAACATCGCGGTCTGAGGGATTTTCCAATAACTAGAGGTTTTTCTATTTTTCCGTCAGCAAAGGCGCAAAACAAAACGGTTAACCTTTCTTTGGATTGTTTGCCTCCTTGACATTTTTCACCTTTAAAGCACATTGTCTTGTCCGGCAGCGCTCTATAAAAAAGGCCAGTTTCGTCACAATTAGCAATGTCTTTTAGGGTATATCCTTTAATTAAATCTGTAATGTGCGATGTCCATTCAGTCACAGATTCCATGTCGACGTCCTTAGCTTCACCGCAGATCTGATTAAATCTTATGTTATGTCGTGTTCGAAAACTTTCCAGCCATCCATTCGAAGCTTTAAAATCTACTTTTCCAAAATGGTTTGCAATTTCTCTTGCTTTTTCTTGAATAATTGTTCCAGATACAGGAAGATTGCGAGACCTTGCATCCATAAACCATTCCAAAACTGTTGAATTTACGTCGTCGTGATGTGATTCCTTTGGCTTTCTCTTAATATCGCCATTACCACCACGCATCCACTCTTCTTTAATTTTTTCCTTGTTTTTCAAAATTTCATACACTTGCGTTTTTCCGCAGTTAAATTGAATAACCAATTGCTTTGGAGTAAGTTTTTTTTTGGTCACTACATTTAATTAAGTCCATTTTAGATTTTAGCGATACTGTATTCGTTTTTCGGTTTGCCATTTTGAAATGTTTGCACTTTCACGGATAAACTCAAACTGCCGTACCTACACAATACTGGTTTATTTGTGTATTTACTGCTTTTGTACCTAAATTTCTGTGATAATGGTTCTAAGTATTGATAATAGTTCGCCCTTATTATGGGGCTTTCCGAAATCATAAACTAATTATGTAAACATCTATAAATTCTTTTATACCTGCAAAGCAATAACATAAGTAGGTTCCGGCTTAACAGATTAGGGAAATTCCGTGTTCGCGTTAGACAGGGTTCCGGCTTATAAGCAATTTTTACATTACAATATGTAGGTAATCGCCAAAATTTCCGTCATACACAGGATTCCGTGTTACACAGGTTCCGGCTTACTCAGGTTTCACTGTAATAGAAACACCATGTATAAAAAATTCACAAACACTTTATTAAATGTCTGTAATTAAAGAACTCAAAAGATATAACAAAAAATCGATATAATAATAATAATAAAATTTGGGGTCCTTACCTCATCGTCATGGGCAGTCAAATAATAAAATTTGGGGTCCTTACCTCATCGTCATGGAGCAGTCATAATTTTTATTTTACTTTATTATATTTATAAGTATTTATTTTATATAATTATATTTTTATGTTTTATATTTTATGAACCACAATTATTTTCCCTGTGATCGATCGCGATTGCCCTTTTTGCCGTCTCGCAAAACTCTCATGGCCCCCTAAAAAAAACCGACTAGGTTCGATTTCGCAAGACTTCCAAAATCCTGGAGTCAGCACAAAGTTCATTAGTTTGTAACTTAATTGTTTTGAAACTATGAAATGCATTCTCTACGATTTAAAAGTATTTCGAAATCGACCTACTATTTAGAAATAATTTAACATACAGGATGTTTTATTTTTTACAGAGTCGAATAAAAATAATTTAATTCCATTTAAGGAATAATTGTGACAGTATGCAAAACATTAATTGTTCAATTCATGGTCGATTATGTATTATATTACTAGCCACAAAATGTGTAATTAAATTGTTTATCATAATCCATTCTGCGCCTAGTAAAATGTACATAAAACACACACTGCACTACGAATACACAACCGGCTCAGGTATCACAATCCAACAATGCAACAATTAAGATACCTTTTTATTAACACAAATCAAAAGTCAATGAATGTAGTTACGTTAGTGGCGTGTGGAGTGGTCTTCGTGATCGTGGATCTTCGACCATGCACGAATACTAGTTTCCTTGAGTCCTAGACGGGTGGAAAGGATAAAATCGTTAATATTTATTATTTACTAAGGGTTATTAAACAATTACTAGAACGTATTAAAGAGTTTAGAGAATATTATTAATAGTACAGCTTTCTCAGCCGAGGTATACAGGGTGTTATTGAAATACACGTACATATTAAAATGGGGAATAGTATGTAATGACCAAAAACGATTGGCACCAATTTTAACTTCAAATTCTAAAATTTAAATATTGGGGAAGAGTCCCCTTTTCCGACCTACTAGTTTTCATATTTAAAGAAGTAAAATAAATCGAAATTGAACTTACCCATAGAAATTGCACTGTTGCCGTAGCAAAACCAATTAATTCAAAATAAAGTTTATTACAGTAATTGTTCAAAATGCCGTCCATTATTATTTACACACACTTGCAATCGTCTTTCCAAAGAACTTTGAACATTAGAAATTAGTCTTGGATTTTGTCGTAGTTCCTCGGCTACCACATTAACTTTATTGGTTAATTGTTCAACACTACTAATAGGTTCATTATAAACCAGTTGTTTCATGTGACCCCACAAAAAGAAATCGCATAGATTTAAGTCCGGAGATCTCGGAGGCCACTTAGTAGGTCCATTTCTGCCTATCCACTTTTGAGGAAATCTAATGTTCAAAAACTGCCGTACGTTTAAATCAAAGTGAGGAGGAGCGCCATCTAGTAGGTACCACATCCGTTGCCTTAATTGTAACGGTATCTCTTCTAGGAGTACTGGCAAAATATCTTCTAAAAAGTGGAGATATCCTGGCCCATTTAATCTGTTCGGGAGAACATAAGGCCCGATTAAATACTGATCTATTATGCCAGCCCAAACATTTATTGAACATTTTCTTTGATGCCCAGTTTCTCTAATGGCGTGAGGATTTTCATCACTCCAAATATGCGTATTGTGCATATTGGAACACGCCATCACGAGTGAATGAAGCCTCGTCAGTATACAATAATATTTTTAGAAAATCAGGAATATCAACACATTTTTGAATCATCCATTCACAAAACTCCACTCTCTTTTCTTCATCACCTGGATATAAGGCCTGGACTTTTTGGATGTGATAAGGATGTAAACCTTGTTCTTTAAGTGTCCGCCACACAACAAATGAGGACATTCCAATTTCAAGACCTAGTCTTCTACAACTTAATTGAGGCCGGTTTTCAACAGCTTCCAATATTTCTTCTTCGGCCGCCAATGTTCTTTGTGTTCTTGTTCTCCCTCGATCTGCATTGACACTCTCAAATTTTTCATGGTCTCTTAGATGCTGAACAGTTGAAATAAACGTACGACAGTCCGGAATTCTCCGATTTGGAAACCGTTCGCGATACAGGATTTGTGCTTGCCGAGAATTTTCTCCAGCTGCCCCATAAACCAGCACTATATCCGTTAGTTCAATATTCGCAAATAGTGGCATCGTAAAAAAATATTTAAAAGTAATCGTAACAACACTTTTTACCAACTTGGAAATGACGCGCTCGTGTTAGCCAGATTCGTAAATCAACTAAAATTTTAATAATCTATAGTTTCAAAAATGTATAGTTTAAAAACAATCATTTATCAAATATTATAGTTTCTTGATAACGAGAGTAGTAAAAACCAGTCTTCGGAAATAGAAATTAATTCGAAAATCTTGGCAACATGGTTATTTCTTACAAGACTAGTTTTCTTATCATCTGACAAAAACTTGCATATTAATTACTGTTGATGTTTAAAATAGGTAAATAAACCTAATTTATATAGGTCATCCTCAACATATCAGTGAAGTACGTTTGTTTTAGAATTAATTTTCAAAAATTAATAACTCCCTTAATAAGGGGTATTTTTAAAAAATAATATTTTTCTACATTCAGTGGGGATCTGCGCAATACCCAGTTTTAATATGTACGTGTATTTCAATAACACCCTGTATATAGAATTTTTTTTACTACTAACATTAATATATTAACAATTTTAATTTTGACATAAGTAATTTCCTAACAATTTGTTAAATATTTCTAAATATCAAGCAGAGTGGAGCGTGTTTCTAATCAGACTGGCTGTATTTATGTAAAAATTTGGCATGTGTCAAATTTTGATATGATTCTAGGAAATATCCCATTGCATGTCAAAATGTTAGTTCCATTAATACAGGAAATGCTGGAATACACATGATTTGCCACAATTGCACAATTAATTATAATTTCAAATAATTTTCAAGCCTATTGCCTATGTTCAATTTTCTACTTCTAGTTGATAATTAACTTAACAAAAGTTTCTGTCAATATTTTTAAAATTATAGAATTGTTCTCATTATTTACCTATTACTTCTCGTTGCCAATAGCAATTTCTCAGCTTAGTAGTAAAAAACAAATTTCATAGAATTAACAGTACTAAATATTAAAGTTTTTTAATAATACATTATTGGCTATTAAACAATTGACTAATTACAGGAGTTTCAGGTCAATAGATTTCCAGCAACCTTCATTTAATTATTGGTATTAACCAAAAATAAGGTAATTTATTGAAGGTTATTAAATTTTTTTTCTATTAAATATATTTAATAGACCTCGTTTTCTCGGTGTGAAAAAAATTATAAATACTTTTGAACAATTTATTGCGTCACTAGAGAATTCTAAAAAAAAATAAATAAATACAAAACATACGAGCCGAGTCACATATGAAATGGACCTAAAGGGTGTGCAAAACATTATAAAATTTTTACCATCCCAGTTTGCTATATGCCGCAATGCGCTACTAGTTTTGGCTTCTATTACCATTCTCTGTAAAGTGGTTCTTGGCACCTCACGGATTTTAGAAGTAGTTTCCAAACTCATTTTTCATCATTTAACAAACTTAATAGGCGATTTCATATTTTACTCTACACATTATTTACATAAGTGCTTGAACACAATTTTTCATTCTTATTCTTTTGTTGTAAACGTATTTATGTAAGATTAAAATATGACTTTAACATTTTTATTATTTAAAGTTTACACTTTTTTTCGTTAATCATTTATTAAAATAATTTAGAACTGCTATGTATTTTTTTTATTTAACATTTGTTAAATAGTACAGTAACTTATAGTATTTAAAAAATTCATGCTCCTCACTAGTTTTTTTAGTGATTGTTCAAAAATTACAAGCATTTTTTCACAGATACTTCAGTTGTTCTCTTTATAATCAACATAAATAATATTTAACAAACATAAACATAAATCGGATGCCAGACTTTTTTTTTGTTTGAGTATTGTTACTATTCATTATTGACTAACTTATAATATTAATCTAAAAATCTTTTAATTACTTATCTAAGAAGCCCCATTGGGCTGTATTGGATATATGGATATCCGCTGGATTACCACGTTTGGGGACATCTAAAAACAAAAGTATATTCCACTCCCATAAAAAGAAGGGAAGAACTAGTTGGGAGGATAGAAAACGCGTGCGAAGAAATGAAAATTCAGAAAAGCCGTCAACCATATTTTAAAACGAGCAAGAAAATGCATCGAACAAAATGGAGGTAATTTTAAACACCTCTTGTAGTTTTTAGAAGCAATAAGGTTTATTACTTCATTTCCAACATTTGTATTTCTTTGTATTATTAGTTGTTATTTTGATTTGTTTATTATGTATTAATTAGTTATTATTTATGTGTTTTTCCTTTAGTTGTAAATGTTATTATTTGTTCTACTAAATGTTAGTCTCTTTCCATATTATTATCCTACATACTATTTATTAAAACTTACATGAAATAATTTATACAGGGTGCGGTCGAAAAAAAAAATAATTCTGATTTTTGGCCCTAAAACCGGACCTGAAATTATTTTTTGAAATGGTGTAGATGCATACAATTATAAGTACTGACATATCTGTAGCTTTAAGAAATATACTTCTTTAAATAATTTTAAATATACCGTAATAAAATTAATAAAACTCCGTCCGTTTCCAGTTTGTACCTCCAAAAATAACAATTTGGACTTATAATTTCAGTAGTAAAATCATCTGCGCAAAAATTAAATGTACATTATTGGATTTAGTTTTTTGTGCTCTTTTCAAATATGAAAACAAAAATTTCAAATTCATACATACAGGATGTTGTTTTAAGGATGGATGAATTTAATAATTTTTTGTAAAGACAGACCTGGATTTCGTTTCTTGTTTATACCTTTTTAGATTTGGTAAGTTACGGTAAATAAGTACGCCAAATGTCAAAAACATATACAGGGTGGTTAATAAGTTATGAGTCTGGAAAGAAATAGGCCAAATTGTTAAAAAACCCTGTATTTCGGCTATAAAGATCAAAAGACCCATTAAGTATGGGTTATTTGGAAGCACCTCGGTGGTCTCCATCCATGGTTAAAGGGAGTCCCTTTACCATTGAAACACCCTGTATAATATTAATGATTTATTGTGTTTTAAATTATTAAATGACATTCGAGGATTTTGGATTATACAGATTATTTTAGCCATTATTGGTCATTATATCCTAATGTCCGTGCATCAATGTACATTATTCTGCCAATTGTTTCTGTGGGCACTTTCAATTTACCGAAGTAATGAATATTTCGGGACATATCCAAAATCCACAACCGCTCGTAGCCTATTCAATTCTGTTAGTTCTCCTTCAAAGCCGCCATTACTCATAAGTCAACGATCGGGCTCTCTCGCCATTGAGCTGCGGTCGAAGTCGGCATTATTAGCTTAATGAACTACCCGCTACACGGTTCTATGCGATATATATTACAATATTTAACGTATATTTAGATTAATATGGGGGGCTGTTTATGAAGCCGCACACACGGTTTGGTACTAATCATTCAATTCTCTGTCATTAGTAATGCTAATGGTTATAAATCATTGAAATCAGTTTCACGTGGACAGAACATTGGGTAATCGGTGTTTAGAGATCTGGAAATCTCAAGGCGCATCTGATTTGGTTTATTATTCATGAAGTGAACTGTATAATGGTAATTACCTTTATTATAGATTCAGTTTAATATTAATATTATACAATAATCGTAATGTTATTATTATGGTACTATTATATCTTGTTTACTTCTAGTATACATAGATAATTTAAAAAAGATATCAGATAAGATACCTACTTCCAAAGTTTTTATAAGTTTTTCCATTTCTGATTTTACTATAAAAATAAATGCAAAATGAGTTGTTCTGGCCTAAATACTAAATTTATCACAATCACTTAAGGAAGTGATAATAGTTATCCTTTTAAGAAGGACGGATAAAAATTATAGGTTGTTAATTTTTTTAGGTTTTAAGTTTATTAAGAAAATTCTTATTATGAGAATTTTGAACTTTAATTTCTAACTTAATAAATTTTTATCTTGCAAATTATTATAAAAATATCTTTATATGATTTTAACCAGTAACATATTTTGCTCTTTTATATCCACTGGAAATTATTATATGATTTTTGCAAGGATTCAAAAAATAAAAAAACAAATATTTAGAAAAATTTTGGAATTAGTTTATCAATAATAACAAATTATTATAGCCGAACATGAATTTACCAAGAACTTTTACAAGATGAGTAAAAAAGGAATACAAATACTTTAGGAGACGATAGAATAATAACAATTAAGGTCAGTTTACTATAAAAACTAATTTCGTAAACTTTGAAATTAGCGAGATAGCAATTCAAAAACCGAAGCAAACTAACTTCAAATTTTTTGTTATAATGATAAAAAAAATTTAAAGTGTAGTTTAAGAGAGTGGGATGGGTATTCTTACCCCTATTTTTTTTATTTTTTCTTTTTTGAAAAATTGTTTAAGGAAAAAAATCCAAAGTTTTTCCAACGAACAAATTATTGTTGTTTAACCGCGATAGAGTGGACCGTTTCTGAATATTTTAGCCTTTAAAATGTAACTGCATAATAGATAATATTCATAATATCTTTAATAACCTGAAAAGTATGTCATGTATTGTTTCAATTTAAACTGTCAAATAAACTATGGAATATCAAAATTTTATTCTAGTAAAAGTGACAATACGGAATTGTCATGAAATTTCTAGATCCGACTCTGTCTAAGCAAGCGGCCATCATGTCTGTGGCAGCCGACTCATGCTCCAGGCTACGGAATATTTTGGGAATGTCGCTGAGGCTCGAAAAACGGGTAGAACGGGCGGAGAGTGCTGTTGAGTTAGAGAAGGAATTTGGACTTGGTATAAATAGCCGACTCATCATCGGGCGGTTTAGTTTAGTGTAGAGTATTGGAATGAAAAGGTAAGTTGTAATAAATAAATTAGAATTGTTAGTTAGTGTCTAAGTATTATATAAATTGATTAGTACGTCCTAAATAAATTGAAAATAGTGTGTTTTAAATAAATAAACTATAAATAAATTAGACTAACGTCACATTGGTATTAGAAGTGGAACTGTAAATAAATAGTAAACAATAATGGCTAAAAGACTGTGTAATTTAAAAGTGACCGAGCAATGTCGGGAGTTAGAAGATCGCGAGTTCGAGACGACAGGGAAGAAAACAGAACTGGCAGAACGAACTAAATAAGCAATGGAAAATGAGGGTTTGGTTTCGGAAACGTATTTATTTTCGGATGATACATCTTCTGCTATAATTTGTTCAATTTCTTCCGATATGGAAAGTAAGATGATCTCTATGAAAAACCGATATTTCTTCTAACATTTCTTCATTAGAAAATAAAGTTTCTTCAGATGTATCCTCTATCAAAAATGATATTTCTTCATTAGAAACTAAAGTTTCTTCTGACATTACTTCTTTAGAAAGTAAAGTTTGGTCTGATATTTCTTCCTTAGAAGAAAAGGTGTCTTCTCATATGTCTTGTGTGAAAAACGAAATCATTCTTTATAAACTAAAGTTTCTTCTGATATCTCTTCTTTGAAAAGTGAAATTTCTTCTATGGAAGATAAGATTTCTTTCATTGAGAATAAAATAATGTCTTTCCTTGAGGAGAAAATAAAAGAGATGGAAAATAAGATAGAAGAACTGGAACATTCAGAACCAGTCAAGGACGGTGAAATAAAGTGTCATGAGGAGGAGGAGGTTAAAACTGGAAGAAGCTTTAAACTCTGCTCGTGTTAAAGCTCCAACCTTCGACGGAAAAATGTCATGGACCAACTACCTTAAACAGTTCAAGACAGCTGCGAGAGCAAAAGAATGGTCTGAGAGAGGAAAGGCAAAGAATCTGACATTAGCCCTTCAAGGAGACGCTTTAGATGTCCTTCACACTATACCTGTGGAAGATACCGACTAAAAAAAAAACTATACATTCGATATGGCCACGAATACTTTGAGCAGGTGTACAGATTACAGTTGAAGAATCACAAACAGAATCGTGACGAGAGCCTTCAATAATTCGAATTAGATATTGCGAAGATAGTGCGATTTGCCTACCCATCAGCTCCGGAATATATGATTAAATGTTTGGCCGTACAAGCATTTATAGATGGACTTCGTGACCATAAAATGCAAAGAACACTTCGTTTAGCCCGTCACAAAACATTGGTCGATATCTTGTCCGCTGCTCTTAAATATGAAGCGGCTACGCTGGCTTCTGGTGGATACAGTGAAGTAAGGACTGTAAAAGATAAAGAGAATATGGAAATAAATTGGACCTATTGATTGACATGATAAAAACTCTTATTGAGAAGCAACCAAAGACTCTTAGGTGCTGGAGTTGCGGTGAAATGGGAAATGTAAGCAGTTCGCGCAAACGCCCAAAGAACACTACGAATCGAAAAATCGTACCGGTAGCAGTACAGGAAGGAACGGTGTTACCTGAAAGTAGTGAAACAACAAGAGTAAGGCGGCTGCAAGGAACTGTAGAGGAAGCAACGCCTGTCATGGCGGAACTTTCGAAACGCAATGAAGGTATTGGTCAAGGAACTCTAATTCGAAAGGGGTTGGCCACATCTGTTAAATAAGTTACAGTACGAAGAACGTCGGTTGTTAGCGATGAGTGGGCCCCTGTCAAACTTAGGGAAGAACAAGAGGACAATCCTGTTTTAAAGAAGATACGAGAATGGAAAGAAAAAAATCGTCGACCTATTTGGCAAGAAGTATCTAAATTCTCTACAGTTGTTAAATCATATTGAGCTCAGTGGGACTCCTTTATCCTGGAAGACGGCTTAATAAAGCGAGTACTTGAAAATGATGATGGTTCCGAAAACAGAAGACGGTCATTCCAAAAAGTAGAGTAGCTGAAGTACTCCGTCAGTTATACGACAGTCCATCAGGAGGACATCTCGGTGTTAGAAAAACCCTTCAAAGAGTTCGAGAAAGGTTTTATTGGATGAACAGTTCCGATGATGTAAAGGACTGGTGTAAGAAATTTATCAGTTGTGCTATGGGTAATGAACCTCAGCGAAAAAGGAAGGCTCTCATGAAGCAATACAACGTTGGTAGCTTATTTGAGAGGATCGCCTTAGATGTTGCTGGACCATTCCCCATGACCGAGAATGGTAATAAATACATGATGGTGTTTATGGATTATTTCACGAAGTGGGTGGAAGTCTACGCCCTTCCAAATAAAGAGGTCGCAACTGTTGCAGATGTGTTGATAAAAGAGTTTATTTGTCGATTTGGAGTGCCCTTGTAGATCCACAGTTACCAAGGCAGAAATTTTAAAAGCCAACTCTTCCGTGGAATCCGTGCATACAGGAAACCAGAACCACAGCATTACACCCACAATCTGATGAAATGGTAGAGCGAATAAATAAGACCATTTGAAAATATCTGTCAAAAGTGACTTTAAACCATCAGCGAGATTGGGATCAGTATTTTTCGCTCTTTGCAATGGCTTATAGATTCGCTGTCAATGAGATGAGATTACCTCGAGTTTGGATGCCGACCTGGAGAAGATGTAGCTGGTAAAGATTATGTGATCCAGTTACGAAACAGAATGGACGATATGCATGAATTGGTCCGCTCGCATCTTCAAATCGCTAGTGACCGAATGAAGAAGCGATACGATACTTAAGCCACAGAAGAATGTTTCAAGGAAGGCGACAAAGTCTGGCTCCAAAACCCAAAAAGACAAAAGGGTTATTCTCCAAAGCTTTAAAGGTCTTGGGAAGGCCCTTACATCATCAAGAAAAAAATCAATGATGTCATTAACCGTATAAGTAAACCAAAGGTAGTGCACCAAAACCGGCTGGCGCCACTTGAGGGTGACCATGAAGAGAAAGAAAAAGTAAACCAACTTCAAGAAATACCTGAACTTGTCTTTGAAGAATTTATGAGTGCATATGAAGGTACCGAAAAAGAAAGACATGGTATTATAACCGAGCAACAACAAGACTTGCTCACGGATCCAAAAGACTACTCGCTGGTCCATAGCACTTCCGCCAACATCTGCGGTGCTCGAGGTCTGGCATCTGTATTTCGGAAGAAGTTTGGTCTATTGCGAGAACTTCAGGATCAGTTACCAGCCCCTGGAAAATCAATAAAACTTCAAGATGGATCGCGTTATCTTTTCTAATTGGTAACAAAGAACACCTTCCGAGATCGATCCACCTATCATGTATGGGAAGCATTACTCAGTCTGAGGAAGCATGTACTGGAGTCTAATGTACAGAAACTAGCTATGTCAAAGATAGAGAGCAACCAGCTGAATTGGAGGATCATTAGAAACATGGTGAAAGTAATCTTTCAAGATACCCAGGTTGAAATACTGGTCTGCAGCCATTTAGGTTATAACGAAGACTGTCCCTTGTTACTTCCATGCAACTGGAAATTATAAAAGAAAATTCAGTTGTTAATACAACCATTCAGTTTTAGTTCCAGGAGGAAGTATTTCTTAAGGAGGGGGCAATGTCATGAAATTCCTAAAGCCGACTCTGTCTAAGCGAGCGGCTTCACATCTGTTGCAGCCAACTCAGGGTGTTTTTAATAGTTAATTAAAGCAGTTGTACAACAATCCGTAATTTCATTAATTGTGTTTATTACGTTTATCCTTTATTTATTATTTTGTAAGTAACTTGAAATTTTTGCATTTTTGCCCACCCTGTACCAATTTAAAGCAACGTTTTATACATTTTTGGAATCAGCTCAGCAAGGGCAACCCGGAAATTAAAAAAAGGAGTTACATTTAAAAAAATGGTAATGACGTCATCACACGATGGTGGTTCCCCCTGTATATTGGATTAACATTTAAAAAAATAGTAAATTAAAATCAAAAATCGACCTATTTTAGGAATTTCTAATTTTATTGTTATTTAGCTAATAATGAATTTATGAGTTACTTTATGGAAGCACTGTATAAGAAAACATGAGAGAATATAGAATTATTCCAAATGTTAGTAGAAAAAGCTAGAAAGTCAGTTACCGTCAAACGGGGTTAAGTGAATCATAGTGGGTAAAATGAATCACTGGACACTTTTTGGAAAATCGGCAATGTTGTCATCGAAAGCTTTAAGTTTATTTCATGTTCCCATCAGAGTGTCGCTTCAGTGTACCTTTGGACGTAGTACCGAGTGTTTTGTTGCGTTTAAGTAGACTGGTAAGTTACACGAAAAGTTTATGGGATCAACGATTTTTTGTTTATTTATGAAATATTAAAAACGACACAGTGTAGAACTCATTGTTTTGAAATTTAATTTGTTTAAATAAAATAAATGTATTTATTAGGTAGTTAGCAATATAATATTCATATATTTCATGTCGTAATATTTGTAGTAAAGTTGTCACTTTTTTTTTAATAAAAAAAAGCCGGTAAAAGGGGTAAAGTGAATCACTCATGTTTTTGTAATATTTGGGTTGCATTGTATAAATTGTTTATTTTTATTCTGTCATATAATAAAATTGTGCTGTTTTTGTATTTTTATTAATATAGTTTTTTAGTTTCAGCATGCCAAGGGTGTATTAAAAAAAGTTGGGACCACGAGGAAAATGTAATTATGATCCGGTGTTGTTGTCCTGGCATTGGCAGAGGTTCGACGGGGAATGTCTATAAGAGAAACTTTAGAACAGTTTGGCGTTCCTTTTAGCACAATTCAAAGAAGGTATCATGGAAAAAACCCCTTAAAAGATGGTCGGCAGACTGCACTAACTGAAACTCAGGAAACTAGACTAAAGAAAACCCTAGTAATTTGTGCCGAGTGGGGATTTCCGTTAAAATGTACGGACGTTAGGACAATTGTGCAACAATATTTAAACGAAATTGGAATGACAGAAAAAAGATTTAAAGAGAATATGCCAGGAGTCGACTGGTTTAAAAGCTTTATGAGCAGACATAGAGACCTAACTTTTAAATTGGCAGAAAATATGAAGCGCGTTAGAGGAGCTTTAACTTATGACGTTTTTTTTGCTCTAAATTGATTCATTTTACCCATAGACATTTTAAAATGAGTTTTAATACAATTTAGATGCATGATTCACTTTACCCCAAAGTAGAGGGTAAAGTGAGTCACTCTTTAACAAAAAATTTATATGTTTCTGTTTTTTCAAAAAAACATGATTTATTATTAGAACCACTCGTAATGAGTGTCACAACCTTCAATATTTTTTGTATATTTTTAGTTTCCTTATCTTTGGAGAAAAGATAAAAAAACGTGTTTTTTTGATTTACTTAACCCCGTTTGACGGTATCTATCGTAAAAAAAATGAAATTCATAATTGTCCCTGAAATTTATTCTGATATTTTATATATAATTTAAAATTTAAGTAGACTCTTAAACCACATCCTCGTAAAAGTTAAATCAAATTTTACCGTTATAATATAATATTAATGTTTATAAACAGTGATCCATCATAAACCATTTTGATAAAAAAAAATAAGATTATCGTTTTTCAATACTTAAATAGGTTTTGTACTCCAATCTGTTTGTTGACTCCACCCTCACTTTGTTATAAATTCTTATAAAATATATTAACTGAAAGGCGCGATGTTCTTCGAGTGGAAAAAGTTGGAAAACTTGAAAAATGGAGCTTTATTTGTTATTGGCGTGATCAGGGGCGAAACATGTTCCTTCGCATCATTAAATTATTTGATGGAGCCGAAAATGTCCGGAAAGAACTTTTTAATAACCGTCACGTCGCGGGGGATTTTCGTGTTTTCTATTGCCCGTCGAAATACACTCCAGAAAGTGACAAGAAAATAAGTTGCTGTTGATCTCGATTTATCCATGGCTTATTCGAAACTGGGAACTGATTTTGATTTATGAGCGGGGAATGTTACTACTTGTAGTGATTAATACGTTCGAGGCACGTGAACGATTCGAAAGCGTTCTCACGAATTCAATAAAATAAAGCTTTTAGTGTTAACCAGGTGGGTTTGGGCTTAAAAAAAGAAAACTTTACGCCCCAAACTCGATTGCTTCCGTTTTATTCAACAGAATATCATTTATCTGGGTTAGAACCAACCTGAATGTGTTTGGGAGGAAAATGAATAAAATATTTGCTGTCTTTTTAATGTAGGTTTTTAGTATATTTAATTGGGAAGTATTTATGGCACATCAGAGAAGGTTGTTTGCGGAAAAAAATCGTATAATTAACGGCAAATTGTTTTTTTTATATACGTGAATTTTTTAGAACAATAAACAAATCAAGATTTACGTTGAGTTTATCAGAGTACGGTTAAATGATTTGGTTATGTAGTTCACAGCTATCACTGCTAAATTAAAAAGTTTTTATCCGATCTTTACAGTTACAAAGCTAATTACTGTAAGGGATGGCAGAAAATACAAAATAAATTGAAAGGATGACTTTATTTCACTAAACATAAAACATATTTATGTTTTCTATACACTACTCATAATTCTTGCTTTCAGATTTTTCTAAACATGCCCGAATAGAAAACATATATTTGTATTGAGTCTGCTTTATACATTAAGAAGTCTCAAAGGAAGTCTCTTCGATAACCAAGATGTTATTAAAATTTCGACTCAAAGCAGCAGGTTTCATGTGGATGTTATTACGGTGTTCAATTGTATAAACACACTTTATTGTCTTTGAAATAACAAACTCTTCTTTCCACTCACTTTTGGTTTTCTTATCTTCCAACCTGCTTTTATTAGCTATCTCTTCCCTTTTTCTGTACTTTCCTCTCCTGAAATTGTCGATTCTTTCAGAGTTTATAATGTCTTGAAAAAGTTTATTAGTATCGTCATGACATTTTGAAATTAAAAAGTTGCTTAGCTCCTTCGAAACTACACCTATCACTACCTGTTCCTTGGTTCCTTTGAATGAAAGTGACAGTTCTGAACAAAGGGCAACTTTTTCATGGAAATAAAAACTTACATTTTGGCGAGGTTGTTGAACTCTACCTTGCATTCTACTCTAAAGGTCTGTTTTCGAAGCCGTGTACATAAAAGTTTTCTTAAAGCCTGAATTTTCTCCAATCTTTTATCTCTTCTATTCTACCATTAAACCAGTGTTTGGTTGCACCTAATAAATTATTCACCTCTCTTTGGTATGTAAAGGGTTCTGGCCAGTTGTGATGCGCTGAAGAGGTTTCGTACTGCGTTATCCCCATGCGGTTTGTGGTCCTCTTTCTCCGTTAAATTGTTTCACTGTTTTTTTTTTTGGACAAATCTGGTAATACTTTTAAATTGGTTACCTCTGGTCTCGTCTCCGACTTTGAAGTATTTTTATTTTGAAGCATCTTGATTTGTTCTGCATTCTGAGCTACCACTGTTGAAATAGTATTCATAAACGGTGTCACATCAGGCTACTGATTTTGTTCTGTTGTCGACAAAACGCCTCGAAACTCTCTTCATGAATAGACATCACGTGTCTGGTGTGCAAGGCGTGCTTCTAATAGAAAAAAAATATTACCATAAAGAGATAAATTGATGAATAATTATTAATCCCACTTCTGAGATTGTAAGGGATGGCTGAAAATACAAAATAAATTGAATGGATTACTTTAAAACTTTATATTTCACTAAAAGTAAAACATAACCCAGCAAACATTTTCTATAACATTAGTTATAACTCGACTTTGTTAAAGACGAATTTACTTATTAAGGTAATTATTACGTAGAATTGACTAGAAAAGTATACCTCTAATGTAAATTTACCAAACGGTTTTAATTTATATTTAAATTTACGTAAATTATACCAATAAATCTACCTTTTACACAAATCTGCTTAAAAGTAACTTTAACCATATCAGCAAGGGAAAAACTACTAAAAAAAATAACCAACAATTACTTCAAAGTTAAATTTCCTTTGTAGTAAAATTAGGTGCCATATTTAGGTAATATCTACCTGTTTGGCAACTAAAAATCGTCTTTATAGTAGAATATCCAACTATGTAGATTTGGTTAAAAATTCTACGTAATTTTATGCCTCCATAGTAACCTATTTGGCCGCTTTTATTTACTCTTCTTTAAAGTAATATTAGGTCGAGATCGTAGCAAAATTCTACCTGTTTATCTACCTAATTTCAACCAAATAGTCGAATACTCATTTAGTTGACCTATAAGTCAACTTGAAGAAATATTTATTAACTTTGTTGTAGCAATTACCTAAAAAATCTACCACAAAGTAAATTCAACTAAAAACCACCTATTTAAAAAGAGTCATACATGACCTATTTGTAAAATTTATATTATTTAGGTTATTTTAACAATTAGGTTGTTCAGTTACTGTCTTCGTCATTATTCTTAAGAATTTCGGCCATTTTAAAAAAACCATTACAGTCGTAATCTTAATTTACGTGTGGTGTAGATAGAGCTTTAAATGAGTGCGAAAAATAATTAATAAAATGAGTTCGAAAAATAATAAATCATATCGTTATACTTCCGATTTTTATCGTAAAGTGAAACGACTAAAATCTCAAGTGCAGAACAACGTGACCTTAATATGCTATATTTACCAATAGGTAAATTTTTTATAAAACTTATAAGTTATTATTTCTTTAAATAGGTAAAGTTAACTAATATGTCGTGAAATTGAAGTTAATTCAACTTAGTAAAAAGGTATTTGTAAACTACGTAGATTTCTTTAGTCATAATAACTTTTAGGTCGAATTCGAACAATACGCCATATTTTCTTAACGTAATTGAAGTACGATTCCAAATTTTAAATTTTTAAAATGACCATAACTAAAACATACCAATGAAAATAACGAAAAACGAAACATTATTGATTTTCTAAAGTGATACACAACAAACGTAACATAGTTTTAGCTTATAATATTATTATTATTTTTTTACACGATCATATTTTTTTCTTATATTTTTTTAATTAGAGAGTATTTTGGAAGGGCATTGTTATTTTCGCATTAATTTCAACAAGCGTGAACTGTATATTCACCGCAATTACATTACATATATTTTTGTCACCGACATTTATTTATTTATTTTTAATCTTTCATGTGAATTAGGTATATGTTTTAGTTGTGTTGGTGACTTCTTACAATATTTCTACTTATATATAGATAAAAATACCAAATAAGTATAAAATTTCTTTTCGTACACTTGGAGGCATACGTCATCTGCAAATATTTTGGTAGTTTCTACCTAAACTTAGTTAAATCAACGTCGAATTAACGTTATACTGACGTCAAATTTCCCTAGAGAGGTATTACTAACCAAACGTACTGGGCTACTACAATGTGAATTTAGATGTAATTCTACCTATTTTGGTAAATAAAACCAAATTTCGACGTCGTCTTATTCTCCACTTATGTCGAATCCACGTCAAGCCAACGTAAATTTTACTTAATTATGGTTAAATTTAATTTTGCGACCAAATTTATTATATATAATTTAGGTAGTATCGACGTCAAATTACACCAAAATGTTTGCTGGGAAATCACATCTCTTCATCAGTACGACCACGATAATGATGATGTCCAAAATCTAACCTAATCACTCTTCACTTGAATTTCTTGTTATTACATGGTCTTTCATATATTATTACTTACATGGCCTCTTACATGTATGGCTGGCGACATAGCCTTACATTACAAAATAAATTTGGCAACATTATTCCATTCAAACAACTCCAGATAATATAGGCAGAAATAACAGTTGTGTGTTTTGTAATGAAGTTACATTTTCATTTCTAGTTTAAATTATATAATGCGGTTCGATATCTGTAAATACGCCGAAAAGGAATATATTTTCTTTTTGATTTTTTATATTAAAGGGAAATAGGATTCGAATTTATTGTATGACAAGGATAATTTATTATTTTCAAGTTTGCGCAAAGTTTTCTATCGACGAGCTGCTGTGGTTGATTGATGCGAGGAATGGAATCTCTACTCGTTGATCGAATCGTTTGAGCCTAGTAAAAAGGGGTATTTTAGGGGTACTACCAAAATTCAGGATGGATTGCGAAACAATATTCAATATACAGTCTTCATTAAAATTACTAGAGAAAAGTAATACCTATATACTATCCGCTAAAAGACCGTCTATTCGAAAGTACATTTATAATAGTATATTATGCAACAATCATGTATTATTTAGCAGTTACATGAGAGTTGCATACACTATTTTTTCTACGGCCAAGAAACTATTTCAATTCAACAACATTGCTTTATTTTTTTAATTTTTTAATACTTTTTTATACAAACAATAAGAAATAAAATACGACAGAAAAATAAGTTCTTCGACTTAATTTTTATTCGTGCACAATAACAAATATAATCTAATTTAACTATTAACAACAAAGATAAACGAATTCGTATGTAACATTAAACAAGATAAATTATTAATCAATTTTGTTTAAATACAAATTTTGAATAGTACAATTATTAAAAAAAACTTGAGGTGTACCATCTTTAGTCACAAATGAATGTGTACTCGTAGATAAAGAAGGCAAATTAATATGAATTTCATTATTTGTATTATCAATAGAATGGAGAATTTGATTTGATATATTAATTTTACTCTGTATTGAATTGTCTGTATAATTCTCGGCAACCGCAATTGACTTCCAACCGGCCGCACAGTGAGGCTGTTACGGGTCAAAAATTCTATCTAGAATAGTTTTAGCCAAAACAGCAAAGTGTGTAAACAATAAATAGTTTTTTTTATTTTGTTATTGATTATACTAAATTTATATTTAATTCTAGCCTAATATATACTATTTTATCCTAAACTAAACTATTCTATCCTAAACTATCCTATCTTAATATATCCTAAACTAAACTATTCTATCCTAAACTATCCTATCTTAATATATCCTAAACCAAACTATTCTATCTTAGACTATCCTAAACTAAACTATTCTATCTTAATCTATTCTATCACTATTTTACGCTTAACTATTTACACTACTCTACTTCTAACCTATTCTACACTACCCTAAATGATTATAAGCTTAACTATGTACACTATTCTATTTCTACTCTATTCTAACTTACCCTAAGCTACTCTAATTACTAATCTACCCTATTATATACCTAATCTATTCTACATTATTCTATTTTAACTCTATTCTCTTTTAATATATATTGTGTCCTACATTTTCCCTATTTATTTACTCCTACTGGGGATATAATCGATCGATTTACTAAATTCTAAACTTGAATCGTAAGGATCCTAATTTAGTATTTTATTTTACATTAAAACCCATTCTAACCTTTTGTCTTATATTTGTCAGCCTGATTACATCTAGTGAATACTTTAAAGTCCAAAAAACTGTATTTCACTACACAAAATAGTACACATAACTCTTTTAAATATCTGATATCTATAAGTACATGTTATTATTTATTTACATTTATTTTATGACATCCACACATGTCAAATTCTTCTTTTAACAATAAGGGCCACACTCTTACCAGACTTTGTCCTGTTAACTTTGACTATTAAAGACCTTTTATTGACTTACATGGTTTTTCTACCATCTTGGGAAACTTCCTTGAGTCAGTTTTTATAAGCTCAGCTTTGTGGTAACATGTGCCATATGTTCTACGTTGAGCTAAAAACGATTAAATCAGTTAGTAAAATATACCAAATAAATCGTTGTGGTTTGAATCACCTTTTTGGTGGATTTAAATATATTTATTGACTGAATTTACAACTAAAAAGGTCGCCCAACAGCTCCAGGTGAGTCCTTAAAATTAAATAAGACAGCTTTCTTGGCTTACCTATAGTTTATAAGGCTATTTATAAGTATGGCTTATTCAAATCCCTCTTTCAGACCTCCTTTTAATTATCTGGGAACTTTCCGAGTCACCTTCTACTACTTTACGGCTCTTCCTTCTCCTTCAAGCTATCTTCGCTATCGCTTATAGCTAACCTACCGCATCTCCTGCTTAACTTGCTAGTACCAGTTCGTATTCTACAGGCAAGACAGAAGGATTTTATCAAGACTTAATACCCTAGGATCAACCCCCCTTACTAATTAAGGATTATTTGCCGCTTACCCTTGTGAAACCTTGCTTGGGACCGAAAGTATAGCAAGCTACACCAGACGACTGATCATCTATATCTAAAAGTAAGACCATTCCTTTACATTAAAGGCCCCCATCTGCCACGAGGTTCCGACATAACCTCAAACCGGCCACATACCGTTTTAGGAACTACCTACAAATATTTTAATATTAATTCCGTAGGACAAGCTAATATTTACCGTATAAAATAGCTAATGAATAGACTTGATATATTTCGGTAGATTTTTATAGTTACCAAAACATATTTTGTTATTAGAGTCAGATTAATACTTACGTGGTATAAGTACGGGTTTGTAACGGATAGTACTATTCGGAGACCTCTTTTTACATATACACACTATTATAATATATATAATTACCGATATATCGGCGTGATAATTTTATATTTTTTTCCCATATTATTTTTTATTGACATTTTTACTTCATCTAACCTCAAAAATTAAATAGCTGTCAGAAGAGAATGCTTTTTATTATGTTCTGACTAAGAACCCGACCCTACTCTCCAGAAATCAAAAAAATTAACGAGTTAGCAGAAACTACGCTTGGCCCCTTTCATAAGTAAGAGCAGAGCGTAACAAGGCAAATCCACTTTTTAGTGGACAAAAATAATTTTAATAATAATTTTGATTATTGGCATTATTTTGGATGGATAGCAACCCACATTGCATAAATTAGGTTGAATACAACAAAATTACACAAAGTTTACAATCAAAATGGACATACACATATCTTCTAAAGTCTTGACCCTCCTTGATAACTTGTAGCCCGGTCAATGTAAGGTGACTATTTTTTGTATATACCTTCTTCTCTATCTTATCATATATATTAACAGGTTGTAAGCAAAAAATTGTTTTCGTCCGAAAATATGCACCATTTAAAAAGAAAAAAAATCAGTTCAAAGCTGAGTATTAAAGTATCAAGTAAATTTGTCATAAAATCCAAGGTCATTCTATTTTTCAGTTTGTCCAAGCAAGAATAGTGGCCTTACATCAAGAGGATTTATCAAATCATCAGATTGCGAGTCAACTGAATATTTCAGGGACTACGGTAAGGCACATAGTGGCCTTTTCCCAGGAAACGTCCAGTGTTGTGCGAAGGACGGTGACTGGTCAACATCAAAAAGCAAAGGCCAGTATATGGCAAATTTTACACGAATGAACAAGCCCTTCGAAGTCATTTTTTTACTAAAGTTCCGAATGGGAGTTTTGAGAAGTAACATAAGAAAAACATTACATTCCTTAATTCTAAGGAAAAGAAGACCTTTTAGAGTGCCTATGCTCTTACCCCACACACAGCTGCACGTCGCCAATGGGCTCAAATGCACAGGAACTGGCCCCTTTTCCACATTGGCGCTACGTCCTTTTTTCGGACGAGTCGGGATTTGACCTACAGAGTCATAGTAAGCGGGAAAGGGTCTGGAGGGGTCCAGGCAGACAGAAACGACTTTGACAAAAGGTGTTATTCCATACTAAGCCGGATCAGTGATGTTTTGATTAAGAGAACTATGACAGGTATCGTATGCGCTGAAAACATTATTCAATTAATCATTCAGCCTTAGAGCAACGAATATGAAAACAATTTTATTTTTTATGACGAAAATGTTAGACCGCACCGCAATCAAGGGGTACATAACATGCTGCAGAAAGGAAATATCCAAATAATAAACTGGTTGCCAAACTCTCCAGATATAAGTCTCAAACTTTTCTCTCTGCATATACGAAATTTCTTATCATTGGCGACAGTACAGTTGTAGGTAAAAAACTTTCAGTATGACCTTTGGATGAATGAAATGGACATCCTTTCCCCTTTTTCCAATCTTAAAATGGTCATCCATCCCAGTACTAACAGCGCGCAGTCTTGCTTAATTGCAGATATTGATACACAGAAAAAAACTTGCCACAAGTACAATGATTTAATCTTGTTCTATATTAAAATATAAGGTATTTTACACTTCAATTTAAATCAATATTGTAAATTTTCTCTCTATACCACATATATTATAAAATTTTAGGCTTGATTTTTTTTTCTAAAGAAATCTAACTGGCATTTTATAGTCCGCGTTTCCATATAAGGGAAATATTACAAAACGTAGCTTTAATCCAAATTTGAGCATAAAGTATGCTGCCTTCCGGCTCTTTCACCCCAAGTGCGCCAATGGCTGACAACAGAAAAATACTCAGCGAACTATTGTCTACCATTTATATTCATGTCTGGTGAACATTTTTCACCAACCCATTAAAACCCCGCTGTTACTCCAATTCGACCTGGGGCTACAACAAAGTAGGGAAGTGGAGGAGAATTTATGCAACTCCCGGCTCTTTCGTTTGCTATATTATATGAATTTCAGATGAAAACGCTATTGCTATTGCCTTGGCCTATTCAATGTATAAATGTATCGTCGGTAAAGTATACCATTTGCGAATGTCATGGCCTTATATATTTCAGACTTTTTTACTGTTAAAGGTACGATTCAGTCTGTCGTGGGAGAAATACTGTAGATGTTCGTCGAGTTGTATCAACGGAAATGTGAAAGAGGTTATGAGTTATGTTATTGATACTTAAAACTGATGTAGTGGCTTTATTCCTTATTGAGTAGAATTTAGATTCAAAAAGAAGTAAGCTTGTTATACCGCAATATTTTCAATAAATATTTAAAATGTTAGATACGAAATACTGATTACTAAGGACCGAAAAAAATGCACCAAAAAATATAAAAAATGCGCATCTTAATGCAATTGATTTGCGAAAACTATGCAAAAGTATTTACGAAAAATGCAAAATTAATAATAATTATTATTCTTTACTTAATTTTTGTTTGACGTTGGATATAATCACATTTTAATAAAATATAAATAGATGGTTTTTAAGTACATACTTTATTTACCATTATCTTGAATAGGCACCTAAAATTACATAATACTTACTTTAACACTAGCATACCTAAGAACATAGTAAATTAACAAATACATATCCTATTTATTGAAATTGTTAAAAGTGTTGACAACTAGACAATTTTCAAAATTTTCGACAAGAAAATTTTGTCTTTTATCCGTATACATATGTTTATAAATCAAAAAGCTTCATTCTACGTCTACAGATGTAAAGGGGCATAATTCAAAGGGCGTAAAATATTTAAATTGATTCTTGTATTTGATTTAAAGTCTCCCGACAATAGTTTATAAACTTTTTTTTAAATTTGAAACCCCTAATTTTTTTCTAGTGCAGCGTAATATTTAGTTAAAATATTTTTTCCTATTTTTTCTTGAACTTTTTTAAATGCTTTCTCTGCACTATCTATTAATTCAACAGCTTCTACTAAAGATATAGATGTATTTTGTAATTGCACAAGGACTTTTGACATACAGGATTAATTTGATTTTATGTAAACAAGTTGATGTGATAGTTGTTCATTTTATTAATAAAAACTCGTTAGACTCTAAAAGAGCATCTAAAGAAGAATCTGTTAAATCAAGAATGATCTTTATTCAATATCAATCTTTCTTCACGGATGCCTCCAAAGATGAGCATGGTGCTGGCAGTGCCATCATCTCAACGAACGCAATAATAGTATCATAAAGACTACCTAATATCTGAACTACATGATATTTTAAAATCATTAACGATTCCAATAAAACTTACCAAATCCATATCAATTTGCACCGACGCTCTTTCATCTATATAATCAATTTGTTCACAAAATCCGATAGTCCAGTAAATCCAAGACACGTGATACTAACTCTTTTAAAAAAAAATGTTATAGTTCCTTTGGATTCCATCCCATGTGGACATAGTAGGAAATGAAAACACAGATTTAGCCGCAAAACAATCCTACTCCTTAGATACGACACCAGAAAAAATCCAACTCATCCAAGACATAGGAGCTCATATTAAACGAACCTCTCAAAGTACCTGGCAAATTCAATAGAGCAACCTCAACATAAAATTGCACAAAGTTCAACACAATAGTACTACACCTATGATGCCTTCTATGACCAGAAAAGACAAAGCCATAATAAGACTTAGATTATGTCATTCTCACCTCTTTCATGGGTTCCTCATAGCCTCCGATAATTCTTCTGTGGGTGAACAGGCCAACAGTTCCCACCTTACGATAGAGTGTCATAAACAAGTCATAAACAACTTCCAGAGGGAAATTACATAAGTAAAAAAAATACTTTATCAATAAAATTTAATCTACTACGGTTACACAAGTTTGGGTTGTTCCGATTTTGACATTTGGGCCTTCGATGTCGCCCAGGCGGCAGCTAGGCAGTGGATAGCTATAAAAATTCCGGGAACAGTAGACTAATGAAGGTCTAGTGATGCTGCGAGACAAGACGAGACGAGAGAGTGGCATCTCTCGTCTCGTCTCGTTTCTTTTGTGATAAAAGAATATTCTATTTAAATTTAAAAAAGACGAAACATGAAACAACGGTACAATTTTTAAGACAAAAACAAAGAATTTTTGAAATAATTTGCGCATCAGTACCCAAATTTGACAATAAGAAACATTTATATCTCTGTCTGACCGTCTGACACATTCGTTTTACAATTGAAATTTGAAGTAATAAGTGGCTCAGATTAGGAGTTACCTAAAAACGAAAATACTTTGTCTTGTAAATCAGCCAACTGAGGGAAGAGGTTAAATTGGAAGATAGAATTTTTCTATTGCAATCCTGCGATGTCAAATGAAAGCATTTTATAGTATGTTTTCAAAATGCAAGAAGGCTATCTAAAATGTTAATTATTCATTGTATACTATTTTAAAAAACAGCATTTATAAGGTATTATACCTCCGGTAATGATCCTTTGAGGTTAAAGCGGTAAATAAAAAAAAAGAATTTAACCTACTTTATGAATTTATTTAATGTAATTTCTGTAAAACATAAAAACATAAAAACCTAAATCTGTTTACATGAACGTAAAAATATAGAAAATATTTTTTAAAGCTATCACATGACTCTACTTTCCATTAGAAAATTTAAAGCTAAAAAAATTTAATATCTCAGAAAAGCAGAATGAATTAAATATAAGAAATTATTGTATAAATGTTAAATAAATGAAATGAGAAATATTTTTTCTTATAAATCACTATTTATAAAATCCTAATAACACAAGTATCATTTGTTACCATTTAATATATATAGAATAGGTGTGTTATAGTTAACTTTTTGACTATTTCTAAATCTAATATGTTTAAATTTTAAGTTACGATAAGCAATTGAAAATTTCAAATAAGCAAAGAGAAAATTGTTCGAGAGCCCGAGAGAAACGAGAAATTCTCGTCGAGAGATGACACTCTCTCGTCTCGTTTCGAATCTCTTTTCGAGAATCTCTCGTCTCGTGGGATCACTATGAAGGACGCCAACTGGGTCTCTCTATAGTGGCCAAGCTATGTTGGTATTTCTTCATAAACCCAGTAAATAAGGAAATAAATAAAAGACAAACCCAACTTATGTGCTTTTATAATAAATTTACCAATTTTCCCAATTATGCTTTACAATTTAGAAGAAAAATATATATTTAGGAAAATAACACATCTGTTTTTCAAAATAAAAACAACAAACTCAAAAGGTAGAGTTAGGGCACTTACTCTTAAAAAACAATTTAATATTTAAACTGTTCAAAAACCTTACAAAAAAATTTATCTTATGGCTTTTGATGAATTCATGAATAAACTAACATAGCTAAATATGGTAAGAAATAAAAATAATGTATATTTTATACATGTTATAAATTCATCAACAGATGGCACGGCCAGTCGTTTGCTTGGTACCAGGAGAAGAAAGTTTGCGCAAGGTGATATGCGAATATAATAAAATCTTAATTTCTACCTTTTTACATAAATTATAAAATCAAAGAAAATATACACCATTATGTGCATTTTCGCAACTATATCTAAACGACAAGGGAACACAATACACTTTTAATAATCTCTGAATTGGAAAAAGTTATCTGCTTATCTTGTAGTTAAGACCAAATTATATGAAAAATAATAAACCACAACACAGGTTATTTGCTGAAACTCCTAGATTGGAAGAGGTTATTTACTTATTCTCTGCCCTTAAGGGTATTATAAGACTGCTTAACTTATAGTTAAGTCTTAAAAGAAGGAAGTCTAAAAAGGTAAAGGTTGAGGGTAGCCCTTAGTTCCCGAAGTATTTATGGTCAATACCCAGGCCGAGACAACAAGTGCTTAATTCACTAAATCTTGAAATATACCAAACACACAAATATATTATTAACATAAAGAATGACAAGGCGAGTAGGTTTAAAAATTTATCTTTATCATTTTCCATTATCTATTTTGGAGACTATTTACGAAAGATTACCCAACGGACTATATCTATGTACAATAAAACTACACTTGGAAATTGCTTCTGAATAAAATCAATACTAAACCGATCGCGAAAACTCTTCTAAGCGCGTAAAAATCTACAATTAAACGAACGCACCTTGTACAGCGAATCGCGACTTCCACTCGCCTACTGTGAAGTTTCCATTACCTAGAACTCGGAACCAGACTAAATGACATTCAATGCAATTCCTGTCTCGTCGTTGACTGTCATTTACTGTCAGATATAACCCAACAAAACGTACAAAATATAACATTGACTAAAGATAATTCCTCTAAAAAGAAAGTAAACAAATTTGATGAATTTGGCGTCGTTAATAATTAATTACCTAAAAGTAAGGTTATAAGACATATCTATAAGACAACTCGCAATAAAACATTGTCTACTTTTAGGTGAATATAATAAATTGAAACAAGTCAGTTTAGAATAACCCTACTGCGAATAAGATCATTGTACAATGTATTGTACTACAGATAAAATAACATCCTCCTATTTATTGATAAGATAACTTAAATAATAAGATAACTTAAATAATAAGAACCATATATGCAGGTTAACAATACATACAGCAGGTTTTCGACAAAAAATAATAGCTTTAAAAGCTTATCAACAATAAATAAAATTTTACTGTTTTTCGTATATTTAAACAAGTTGATTCGTATTTTCTCTTGTAATTTGAGCGGCTGTACGTTACAAAAGCATAAAAGCATGGAATTTAACCATTATAAAACCGCCCGACTTCAACATAATCTAAATGGAACTCTACAAAGCATTTTAAATTCTCCTAATCAATTTAATAAATTAATAAATTTTCTCAAAACTTGTAAACTGTGCAATAATATAGTTTTATTATTGTAATTTTAATTTAATAATTTAATTCATGCTTTGTACTCATGTCAATGGCCATTACCTGACGATACACGTTAATTTAAATAAAAAAAAAACTTAATTTAAAATTTGCAATATTTTCAGATTTCAAGTTTGCACACTTTTTTAAGAGCCACCCATGTTTAATAGTATGTAATTAGGTTATTAAACTCTATTCAAATGAATTTAAATATTCATTAAATGTAAAAAATAATTTATCTTCATATTTACAAATTAACTTTGTGGTAACCTACGAATTTTAAATCATTAAGCCACTGAATTTAATTCCGGCCATCAAATCTACAATACGGTGCTGATTATGATGACATTTACGCGAATGATGCTTTGGCGCAGCTGTATTTTTTTACTTTTAAAACGTAGTTTACGAATAATATTATATCAAAATTAATTTACATTCAATTAATAGAAGGTCTGAAGCTAAGCAAGATCCAGAATTAGAACCTGGGGCATGAAGTTTAGCTAGATTACAGAAATCTTTTGGCAGAATAACTGGATTTACAACATTAAGTGCACCACCTCAAATTAAACTTCGAAAATCATGTTTAATTCACGTCTGAGCTAAACGGGATAAATTGGGATTATATCGTAGGAACTAAGTAATTAACCCAGAGTGTCTGAAGAGTCGGAGATGGTAGGTATGTACAAGAAGGAAAGAAAGTAGTTACAACCTCTCGAGCAATAATTTAATAAACGTTAATTTCCCGAAACAGGTAGGTAGATGTTTATTTCGCAAGTTACATTCATATACGGCTTACAGGATACAATTTTCTGCTTTGAAGTTATATCGTTTACCCAAGATTCCAATCGATGTAATAACTTTGATTCCAGGACTGGTTGGAAATAATCGTTTCATAACAGTTTATAATTAATCACAGTTGTTAATTCTGGTACATAATTTGGTATATATGATTTGTTACGTCTATAATTTATACCACATATATATTACCTTTTTTCTTTACAAACTACAGAATGAATATGAAGATCATATCAGTCTACTTATCGTGTATAAGTTTATATTATTTCTAGAAAAATTTACACAGTTCATTGACTATTAAATTAAATTGCTTAATAATATTAACTTTATAAATATCCCATTTTAAAATTAAATTTGCCTTCTTTTGTCTGTATAAACTTTATATTAATTTTAAAATTTTTATCGTGTGTTACAAACCTGCTATAAAACAACTAAAACTATGAAATACTCTGTATAAATACAGATCGAAAAACGTTTAGTAAATTAAAGTTGGTATATTCATAAATGTGTACAAAATTTTAATTTTCAAATTAAAAAATTAATACGTAAAATCTAAAACACCGGTGCAACTAAACTGCGGAAAATATAATCTGGTTTTACAATCCGACACCCGAATTGCGGAAACAAAATAGTTTGTCCTGGTCTGTACAGGGTATCTGATTAAGGACCCGTAGCTGCCGTATCTCAGAAACTATTGATCCTACGGCTTCGAAAAAAAAAATTTTATAACAAAAACGGTCAAGAGAAAATGCTGGAAATTATTTTGAACTTTCTATTTTAACCGTTAGAGGGCGTAATTCGCTATGGTAATTCAAAAAAATCACTTTTCCCCTATAAATGTCTAATAATAGTATGATAATAATAATCGAACGGTAATTTTGGGAACCTTGATTTAATAAATGTATTATAACTACGGTGTCGTTTATCAGATTTTAAAAAACTTTATATCGATTAAAAGCAAATTGATTGTTTAGTAAAATATTTCAAAATAGTTCTGATTCAGTTGTTTAAAAGAGCACTAGGTGGCGTTGTATAAGCAATAACCATTTTTTTGAAGTTTTCTTTAAAAATTTAATTGGAATGTTATAATTTGTATACGTTATTTAGAAAGATAATTAAATTCTGACAAGAAACAAAAAAAAAACCGCGTCTTTTTATCTTTTTCCTAACCGAATATAAGCAAAAGTCTATTAAGGGTGAATAGTCCACCTAAATATTAATAAATAAAGTTATTGATATATTAATCAAGTTTTCTTTGAAATGTCAGTAAGCTTAAATGTCAAATTAATTATATTTTAATAAGTTAAAAGACATCATGCCTTACAGTAATTCCGAAGCTTATGACATGTTTTGAATGTTTTGAGAACGCCCCAATTGCATCCAGAGAATATGCGTTGAGATATCCTCAGCGAGTTTTACAAACAAGAGAAACATTTAAAAATCTGGCGATTCGTTTAAAAGAAACTGGCTGTGTTCAACCTAAAAAAGCTATTCAACGACGTAGAAGAAGCAGAACGGAAATTAACGAAATAAATATATTAGCATACATTGCTGCAAATCCACATATAAGTATACGGAAAATTGCTTCCGACTTAGGACTTACTAGGTACTGCGTTTTTTCTATTTTAAAACAAAATCGTCTCCATCCATACCATGTTGCCCTTCATCAAGGTCTGAAATTAACAGATTAGGATAAAAGACTGGATTATTGTAATTGGCTTAAGAATATGCTTAATGAGGATCCACAATTTTTATCACATATAATGTGGTCCGACGAATCTACATTTTCCAGTAATGGATCTGTAAACAGGCATAATATGCATTACTGGTCTGACCACAATCCTCATTGGATGCGAGAAGTTTTTAATCAAGGTCGGTGGTCAGTAAATGTGTGGTGTGGAATTTTAGACGGTAAAATTATAGGTCCTATTATTATTAATGAAAATTTAAATGATGAGCGATATTTAAGATTACTGAAAGACGAATTGCCTATTTTATTAGAAAATATTTCACTAGAGGTACGCCGTAATATATGGATACAGCAGGATGGCTGCCCAGCACATTATACAAATAATGTAAAAGACTTTTTAAATTAACATTTTCGGAATAGGTGGATTGGAAGAGGTAGTCTATTTCCATGGCCACCAAGATCTCCTGACCTCACCGTATTAGATTTTTATTTGTGGGGTCTACTAAAAGATTTAGTTTACCAAACTCAGCCTGTAAGTAGAGAAGATCTAATTCAACGAATACAAACTGAAATTGATCATATTCCTAGGGCTGAAATAGAAGCTGCTGTCAATTCAACTAGACAGAGACTTGATATTTGCATTGAAAAAGATGGAAAACAATTCGAGCACTACCTCTAATTCTTGTATTGCATTCTCTATTTTGTTCTGTGTTTAGTTACTTGTTTTGTTGTATTTTAATAATATATTCAATTTTTATTTCGCAATTAGTTTTATTAAACCAGTAAACTTACACTAAAGAGTTAATTTAAATCCGATTTTAATATTTTTTGTCTTAATCGCTTTACAGTTAAGCTATCAAAAAATTACTGACGTTTCAAATCCAACTAGATTAAAATATCAATTGTTTTATTTATTAATATTTAAGTGGACTATTCACCATTAATAGACTTTTGCTTATATTCGGTTAGGAAAAAGATAAGACGCGGTTTTTTTTGTTTCTAGTCAGAATTTAATTCTCTTTCTAAATAACGTATAAAAATTATAACATTCCATTTAAATTTTTCAAGAAAACTTCAAAAAAATGGTTACTGCTTAAACAACGCCACCTAGTGCACTTTTAAACAACTGAATCAGAACTATTTTGAAATATTTTACTAAACAATCAATTTTCTTTTAATCGATATAAAGTTTTTCACAATCTGATAAACGACACCGTAGTTATAATACATTTAATAAATTAAGGTTCCCAATCGCCCCTACCTGTTATTTTATTGAATAGAGCAAAAAGTGTTGAATAAAACTTTTGTAAAATTTAATCAAAATTACCGTTCGATTATTATTATCATACTATTATTGGACATTTATAGGGGAAAAGTGATTTTTTTGAATTACCATAGCGAATTACGCCCTCTAACGGTTAAAATAGAAAGTTCAAAATAATTTCCAGCATTTTCTCTTGACCGTTTTTGTTATAAAATTTTTTTTTTCGAAGCCGTAGGATCAATAGTTTCTGAGATACAGCCGCTACGAGTCCTTAATCAGACACCCTACAATCTAAAACACCCGAACTGCGGAAACTAGTCTGCGAAATAATGGTAGCTTATGAAAAGGAAAACAACGATCATATACAATTTGAAATTCAATTTTATTTAATAATGAAATATGTAACAAATAAATTAGAGTGAAACAATACTACCAAATTTGTAAGAGACACACCTGATAAAGACATATCTATTTATTTGATTATTATTGCAAAATTTTAGATTCAATATATAATTACTGATTCTCTTAGTGCTGTAATGGGAATAAAACAAATATACTCAGTCACCCAATTCTAATATACATAAAGGCGAAACTTCATACCATAGCCCAAAAAGGTATCACACGTGGAGTCCTATGGGTACCATCACATACTGGGATAGAAGGAAACGAGAAAGCAGACATTCTGGCACAAGCAGCTATGTCAAGTCCCGAATCAGTGAACATCGACGAGACAGTGCACTTAGATCTAAAATCTTATATAAAAAGTATCGTGCAAAACGAGTGGCAATCAGAGTGGAACCGGTCAAGTTCGAAATTAGCTCAAGTGAAAACTTCGGTGTTACCGTGGAAATCAGTGCCTTTAAATCGTTTTAATCAGGTGGTTTTATCTCGTCTAAGAATAGGTCATACCGGAGTAACGCACAAACATTTAATGTCTGGTGACCAAGAACCGCCATGTTACAGATGTGATACTCTCATAACAGTAAAACACATTCTAATTGAGTGTCCTCTATACACCTTAGAACGACAAAATAACAATCTCCAAAACAATTTGAAAGCTCTACTCCAGGATGACAGTGACCATAAAAATTTAATTAAGTTTTTAAAAGACATACAACTGCTACATAATATGTGATCTAGATAATATGGCTGCTAATAACCCATCGAGGTTGATGCAGTATCGTAAATAAAAAAAATATATATATATATTTGTTTATTTAAAACTTCGCTTCTCTGTAGCTTTTTCTAATGTTTTAACACATAGTTTATTCTTATATAGGTGTCGGTTTGCATATTAATTACCGACTTTATACTAAACTTGAAGTGAAATGACTCGCATGTAGTGGTATTTCTACAAGTAGAAGAAGTTTTAGCTGCCCATATTTTGGGTGAAGACATATCAGTACAGTCTGTTCGCTATACTTACGCGGGTTTCGAATTAACAAAATTATGCAAATTATTCATTGACAACCAGTTCCAATAAGCCTCTTTTCAAGAAATTAGGTAAAATTGCCCTAATGGTCAGATTTAAATTAAAATAACATTAGGGTAGGTACTAAATTTGTTACAAATATTGCAGTTGAATTGACTCTTTGCAAGTGTTGACATTATATGTATATTGTAAATTAATTGAAAATTTTAAAAATGCCTAGACGTGTGTTAGATGTAGATAGTCTAATTTGTAGTTTACATAAATATTCTACGAATGAAAAAGAAAATGGCGGTCCTTTAAAATCGGTAATGTCTGTACAACAACGCGTATGCGATGCTCTAGGAATTAGTGAAACCAAATTACAATTACAAAATCACGATAGTGAACTGCCGGAAGAAGATCATCGCAAAACTCGCCCATTATTGAAAACGAAAGATATTCCAGATGGAAAGAAATTTGAAATTCGTGATACCATTTATCGAATGAAGGCCAACAAGGAACATGTGACCTTAAATACAATTCTCTCGGAATTAATAGATAGAAAATTTGACGACATTGGCAGAACAAGTCTATGGCAAGTGATACATAACTTGGGTTTCAAATTTCAAAAGGAGGATAAAAGAAAGGCCCTTTGTGAAAGAAGTTCTGTCGTGCACAAGAGAACTAACTTTCTAAGAAAATATTCTAAATTTAAAGAAGGGGCGAATTTTATATATTTAGACGAAACATGGATATTTTCTAGGGGTGCAACCAAGAGAATATGGCAAGATGATAACGTAAAGTCCATCAAACATACCGATGCAGAAGGGAAGCGACACATAATTTTTTATGCAGGAGAGAAATCGGGTTTTATTGAAGGTGCTGATTAAATATTTTTTTCCTACGACCACTTAGGAAAGTGACACATATCACACTATATAGACCTATGGAAAGTGCCCTATATCACACGCGTATGAATAAGAATTTACTTTCCACCCAAGTGAGAATATGCTACTTTCCGCAGTAGCTGTCAGAAAATGTCAAACACATAATTTCTATTTTGATCTATGTAATGTCCATATTAATACTAAAATCGATATGATTGTTAAATTATTGTAAATTAGATCCTAGATATTTATCTTCAACAATTATTTTTAAAATAATTTTAAAATAACTAAGATATATTTGCTTTTTATTCTGGTTAAACACATAAGCGATTAGATCAATCAATTACCGTAAGGCCTGTTACCTCAGTTGGTTAGAGCATCAACTTTGCAATTTGAGACCGTCCAACGACCGCGATCGAATCCTGGCTGTGCCAGATTTTTTTTTTTTTTTTTATTTGTTTAGAAATTATGAAAATTTAATAAATACGATTATTGTTGATTATTTTTTTAAATACATTTTAATTATTATAATAATCTGGTTTTACATTTTTTGATGAAATTATTTTGTGGTCGTAGGAAAAATATTGTACATCACTTGTGTGAAAAGTGATTTTCCACACTCGTGTGATAGTCGCACTCGGCTTACGCCTCGTGCGACAATATTTCCCACTCGTGTGAAAAATGTCACTTTCCACACTCGTAATGTAATATACTATATCTAAATCAAAATCCAGTGACTATCACGATAATATGAACACAGAAATGTTTGTAAAATGGTTGCATGAATAATTTCTCGCAGGTTTAAGTGAGCCCAGCGTAGTTATTTTGGACAATGCACCTTACTATTCTGAAGTATTAAACAAAAGTCAAACGAATTCTTAGAATGTTGATAAAATTAAAGAATGGTTGACAAAGGAACATATACAATTTCCTCAATATATATTAAAATCAGAATTATTACGCTTGGCAAATATACACGCAAAACCAAAAACCTTTGTTGTGAATCGGATTATTATCAAGGTTTACGTCTGCCACCGTATCATTGCGAGTTTAATGCCATCGAATATATATGGGGAATAGTAAAACAATATTATGACAACCATATTGGGTCTAATGGTTATAGTGACGACGCAGTTCGGGAAACTTGGCGAAAAGCACTTTCAATTGCAACTCCAGAAGTGTGTCGGAACTGTATATCCAAGTGCGAAAAACTAATAGAACATTATTGGACTCGTGAAAATAAAATAAACGAAATAAGTTCAATCATAATAATAATTAATGGTGATGACAGTGATGATGATGACGATTATGATATTTTGAATAATAATGTTAGAAAATATTTTATTTGAGCTAAATAACCCTCTTATTATACATAGACCATATTTTCTGTGTGAAGTGTAATATAAAATTATTAGGATTATAATAGCCACATTAGACTCCATTAATAAAGAAGTTTAATTCTGCTCTCAATTATACAAAAGATTCTTCATTATTATTTAATTAAAAAGTTGTATATTATTTTTCATTTTATTTAACCAGTTGACATTTCCCCAAAGAGCAGGTCAAACTTTCGGGTACTTATCTGAAAATACTCATAAAATTTTTAATCCGAAACCCGCGTAAGTATAGCGAACAGACTGTATCTATATATTGTATCCACTAAATAGGCACAGAACTGAGTAATTTTTTTATTATCTGGCTTCCCGGCCATAAAATCTTCAACAAATGAGAGGCCTCATCTGTAAATAAATATAGGATGCAGCCATCTTCCAATAGTTTAATTAATGTCTTTATATTTTGTGCTAAGACCAAGTTGTTGTATTTTGCGCCACCTAAAAAATGTGAAAAGAAAACAACTAAAAATAAACCTTTTTGGGTTTTAAAATCAATATAATATTATTTATAATCAACGTTTCAACTTTTCTAATGTGTCTGATTGATAAAATATATAGCACTGTCGTCTGAAAACTGAACTTTTAAACGAGAATAGTCCACTTAACCCATAGACCGTGTCCGCAGTTCGAGTTAGGGATTATATCCCTTTTTCATTACCTTTATACCTGGCGTATGCGTTTTCGCAGTTCGAGTGCGTCCAAAAAAACAGCATTCAATCAACTCCTTTCAGATTTTTAAATTTTAATTACGAAAAGAGCGTTATATGATTTTCATACGACATACAACGAGAACCGACTCTGTAACTTGGTTCAATATTTACCTATAGCCTCGATACTGGAAATTAGAGATCGTACATTAAAAATGATCTATATGAGTAATTAGTTTGTTGCGAACAAGTTATACCAGAAGTTACTGCCAATTAATTAAAGCTAACAGTTGGTGAGTTAATTTCTGAATTTCTGTTTTATTTCTTGTTTCAATTAAAGTGAGAATTTCGTGGATAAATAGAGGAGAGAGAACATTTTTCACAACTAGATATGCGCTCACTTTATTAACAAGTCACGGAGTAAATTTATTACGGATTTGTGGGCAGGTTTTGGCACTAGAATTGTATTTTATTCACTTTTTCATGCATAATTTTTTATAACACTATGGTTAATTTTTTTTTGTCTACACTCACATGTACCTGCATTATCTATTTTCTGTACAAACTACAGAATGCAGATTTTCCTTATAATACACCGAGAAAAATCAAGTGAATAGTTTTTTTTTTTCAAAAAAATCTTATAACTGAAAAAAAAAATATTATAGCCATTAAAATTTTTCAGATAACTGTTACAAAAAAATCATTCAATATAAAACAGGTATTTTTTTTTTAAATTAACTCTTTTGTTTTAATGAGGTTACATTGTAACCAGTGGCGGCTCGTTGTAATTTAAAATAAAATGGGTGTTCACTTTTTCCAATAATTTTATCATTTGTAAGTTTGGTTCAAAACCTTGTACAAGTGTAGTTATTGTTATCAATATCATACTGTTTTCGAGCACTACAACTACTAGTGAATAAATAAATGAATATTTTAGTTATTGTAATATTTGTTTTGTTTTTAATAATTAATAATTAATAAACATTATTAATTAGTCAACTAACTTTTCTTCATATTTTGAGATTATTTTTAAATTTAGAAAGTTTTACATTGATTTTTATGTAAAAAATATTATATAAAACTACCTACCGTTTTTCAGTTTTTATTGTAAATGTATTTATTTTCATAATTTGTCACACATGATAAATAAAACAATATATTTTCTAAATTCCCTTTGTTGGCAAAAAAACAAGTGAACTAAAGTGTGTATTTTATAAGATTAGTCCCATCACAATACATAATATTACACAGATACAAACTAGAATGAAGATACGAGGGTCATTCAATAAGTAAAGAGACAAATTCTATAATTTTAAAACTATTGACTGAATGTGTACAATCTGTTTAGGGGTGTTAGTTGGCAACCTTGGGATATGCTCTGATCAGCTGTTTCATCATTTTATGTCAATATAACCTCAAAATTTTCAATTCATCATGGCAAGTCCACTAGAAGATTGCACCTTAGAAGAGCAGCGCTCAATCATTAGATTTTTAGTCGCAGAAGGTGTAAAACCAAGTGAAATTTTTTCTAGAATGTTGATACAGTACGGTAAAAGTTGTATGAACCGTGCGAATTTTTACAAGTGGGTTGATTGGTTTAAAATTGGCCGAACAAGTGTAGCTGACCATCTTTTGGGACTCACAGGGTCCAGTCTATTGCGATTTCCTTGAAAATCAGCGAACTATCAATAGCCAATACTATTCTGAGATGCTGGAACACAAAGTTAGACCAGCTATCAGAAGAAAACGCCTTGGAATTTTGTCAAACGGAGCCATTTTTCAGCACGATAACGCCCTCCCTCATACAGCCCAGCTGACCCGTGATAAGCTTCAAGAGTTGGGTTGGGAGGTCTTACCTCATCCTGTCTACAGTCCCGACCTCGCCCCATCTGATTTTTACCTGTTTGGACCACTCAAAGACGCCCTATGTAGAAAAAGATTTGCTAACATTGAGGAAGTTAAGGAAGCGGTGCAAAAGTGGCTTCGGGGTAAATCGTAAGAATTCTTCGCCAAGGAATTAGGAAGCTGCAAGAAAGATGGGACAAGTGCATAACTGTGGGGGGTGATTATGTTGAAAAATAGCCTTAATTTAGAAAGATTAAAATAAACCGGTTTTGAGCTATAGCCATTTGTCTCTTTACTTATTGAATGACCCTCGTATATAATGTGTGGCATTCTAAATTAAAATTTTCACAGTTTAACAGACTCCCTTAACCCCCATTTTCAATTAGATTATTTTCAGAATCAATAGGCTTCATCCCCTTGTAGAGCTTGATTTTTTTTTTTTAAATTTCAAGTTGATATTATAGTTTGTTTTTAAGGTAGAGTTATTTTAAATATTTTATCTCCCTTAACCCCACACTTTTATAAAAAAAAAATTCACAATCAATAGCCCTCATCGCCTTATAGAGCTTGATTTTTAATAAAAATTTTATGTTGATATCGCTTTTCGTTTTTGATTTATGATTCTTTTTTAATTTTAACCTCATTTAAACCCCCATTTTTATTCAGATTTGTTTTGTTTTTTTTTTTAAATTAAAGGGCTTCTTCTTATAGAGCTTGATATTTGCTAAAAATTTTAAGTTAATATTATTGTTTGTTTTTTAATCAGATTTTTTCATAAACAATAGGCTTTGTCCCGTTATAGAGCTTGGTTTTTGCCTTAAATTTTTCATTTTTCGTTTTTGACTTGCAGACAAAAACGATGACATCGGACAAAGTAAACCTCTAATACTATTTACAGAATACTGTGTGAAGAGTAGAATAATAATATAATCAAGGCTAAAACAATAACATATTAGCCTACAAAATGGGTATACTAAAAGAATGATAAAGTCAAAGAGTTGAAAATTAATTAATAGGTATATCAGTACTTCAGAGATAAACTGTGCTGTCATTCTAGTCAGCTTTTTAGAATAGCAGATTAAATAAGAAACCTTTAACCTTCTAATAGGTAGTCTTTTAAAGCTAAAATGGTTATTATTTAATTCTTATAAAAGTTTATTTTAAGAACAACAAAGTGAATGTACTAATTTTACACACCCGGTATTCAAAATACTATTTAGTGACCAAAAACTTAGTCTTTTAAATCTGACACAGTTATAATTTTATTTTTATACAAGTTACTTTTAACATCAATACAGTAAAAATATTTCTTAGAGAATCAACTATTTCGCTATTTAAAGTTACATTGTAATCTTGAGAACGTTAATATTATAACGATAAAACTGTATCTATTTAACCGTTATATAAAAAATAGATAATTCAGTTTTATTTATATACGAGTACTTTTTTATAGTAATACAAGTTTTTTGAAAAAAATACCGTAATGACTATGAAAAGGAACCTAGCCTGGCGCCCTAAAAGAAATTTCTCTCGGTGTATGCAGTGAGGAATATTAAAGGTTAAAATAAATTCAATATTTTTTTCTTAAACAGTATTTTAACAAAATCCTTTAACAGATCAATTTTAATTTTAAACTGCCCGTATTATTATACAATTGGCTATTGGCTATATGTTATAGTATAAAAAACACCAAAATTAACCTGGAAAACTTTATAAATCAATTGTAAAATTATAACTAATTTAAAGTTTATTATTTTCTCTATTAACTACATAAATTTATTATGATGATTTAGTTTTAATTTATTATTTTTTAATTAAATTCAGAAAAATAACTTTAAAGACTAGCAGTATTTTAAAAACATTAATTTGTTTTCTTGTAATCCAAAAAAGAAAGTAAAAATCAAATCCCAAGTAAAACACAAGACGCTTTTAGTTTAAACCAGTTTACTTACTATAACCGTAAAATACCACTTGGACATCGTTTAATGTGTTTAAATTTCTGAGGAAGCTTTTAGTTTGCTCAGCACACAAATCAAACACAGCTGAATGGCTTACACCTTCATTTCATTTACTCAAACGTTATCATGACAGCAAACAAAGATGTTTCCCCGAATCAACTTTATTTAATGGATCCAACCGAGGATATGCCGTGATTTTGAACGTTTTAAGAGACGTCTGTCTGTCTTTCCGTAAAATTGAAGGCGAAGATATCGCGTTTTAATATTTAAACGTAGGAAAATGAAAAGCAGGCAAGAATGATGAATATGAAAAGAAATAATATTAAGACATGTTAAGGTGGTTATTATTTAATTAGTTTTAAGAAATTGTTTCGATTTTATTTCAGTTTTACTTACGGAAGGAAAGATTATCAAAAGTATAGAGAAACAAGAAAAGAAGAAAAATAAATTAAAACTATTTCTAAACTATAACAACAACTTGTGACCATATAAGTTAATGAGGAGTGGCTAAACCATTACAGGAAAATATTGCACGAAACACAAAGATCAAAACTCTGTACCTCAAAAACAGATGGATGAAAGTGAAAAAAATAATTGCATGGCCAAGCTACTAAGCTATTGTTTAAATTAGCCACTCAAAATTGATCGACAACCTTAAAAAAAAATTTACTTTATGCATTTTGTATAATTTTTGTGTTAATTATTTTATAGTAAATATAATTACTGTTGTTTAATTAGGCAGAAGTGGACTTATGCTTTTATTTTTAAGGTGAAGGGGGGAGAAAAAGTCCTTTATATCTCACAAGGAAAGTCAATGTTTAATTATTCAACAAAACATTGAGTGCGACCGGTTTCGAAGTATCATCACTTCATCTTCAGGCTCGCCTAGTGGAAAGGAGAATATGTGGTGTAAGGTGTGTTGACTTTGAGCCCACAATATATAAAATAGTAAAAAATAGAAAAACTCACCATACTCTCCATCCACTAGGGAATACTACAGACAAGTTTCATCAAAACGTGGGGGATGAAATAAATTGTAAAACAAAACAATGTTACAAGTTATAAAAAGTTAAAAATATTTGAAAAACAAATATTAGTCGATATAAACAGTTAAAAATTTTTAAAATATTCAAGACTATACAAAAACAAATCACATACATTAAACAGATTAAAAGAAGAATTCTTCCCACAAAAAACCAACGTGCATGTTTAAGGACTAGGTTAAGTTGTGTGTTTTCACATCTGTCATTTTCTTCTTTTCTTCTTCTTTTATTTTTCAGTTGCTTCACAACAGTTAATCCAGTCATTTCTTCTTCTTTCTTATTTTATCCTACAACATCACATACACTTGGTGATTGGTTCATGGCCCAAATCTTATATAATAAATAATAAATATTTCTTCACTCAAAGTTTACATCTTATTACCTATACCCTGTCATAAGTTTATCCAAGAATTTTTCGTTAGTACTTACCACCACCTGTAGAGGCCTTAACTTGACAGGTCTCCTTTCAAAAATGTTAGATTTTTATAAAAAACAGCAATGTTGCTTAAAATAGGCCTTATCTTTTAATCTGTTTAATGTATGTGATTTGTTTTTGTATAGTCTTGAATATTTTAAAAATTTTTAACTGTTTATATCGACTAATATTTGTTTTTCAAATATTTTTAACTTTTTATAACTTGTAACATTGTTTTGTTTTACAATTTATTTCATCCCCCACGTTTTGATGAAACTTGTCTGTAGTATTCCCTAGTGGATGGAGAGTATGGTGAGTTTTTCTATTTTTTACTATTTTATATATTGTGGGCTCAAAGTCAACACACCTTACACCACATATTCTCCTTTCCACTAGGCGAGCCTGAAGATGAAGTGATGATACTTCGAAACCGGTCGCACTCAATGTTTTGTTGAATAATTAAACATTGACTTTCCTTGTGAGATATAAAGGACTTTTTCTCCCCCCTTCACCTTAAAATTACCTCAACTCACACATGGCTACCCCCCTTGTCAATTTATGCTTTTATGGTTCTATATCAAAAAGCTTTTTTGAGACTTATATAGTAATAATAATGATATAAAAAATATATATTATATCGTTCTCGAAAATAGAACTACACTACACTTAACATATTTTTATAACCATCGAAAACCATAAACGAACTAAACTACGCCGCAGATGAAGTGGGACAGCCAAAAAATTGCCTCATTTTGACTAGCTGTAACTTCGACATTTCTTTGCCGATGTTAGATTTTCAGCCAGAGGTGGAAAGCGCCATCCTTGCTGTTTGCGTCAGTGGCATTGAATATTTTTTTTTTAATAGCTTCTTGTTGTACAGGGTGTGAATGTAAGGCAGCGAAAAATGTCCGTTTTTTGGCAAAGAATTTGGAAAATGTGGGGGGCCAAATCAAGTTCTTTCTGATGTTGAGTGGATCACTAGGTCGACACCTCGGGATGACTTTGCCATTTTTTTGATACTTCGCGTTACTATGGAAATATCGCCATTTTATGAAATTCCATATTTCTTTTAGAATTAGCCTTTTTTTAATTAAAGAATAACAGATACCGACTAAACTTCATCAAGGAATAACGTGTAAAGAAAATGGTCAACACCAGTGGCGTGCAAAAAGGGGTTTATAAAATTTAAAAAACGAAAACTTGATTTTATTTGAAATTTTTAACACTTTTGGTAAGCGTTACAGTTTAAAAGGTGTCATAACTGTAATGAGTTTAATTTTGACTAATTCAGAGGCATACAAAAAGGGTTCAGTAATTAAAAAAAAAAAAAAAAACGCCTTGGCATGCTCGAAATTAAGTTATTAGTTAGCTCCATAGGAACTGCCTCCCAGAGCTCTAAAATCATCTCCTCGAGATCGTCTAGAGTTTCTGGCTGACGTTCCCTTCGGGAAAACTCCAACTTCATCCAGCTCCAGACGTGCTCAATAGGATTCAAGTCTGGAGATCTAGGAGGCAATTCAGTACGATTAAAGTTTTGCTCTTGTATATATCTGTTTACTAATAATGCTCGATGAGGACGAGCATTATCGTCCATAAGAACAAAATCCTCGCCATAATTTCGAGCATGCGGGAGAACTAGCGGAATCAGACATTCATTCAGGTAAACCTGGCCGTTTACATTACCCCGAAATACCACGAGTTCTGTTCTTCCGTTGTGTTGAATACCGCCCCAAACCGTCAATCCACCACCGCCAAATGCAACTTGGGAACGCATATTTTCTGCTAAATAACGTTCTTCCCGTCTCCGCCAAGATAGCAATCGGTCGTCGGAATTGTAGAGGTTGAAACAGCTTTCATCAACGAAAAGACAGTCTCTCCACCTACGATCCCAATTTATATGTTCTTGGGCCCATCTTCTCCTGTTGGCCCGGTGAATGTCAGTTAAAAGTGGACATTTTGGCCGACGGCGAGCATTTAATCCCTGATCATGTAGGCGTCCTCTAATAGTGTCTGCTGAAACGTTTAACTGCAGTTGCGCTCGGATTCTCTTGGCAGTCCAAACTCTGTTTCTGATTGCAGTCCGTACTACTGCTCGATCCTGACGAGGATTAGTTCTTTTTCGAGATCCTCCCCCGTGTCGGTAAGCAGCAGTACCATTGTTACCTTCTCTCTGCAACGCTCTTCCAACGGATGATTTCTTGACATTAAGAAAATCAGAAATCTCTCTTATTGTGTGATTTCTCTGCCGCAATCTTAAAATATTTACCAAATCTGCAGCCGTAAGTCGCGCCATTTGGACAATAGCAATTTATTTTTGTTTTGACTTATGCAATCTAACGTCAAAATCTTATCTCTATGGTAATATTTTTGTCGCCTTCTTGATAAAATTGCAGATATAAAGTTTCGTCAAAGCAAATGTCCCGACTTACAAATGCAAAAATGGTAAGTACTTATTATTGCTTACTGACACTATCAGTAAGCGCTTACAGGGTGAGTAGCTTTACTTTTGTATTTCTCTGAATTAGTCAAAATCAAACTCATTACAGTTATGGTACCTTTTAAACTGTAACGCTTACCAAAAGTGTTAAAAATTTCAAATAAAATCAAGTTTTCGTTTTTTAAATTTCATAAACCCCTTTTTGCACGCCGCTGGTGTTGACCATTTTCTTTACACGTTATTCCTTAATGAAGTTCAGTCGGTATCTGTTATTCTTTAATTAAAAAAAGGCTAATTCTAAAAGAAATATGGAATTTCATAAAATGGCGATATTTCCATAGCAACGCAAAGTATCAAAAAAATGGCAAAGTCGTCCCGAGGTGTCGACCTAGTGATCCACTCAACATCAGAAAGAACTTGATTTGGCCCCCCACATTTTCCAAATTCTTTGCCAAAAAACGGACATTTTTCGCTGCCTTACATTCACACCCTGTACAACAAGAAGCTATTAAAAAAAATATATTCAATGCCACTGACGCAAACAGCAAGGATGGCGCTTTCCACCTCTGGCTGAAAATCTAACATCGGCAAAGAAATGTCGAAGTTACAGCTAGTCAAAATTAGGCAATTTTTTGGCTGTCCCACTTCATCTGCGGCGTAGTTTACATATTACGAATGCAGATATCATTACTCCAGAGCAATTAAGTCATTATCAGGAAAGATTTTCTCATTCTATGTAGCAGGCTTTAAAAGAAAGCTGTTTCCTCTTCATTTCTGCATTCTTCGTTACTTATCTTCTTTCTCTTAGTTTCTCTTAATTTTGGTATCGCCGTTGGCATACCAAGTTTTGCTTTCTGATTTCTTTTAAATTCTACATTTTTAAAGGTCTCATCTGCAAATTAATACAGTCTCTCCAATTACTTGTTGTGAAAATGTGTGACTTTTCAGTTTATTTTTTGACGGAATTTGCCCAACTGAATTCAAGGTCGCCATCATAAAGCCTCTTTACAAAAAAGGTGATAAAAGTCTGCCTTCAAACTAGAGACCAATTTCACTACTAAGTAGCTTTGCAAAACTATTTGAAAAAATTATAAAAGTTAGGCTTGAATCATTTTTAAATAGCGAAAAAATTTTGTCACCCAACCAGTTTGGTTTTCAGACGGGAAAATCAACAGAAGATGATATATCTGCATTAATATCAAAAATGTATGATGCTGTTGAACATACGAAACCGGCAATTGGAGTATTCTTGGATCTTGCAAAGGCGTTCGATACTGTAGATCACAGTCAGTTATTGGATGCATTGGAGGATTCAGGAATACGTGGAACAGCTCTAAAAATGTTTAAATCTTATCTTCAAAATCGTACACAACATGTAAAAATAGATGATTGCATAAGCTCAGCGCAAGTTGTGAAATGTGGAGTTCCGCAAGGGACAGTGCTAGGGCCGATTCTTTTTATCCTATACTTGAATAACTTACTTACCTTAAGCGTTACTGGAACCATATACAGTTTTGCCGATGATACGGTACTATTTTACACTGCTGAGACTTGGTCTGATCTGAAACAGAAAATAGAAGACGATATGAAAACTATTATTGATTGGTTTAATTTTCATCTTTTAACAATTAATTATGAGAAAACGATGTTTCTACCTGTTTGCAGTTACAAAAATGGAATGCCTACCTACAATGAATTAAAAATATATAATGAACATACCAAATAAACCATAAAAATTAAACTTACTAAAGATATAAAATACCTTGGTATAACGATAGATTGTCACTTACGATGGGATTACCATATAAATAACGTCACTAAAACATTAAGATCCTTTCTGGGACGATTTAAATATTTGTCGAATGTTCTAGATTTACCATATTTAAAAATGTTATACTATTCACTTGTAGCATCTAGATTATCATATGGAATTTTGGCTTGGGGCGGAACTGTAGATGTATACCTAGAAAAATTACAAACGCTTCAGAAATATTTTTTAAAAATAATATTAGGAAAAGAAAAAACTTACCCTTCTGACCAGCTTTTTCGAGACGCATTAGTGTTGGATATTCGTCAGACATTTTTTCTTAAAACTCTAATTTTTTTATTTAAACACAAACAAAATTTGAATGAAATATCTCATCTCTATACTACCAGAGCTAAGAAAAATAAATATCTTCAAGTTCCAGCTACACAAAAAACAAATGGCCAAAGAAACTTTAAGTTTTTAGCACCCCGTTTTTATAATTTTTTACCAGAACATTGTAAAAATTCGCACACGTCAAACCATTTTAAGAAATCAGTTAAGTTTTTTCTAACATCTAATAATAGACAATTAATTTCCCACTTTTTTCAATTTGTTAATTAATATGTTATTTCCCTATTATGTTATTTTACTATTATGTTATTTTACTATTATGTTATTTTACTATTATGTTATTTTACTATTATGTTATTTTACATTATTTATCAAATTGTTGATTTCATATTTATTATTTATATTATTGTATTCTATTATATAGCAAATAAGTTGCAAAAATAATATTACTGTTAATTTGTGTGATAACAATATAAATATAAGTTTTAAAGTATCTTGAATCATAAATAATATTAAGACAATACACAGTAATAATTACTACGTTCTAACTTATACCACGGACAGCCCTCCGGCTTTGTGGTACACCAGTTTATTGGTAGGTGATTGTACTTTAAAGAAACAAAAAATATAAATTTAAAATTTATTGTAAAAATTACTGTTCTTACTAATAAACATTATTATTATTATTATTATTATTATTATTATTATTATTATTATTATTATTATTATTATTATTATTATTATTATTATTATTATTATTATTATTATTATTATTATTATTATTATTATTATTATTATTATTATTATTATTATTATTATTATTATTATTATTATTATTATTATTATTATTATTATTATTATTATTATTATTATTATTATTATTATTATTATTATTATTATTATTATTATTATTATTATTATTATTATTATTATTATTATTATTATTATTATTATTATTATTATTATTATTATTATTATTATTATTATTATTATTATTATTATTATTATTATTATTATTATTATTATTATTATTATTATTATTATTATTATTATTATTATTATTATTATTATTATTATTATTATTATTATTATTATTATTATTATTATTATTATTATTATTATTATTATTATTATTATTATTATTATTATTATTATTATTATTATTATTATTATTATTATTATTATTATTATTATTATTATTATTATTATTATTATTATTATTATTATTATTATTATTATTATTATTATTATTATTATTATTATTATTATTATTATTATTATTATTATTATTATTATTATTATTATTATTATTATTATTATTATTATTATTATTATTATTATTATTATTATTATTATTATTATTATTATTATTATTATTATTATTATTATTATTATTATTATTATTATTATTATTATTATTATTATTATTATTATTATTATTATTATTATTATTATTATTATTATTATTATTATTATTATTATTATTATTATTATTATTATTATTATTATTATTATTATTATTATTATTATTATTATTATTATTATTATTATTATTATTATTATTATTATTATTATTATTATTATTATTATTATTATTATTATTATTATTATTATTATTATTATTATTATTATTATTATTATTATTATTATTATTATTATTATTATTATTATTATTATTATTATTATTATTATTATTATTATTATTATTATTATTATTATTATTATTATTATTATTATTATTATTATTATTATTATTATTATTATTATTATTATTATTATTATTATTATTATTATTATTATTATTATTATTATTATTATTATTATTATTATTATTATTATTATTATTATTATTATTATTATTATTATTATTATTATTATTATTATTATTATTATTATTATTATTATTATTATTATTATTATTATTATTATTATTATTATTATTATTATTATTATTATTATTATTATTATTATTATTATTATTATTATTATTATTATTATTATTATTATTATTATTATTATTATTATTATTATTATTATTATTATTATTATTATTATTATTATTATTATTATTATTATTATTATTATTATTATTATTATTATTATTATTATTATTATTATTATTATTATTATTATTATTATTATTATTATTATTATTATTATTATTATTATTATTATTATTATTATTATTATTATTATTATTATTATTATTATTATTATTATTATTATTATTATTATTATTATTATTATTATTATTATTATTATTATTATTATTATTATTATTATTATTATTATTATTATTATTATTATTATTATTATTATTATTATTATTATTATTATTATTATTATTATTATTATTATTATTATTATTATTATTATTATTATTATTATTATTATTATTATTATTATTATTATTATTATTATTATTATTATTATTATTATTATTATTATTATTATTATTATTATTATTATTATTATTATTATTATTATTATTATTATTATTATTATTATTATTATTATTATTATTATTATTATTATTATTATTATTATTATTATTATTATTATTATTATTATTATTATTATTATTATTATTATTATTATTATTATTATTATTATTATTATTATTATTATTATTATTATTATTATTATTATTATTATTATTATTATTATTATTATTATTATTATTATTATTATTACCTCTCTATCAGACCATGCTTAACATCTATTTCCATATGTGTGTGTTCAGCAAGTAGACACTTATGAGTGACTTCTTTAAGGATTGATAATTTTTACTTAGGCCCTTCCTTTGGGGCCTCAATATTGCATTCGTGCAGACGAAAAAATTAAAAATTTTCTTACCCCCATTTCTTATAACGTTTTTTCATGTTCTCGATTATTCTGATTCCAAAAATGCAAAAAAAATTGTCTGGTCGTCTGTGTGTATGTATGCCGGCACAATAATTCTAGAAAGAAAGTTCTGATTGACTTGCGTGATTCATTTTCTTGAATAATTACTTCTAACTTAGAACACTATTGATTTTCAGAATTATCGGTTCATCCTAACTTCTTTAATATCAATTTTCTTAAAAACCTGCTTATGCATTCTTTATGTGACAATTTTAGGAATTCCAATTATTTCTAACGTCAAAATTCCTAACATTCTTTACATGCCATAAATTGCAAACATTCTCGGCCTGTCAAACAACAGCTGTTGATAGTAAAGGTGAAATTTCTAAGGCGGGTTGCGACCTTCATACTTGGCCATCATAGCCACTTTGGAAGCTATTTTCATTCGAAATTAGTCGCCAATCCTGCCAGTTTATAAAAAATATATAAGCAGTTTCTTAAAAATGACTTTATTATGGTGGTGCTATTAAGCGTACTACTATTTCGCCCCTAGCCACAAAAACACCTTAATCAAATTTACTGGTTCTCTGTCGCAAACCTATAGAATAATTAACCGGCCATTTTATTTGGCAAAAATCAGAATAATGCTTGACTGTGCCTGTCAGGTATCAACTGTAATATGTAAATGGATCTTAAATGTCAAATTATTTAAAAATGTTTACTTCTTTTGATATGTATTGCCAATAATTTGTAGTGTATCTCAATACAGGCTTTTGATAAATAAAGGTACAGCAAGACAGATAATATAATGTTCTTATACAAAGTACTTTTTTATTAAATAAAAAAGAGGTAGGACATAATGCCCATTTCAAATTTGGATCAATTACGATACCGAGGTATTTTGTTGTGTTTTTCATTTTAATTATAAAGTTGTCATTTATTTGTATGTTGAAAGAAGGCCTTTGTAAATTACATTGCTCTCTATGGATCTACTTTAACAGAAAAATAGTTTTGTGGCTATAAGTGGCTATAACCTATCGTCGCAAAACTGTTAATAATTTAAACATAGTCAGTAGTATTAATATAACATCAAGTAATTTTTTAAAATAAAGTACATGATCTCAAAACAAATAATCTATAAAAAATGCTGATAAAACGAGGGGTAAAATAACAATAAATTAAAGGGAAATACTTAAAAAGGGCAGTTTTAAAGAGTATTATAAAAAGAAAGTATATCCGTTCTGTTTATTTATCAAGTATTGTTTGAGTTTACTTTTAAATACATTTATTGTTTTTTTTTTTATTTTTTTAATTTCTGTAGGCAGTCTATTAAATTTTTTAAACCTTTAATAAAAATTGTAATTTGACAACTTTTAGTGATGGCTTGCCGTACATAAAAGTCAGATTGGATTCTTTTATTAAAGTTGTGATATTGCGAATTATATTGATTTTTTTCTTATAGATCTGATGCGATAGTACTATGCATGTACTGAACATAATTCTGAATTGAAAGCCAATTTATTTCTTTTAACATAGTTGCAATACTCATCCTTCTGTCCTTTATTAATAGAATATAAATATAAGTAAGGAGCCCAAATATTTTAGATGAGCAGGCTTAAGAGGTAAAGGGGCCAATTATTATTGGATAAATTGCTCGAACAAGTTTTTAAATCCTAATCAAAAGGCGATATAGAATGGTTTTAAAAATCAAGGCTTGTGAAAATCATCACATGGTTTAACTTAACTAATGCTGCACAAACCAAAAAACGTGCTAATACTACTATCGGCTTTCGGTATTTCGTTATAAGTTAAATCATTTCTCGTTTTTGTTACGCTACGAGTTTACTCTTGTGGGCCTCAGTCTTGATAAGGTGGGAACCACCATTTTAGCGTCTCTCGAATTCTAATAGCAATAGATACATGATACATGATACATTAATATTCTTATTTTGACCTCTGTAATTGTCTATCCATACTTTTACCTTCTCAGTAGTTTCAGGATTTGGAAGTTCTTCCATCGCCCAAGTAAATAAACATGATGCTATTTCATTACCTCCTCGATCGACTGTAGCCTTATCCCACATTAAACATCAAGTTTTGTCAACGATTTTGTTATCTGTATCTGTAATGTGTGAAGGATAAGTTACCCTCACTAGACTCATTGTGCATCCTCCTAAGATGATATGCACCTCCTAGCTCGTGAGCCAGCCTACAGTTTTAATGTAGTTAACAACGTCGCCAAAAGGTGTTTATCTAATATCGGCCGGTGTTAGCGTGAGAGCGTCAAGCAATCGTAAAGAATATGGTCTCATCTTCTTGTTCGCATTCTCTGCAGAGTGCGGATTCTGACAGCCCCATGATAAGGAGATGTTTTCGTATTTGGCAATGACCAGTCAGAATGCCTGTGACTAGGCGCAGATTAGGTCTAGCCATAGTCAAGTATTTGTTTTCTGCAGTGTTTTCGGATAACTTAAGAACTCTGCAGTTTCTTGTTTCATCCCATTTTTCCCTAAATTTCACAAATAAATGTTCTTGTATTAGGTCTGTTATTACCGATTTTGTCAAGCCAATAGAAGGGCTAGGTCCAAAAAGTATCTGGTTAGTTGCTTTCTTGGCTAGTGAATCAACAAGACGGTTACCTTTCGATGTGGCGTGAGCTTTGATCCATCTTAAGGTGACCACATTGTTGATGGATACTTCGGCCAAAGCTTCGTGACATTCTTGTACTAACCCTTAACAAATTCGTGGTCTGTTTAGGGTGAGTAGTGCTATCTCTACAGATGAGCATGTTCCTTCCAGTGGTATTGTTTCTGGTGATTTCTTGTGTTGCTATGAGAATCCCCGTTAGCTCTGTGAAAACTACACTGGCACAATTGTATCATAAATTGTACTATTTAATTTCCAAAGCTTTCTTTAGTAAAAGCTTTGGCAATTCTTTAAATCAGGTGTTGGAAGACATTTTGGGAGATCAGGCATTATGACTCTGAAACCATGATTAGCACGACTTAACCTAAAAAGAGAAGATAAACATGAATTATCTTCTCTTTTTAAGTCATATCTAAGTGAAACATCTTTAAGTGGTTTTCTTTTTCAACGAGTTATTTACAATTTTTTTATTTTTAATTTAACAGTGCAGTTTATGGCCAACATCACAAGTGTCATTTTCTGGTAAAAGGAAAGGTTAAAATCTTCATTGAATACTTTTTTCTGCTTTAATTTTTTATTGTTGGCACTCATCTTCACACACAATGCACATTGTGGAAATTTTCAGGTGATTCTCCAAATATCTACGCTTGGATTTTTATCCGTTCTAACCTTTTACCTGGCAATTTATTTGTGGTGGTATGGTTTTCTCTAAAGTCTGGTATTATCGCACCAAATTCACTGGCCCTTTTTTTAAATGTTTCAGAAATAGAAGTTTTACGAACGACTTCTTCCTTATTTAAATTAAAAATAAATTTGTGGTTTTTGGTTGTGCTTCTTTTTGTGCCGTCTCTTTGCCTTTGTCTAACAACAGGCTTGATATTTTGTACTCGAAATTACATTTTTTATATAAGCATATTTTTTTCTACTTTATCTACTTTTTTCCTTACTTTGCAGATGTTTTTATTATATTTTGTATTGATATCACTATAAGGGGACCCAAAAAACTGGATTCGTTATAGTTTCATTCAAAAGAATGCCTGGGTCCACGGTAAAAGAATCTCTCGAGTGTGAGTCTTTCCCGAAGGCTGCTCCAGGAGAAAAGTACGATCAAGGTCATCGTCTGCATCGCTTTAGTGTGAGTCATTTTGTGAGGCTGCCCCGGGAAAAAGTAGCCTTAACAAGTTTATCGTCTGCCATTTGCTCAATGTCAAAACTGTCCTAACTCTCTAGCGTCAAAAGCATTTCGGCTCTCGGTGGCAGATACTTTAGTGCAGAGGCGGAGGTCATAATACTGAAAAAATTGTTGAATTGAGTTAAAATAATTATTTCAGAACACAACATATAAACATACTTCAAAGTTCAGAATATAGGGTTAATTAAAACTGGTCCTCTATGGGTAGCTTTAAATTCTTCCTTTATAATCCTCAGGCAGAACATTGTTCACAAACAAAGAAATTAGAATTCACAAAACTCGGATTCAATGCCTTGAAACATTTGTGTTCTATTAGTTGATTTTAATGATATATCAATAAGACTGAAGTCTAAAGCGGTCTTTTAAATAGATTGTTGGTCACTATATGACGGTCTATAATAACAGAAACTAAATATCAACGTTGTTTTAATATTAATTACTTAAGTATATTTTAATATACTTAATAATGTAACGTGTGTGGCTCAACGTTTAATACTAATATTATCTTAATAGTAACATAAAACGTTACAAACATACGTTAATTTTTAATGCAATTTGTGGTTGTGAATACAGTTATTTTCCGCGATATTTGAACTCTTATGCGTTTGGTTATAAACCAGTTTTCGTGTGCTCATTGGGAATGAAATTTAATATGTACTAATAACTTTTTTATAACAGTCTACTTTTCTATGATGCCTCATATATACTGTGTACTCATATAAATAACGGGAACAAATCTGAAATACAGTTAGCGTGAGAAAGTATAAAAAATAAAAGTTAATTATTACAATATCCATGTCACTGTCAAACTAAACTGAGGTTCGAAAGTTACAGACACGCACACTCAGATAATAAACCCCGATAAAACGTTTTATTAGCGCAATTTACACGAACGCATTATAAAAGGTTATGTCCCTGTTTGAACTTGACTGGCAAATTAACACAATGCAAAAGAGCTAGGGATTTATGTTCTTTAAAATTTTCGAGCATGTCTTGTTTCTTGTTCGGATTTGACGAGAAAAGGAAATTAATTCGTTGTATTTTATGATAGCTTAAGAAACTGTAAACATAAAATTTATAGAAAGATATTGGGACCAATAAAAGTACATAAAGTCAAAAGGAAGATTGACGATTCAGGGAATAAATGACATTTTCGCTGGAGGGGATATACCGACTTAGTGAAAATGATAAAATTCTACTTAGTAGAAGTAGTAATATTTTTATCTATAACTAGTATTATATGTCATTAATTTATTTTGTATTGTATACACTGAGAGAATTATATTTAAAAAAGTGTTTTGCTAAAAAATTTGTTGCTACCACAAATAAATTTACGAATTTCTAATCACTTAAAATACTGTAAATTAACACAGATGAGGGAAATGTTGAAAATTTGATAAAATAATACGTTTTTATAACGTTTGGTTGCAAATAACCTTATTTTCCGTGAGATTTTACCTATTTTTATACGATTTATACGTTTGGTTATTAAGTAGTTTTCGATTATTTTACGTAAGTGTGCTCATTGGGCTATGAGATGTGCCACAAACTCCGTCGAACGTCGTGTAACTTATAACCACAAAGAGACATTCATATAAGTAAATAAGTAATATTATATTACACACCGAGGTGGGAAGAGTTTCATTCCTATTGTGAGATTAGTTAGATCACCGAGACGCGAAGCGTCGAGGTTAGCTATGATCTCGAGACAGGAATGAAACTTCCTACCGTTGTATACGGTTGTATACTATTTTATATACAACCATCATATTTCGATCAAAGTTAATAAATCTCTGTTTCGTTCTGAACATACCTAAAATATTACATTTAAAGAAAAATTACCAAGCGCGCGGTTTTCTCAGAATAATCAAGTAGGTAAATATATTGTTACTGTGATTACGGGGTAAACAACTGTCACCAATATAAATAAATGTGAGATAAAGCCGGATATTAAATTCGGGAATAATAAATATCAATAAGTAGTTTGTTATATTTTAGATCATTGTTGTTTTTTATTGTTTGCCATTAAATAGGTATTATAAAATTTGTCGAACACTGTGTTATTTTTTTGAAATATAAAAAATATTCATCTAGAATATATGAAATGAGGGCGGGAAGTGAGGGCGGGAAGTGGTAACTTTTTTTGGCGAAACTTTTTAGTGCTTTTGATTAGAAAATATTACGTAAAAATTATTTCTACGTAATATTGGTACCATTGTTTAAACACGATAATTTCACCTGTTTTCGAGAAAAACGTAATTGAACAGTTCAGTGTCTCAGAAGGGAATTCCAAATAACACAATAAGAAAACTTGTAACGTAAGGGCTTCTATTTCAACGGTAAAGCAAAATTAAAAACAATTTAACATAAAAGAAGCAAATTTAAATTAAATGTTCAATGTGACCTCCTCCGACTTCTATGCCTTTTCTAATTCTTTTAATAAAGGACTTTCGGATGGCAAAGAAAATATTATTCTGTCCCCTTATAAAATTACCCGCATTTTGTATGTTCCTCCAGAGTTCGTCTCGTGAATTAATTTCCTGGGTATAAACTAAGGACTTCATATGTCCCCATACATAAAAATCAAGAGGGTTATAGTCAGGACTTCTTGGTGGCCATTCAAAATTACTTCCTCTGCCAATCCAACGTTGAGGAAATATGTCACATAGATAATTTCTAACAACTAATGTGAAATGAGGTGGAGCTCCATCCTGCATAAACCACATTTTCCTTCTTACATCTAGTGGCATATTATCCAAAATATCTCTAAAAGTATTTAGCAAAAAAACTAAATAGGAATCTCCATTTAAATTTGAAGGAAGACAATATGGCCCTAGTAGTTGGTCGCCTATAATTCCACACCAAATATAAAATTTAAACTCATGTTAAAAATGTCTTTCTTTACTAGCATGCGGGTTTTCTTCTTCCCAGTGATGACTGTTTCGATAATTAAAAACACCTCGTCTAGTAAAAGTCGCTTCATCGGTGAACATAATATTTTTAATAAAATTTCGGTCATCATTATGTTTGTTGAGAATACGTTGGCAGAACTGTAGCTGTCTTGGGAGATCTCTTGGAAGCAAATTTTGAACAGGAGTGAAGTGATAAGGATAAAACTTTTCATTTTTAAAACTCTAATAATAGACGACTGACTTACTCCTGTTGTTATTGCCAGCTGACGTGAACTTACTTCAGGATTTTCATCTACTCGAACCAAAATTTCATCTTCTTCATTAGGTGTGATTTGTTTAGGACGACCACCCAGATTTTTACTATGAAATGACCCGGTTTCACCCGAACGATGAAATAGATTTGCAAAAGTTTTGTGATTTGGTTGCCTTCTGTCTGGATATAACAATTCATACCTTCTGGCTGCCATGCGACCGCAAAAATTTTCTTGTGCACATACACAAACCATATCTCGCATTTCTTCATTCGTAAAATGATTGTGACGAGGAATTTCAGTCGAAAAAGCTTTAAAAAATGCAACAATAGACTATAATCTCACAGCAAAAATAATTCATTGGCAAGAACTGACATTTACGAGACACAATTATCTGACAGTCCAAAGCACACTTTTCATAAACAAATTATTTTTTGAAATATCCTTCTGAGACTCTGAACTGTTCAATTGCGTTTTTCTCGAAAACAGGTGAAATTATCGTGTTTAAACAGGAGTACCAATATTACGTAAAAATGATGTTTACGTAATATTTTCTAATAAAAAGCACTAAAAAGTTTCGGCAAAAAACTTACCACTTAATTTCTTCATCAGAAATCATTCTCGTGGCGCCCCCTATAAAAAAATGTAAAATAATACATAAAATAATATCCCTTGTCCAAAGATATATCTTTGAGCCGATTTCGTTCATATTTTTTTCTTTTAAAAATAGTCAAAAATAAACTTAAAACGTGGGGTACTACGAAACCCTTACATTGCAAGATTTTTCGTCCGGAAAGTGGGCCTCTGTTAGATTTTTAAGAAATTAATATTTGTTAAAGAAAACAATTTATAATATATTTTACTGATATTTTACGAGGGATGAATAAATTTTACATATTTTACACCTTATTTTTTACGTAATTTATTTCTGTAATACTAAGATTGGTATATATATTATATGCAAGGGTTTCATAGTAGACCAATTTTATGGATTATTTTTTAATTTTACTAAAAGAAATTTTATGTAAGTACAGGTAAAGGCTTAACCCATACCTCTCTGGAGTCACTTTAAAAATATGAATCAGTCTCTTTTGAAAAAAAATCTAAGAAAAGAAATAGAAATGTTAGGAAATGCTTAATTTAATATTTAATTTTTGCCTACAGGAGCATTTATTTTTATAACAATAAAAATAGAAATACGTTAAAAGCTTTTTCGTCTAGAGGGTGACACAAACAAAATATATATCGTTTTTTCTACTATTTAGTGATAAACAGTACATAAGTGATTTGAATTCATGTTATTTTTTACATACAGTAATTTCGCTCAATTACATTAAATTAATCATTAATCATTAATTTATTAAAAAATATATATCCGAAATTGGAAGATATACACTGAGATATGAAATATAAATATGTTTCTGTTTAATGAATATCTCTTTTAAGTCAACAATAATTATTAATTCCAGCATGTTAATATCTCTTCAATCCGTTAAAGTAATGTAAATATTTTTTCTTGCTTTCGCGCATGGCTTTGATCTGTCTCACCCTTTGAGGCGTACTGCAAGAGGAAATTTTCTAAAGAGTTAGCCAATGTCTATAAATGAGAAAAAAACGATTGTGACAAACTGATTGTACATTGTGGCACAATAAAAGACGGAAACGAGTCACTGCTTTAAAATTTAGAGAAATTTGTAAAAAATCTTTTATTTATTTCTAAACCCACCCGATATGACATGGACCATAAATTCAGAGCAAAATAAGATTTGGAAATTTATTTAAATGTGGACATTTTATTGAATTTGAATTTGATTATGTTGCTGCCAGTCTAGATGGAATTAAAAAAAAAAACACTATGATTAGAGTTAAAATGTCCATATGAAGCTAAAGTGGTGACTGTAGAAGAAGAAATACGCAGTAGAGAAATAACTTTTTGGAAAAAGGACAATACCATTAAGAAGAACCACTATTGGTATTTTCAAATTCAGGGCTAGTTGCACATAACAAATGGATTTTTGCATTTTGTGCTTTTGGACTTCTGTAGGAATAAAAGTGGAGAAAATATCTCATAATGACAGCTTTTGGGAAGAAAAGATACAAAATAAAATTAAAATTTTTTATATGCAATATGCCTTGTCAGAACTTGTTGACAGCGAAGCTAATAGAGACATGGAAGTACAGGACAGAATACTAAATAATTCGTGAGAAATTTTGTTTAATGTTTATTGACATAACGCAAGGAATATTAAATTATTTTGAATATTTTTATTGCTTTAAAAATTACATTTTATTTATTTCTAAAACATGGTAGTAGGCGATCTATTTAAGATATGATTAATATCTTATTATTATAATTACTATTTTAAATTTAGGATTTTACCAGTGGAAGTGGTAATTGATGATATATAATTATTATTATACCAAATGTTTTAAAAGGCTACACCAACTAGTAGACCACTCTTTTAAGTCCCCAAATAATAGTTTCAAGATTTTGATTCGGATATTTTTATTTCACAAAAATAATAAGTCAGTTTTTTGCTTTTTATGTAAATTATATCATTTTCAAGGCAATAAAACAGAAGAAAAGTCACCGAATACCGATTTCAAAAAGGTCTTTTAGTTTTTATAGGAAATGGAAAGAGAAAGAACGCTTTTTAATCAAGTTAACATTCTTTACTAATTTCGCCCTTTTTCTTCGACGATGTCCGGTCTCCTTCTTGTTTAAAATCGATAACTATAAACGGATTAAGGTATTTTGTACCGTTTTAAAAAATTTAAGAAAAATTTTGAAGAATATTTGTTTTTTAAAAAAATTAGTAAACTTTGACAAACATGTACAGTATTCTAAAAGATAAATCACATTACGTGTAGATAAAGGTTAAATCTGTGCTCCTCTGGAACCACTTTTTCAAAATTCAATTTAGTTTTTTCTAAAAAAAATTGAGAAAATGGGTGAAAATAGTCGAGCTTTGTATTTTCTTTTTTTAGAAAAAACAATTCCAAATTTTAAAAAAGTGTCTCCAGAGGAGCATAGATTTATTCTTTACCTACACGCACATATTTTTTTCTTTCAGAATAAGTCAAAAATAAACTTTAAAAGTGGGGTACTACGAAACCCTTGCATGCTCCGCTTTACAGTCAAGTAAATACTCCTCTTAAGAAATAAAAATTTTATTTATTTTTCTAAAATAATATGGATTTTCCTCTAAAATATATATAGTGGCTCACAAAAAGTTTGCTTTTTATGTGTTACTTTTTTCAGAAAATGTTATTCCTGTTTTTAAAGTCGGTTTTTTAAAATTACTTTTAATACATGTTACGTAAATTAAAAGTTTAATAATTTGGTACTTTCTTGATGCGTCGTTTTATGATTTAACTTTGTATATATGTTTAAGTACAGATAATTATTGCACTCAATGTTTTGTTGAATAATTAAACATTGACTTTCCTTGTGAGATATAAAGGACTTTTTCTCCCCCCTTCACCTTAAAATTATATCAAAGTGTTGATATCTGATAAACAATGATATTAAAAAAGGTCGCTCCAACAAATGTCATTACACCATTTTGTATCCATATTTTAATTCTGGAATAAAATTATTCATGGTTTTGTTGTTATATAGACCTACCTAAAGTTTTTGACAGAGGCTACTTTAAAATATATAGTTTAAGTTGTTACAGCCAGCTTTCAAACCACAACAAATTATAATAATAAATGTTGTGTACAGCGATTTAGCAATAATATCTTGTGGCATTTTGCAAGGCACAGACTTTATTTTTAAAAAAATATCCATCGTCATTTTTTAATCTAACCTGTTACATAAGTACTTTCCTAACTACTTTTTCAAAAATGGTTGATATTTTCTATTCTTTTTGAGTTACAATGTATAAAATAAATTTAAATACTGTCTTGTTTACAATCCAATTGAAACCAAATACCATAAAACTTAGAAATTAATCCTTGAACCAGTTTCATTGCAATAGCGTAAAATCCGAAACATTCAAGTTGGCTTTGTGCCATTTCTTGACCACAAAATACCTTAATAAAAGAAAGTAATAGTACATAAGAATTTCTGGAATTCGGTCTATGAAAAGAAGCCATCTGAATGCATGGAATACCAGGAGGAGATGACAGTCCAACAATATCGTTAAAAAGATCTTAACTGTGTTTAAAAGAATGCTATCACTATTTAAAAAAAAATTGTTTTTCTTTTATTTATTTATTAATTATTAATTTGTTGTTATATTATGGTAATATTTTTTTTTTATAAAAAGGAGCCTTAATTGGAGAAGTTTAAATGCATTATTTATGGACAACATTTACCAAGTTTCATCTAAAAGTGTCATCTCTGGAATTTTTAGAAAATTGCGCATATTTTTTCTTCAAATTATTTTCTTCTAGCTTGTTATATAAAAGAGGTGGGGGAGTCTGGTTCTGCTTAACCGATTATATCGTAGACCTAAAATTAAACGTATTACTTCGTTTGTCACGAACAACCAATATGCAATTAATCTGTTTACAATTTATTAATTTCAATATCACTATATAGAAGTTCTCTTAACTAGAACATTTGCTCGCGGAAATTCATTGTTTTCCGTTGTCAAAGGCTAACTAATTTTAATCAACTATATATTATTATGCGCTAAATATTATTGAAATATTAAATACGAATTATTATTCAGTCATTTTAGGAATTGTTATAAAAAAATGACTTTAATATTAAAAAAAAATTATGATTGTATTGTATTATGATGTGTACCTTACATATTAAATTATGTAACATGTTCATAAAACAAAATGTTAAATAATATAGCTTCAATATTATCATAGATATTTAGGTTCTTTTAAGTAATATTTTGAGAAGGGGTTTGTTTTATTTTATACGCGATAGTATATTACATAGTAATGGGATATCATTACTTTTATTAGCTGATAGCTTGTGGTAATTGTACGACTGAAATCAAGAGACATTTTAATCGGGTTCCATAAACTTCTTCTATACGATTCACTGTGCAGATAGAATTTAGCGTCTAAGCCCTGGTACCAGCGAAATGACCCTGTTACTTACTCTTGCGGCAACAAAGATATGATTTCTGTCTTGGGGACATTGATGTTAGTTACATACAGTTTTAGTTTTGTCACAACATACAAAATGTAAACCTGTATTTTTCTTTTTTACTTTTTGTACAAGGGATAAACTGTTCATTTGAAAAAAATACTTGTATGATTTTACGTCACATAATTGGGGAAAATTGTGATTACTGATATTTTATGTTAGTAGTTTTTACCGTGGCTGTGTTACTATAAAGCCTAGGGGTACTAGAGGTAAAATCGTAAATAATAATGGAGAAGAGTATATGATAGCAGCTGTAGTTCCTCAGGGATCTGTATTGGGTCCACTACTGTGGAATATCCTATTTAATGGAATATTACGTATAGAGACAACGCCACATATTAATCTCATTGCCTACGCAGATGACTTAACAATCATAGTCATAGACAGAACAGAGGAGCCATAATAATTTCAGTTAACACCATTTTGGAAAAAATTAGCGATGTTACTAATTGGTAGGAAAAAACTGAGTAGATCAATTACGTTTACAATTCCCTATTATACCGAAAAGTAGTGTTAAGTACCTGGGGGTCACATTATATAGAAGTTTGTTATACAAGAAACACTTATATAAGAATACAGTAGCTAAAGTAAAGAAGGTTATGCCCAATAAAGGGGGAGGCAGGCAGTCATTGTCATGATTCATGTCCCCAAAAAGCAGAAGCAAATATCGCCAGAAGCCAAATGCAAGAAGCCATGATAGCGGTGAATGCTACATCTCGCAATGTTATTGGAGATAAATTATCAGGAGTAAGCAATGATGCACTTGCTTATATTCCAAAACAATCGTCTCTTGCCAGAACACTTCGAAATTATCGAGCAGAGAAGCACTTGCCAACTCCATCTACGATGCATTTTGCAATTCCTGACAAATACTTGGACTTAGTGCTGCATGACTCTGGAGTCGAAGATCCAAATAGAATTTTAATTTTGGGAGATCGCGAGTTATTGTGCGAATTAAACCAAGCCACTCTATTCGGCGACGGAACATTTGATAAAGCACCAACGATGTTTTTTCAACTTTATACTTTGCATTCCAAAGTAGGAAATTCGTATCCACCATGTGTGTACATATTGTTACAAACTAAGAATGAAGCAACATACCTACAGATGTTTCAAAATGTAAAAGGGTTAGTTCCAAGCATGGCGCCCCAGAAGATACTTTTAGATTTCGAGAAAGCCTGCATGAATGCTGCAGGGCGAACTTTCCCAAAAGCCGAAATTAAGGGATGTTATTTCTATTTGTGTCAAAGCCTTATAAGAAAAGTTAATGCAGTTGGTTTAAAATCGGAATTCGAATCGAACATCGACACACGAGATAATTTTAAGAGCCTTGCAGAAACTTTTCCTGATGAAGAGAGATTTAACGACGTCCTTACATATTTTTTTTCAACTTATATACAAGGTGCCGCCGGAAGAAGTCCACAATTCCATCCAAGAATATGGAACCATTACGATGCCGCTCTTGATGAAACGCCAAGAACGACCAATTGTTGTGAAGGGTTTCACAATGCCCTTAATTCCATATTTCATTGCAGTCATCCGAGCATATGGATGCTTTTCGATGGATTGAGAAGAGATTTAGCATGCCACAAACTTACATTGGTGAACTCCCAAGCTAACAGACTGGAGCCCACCAAAAAGAAATACAGACAACTGTACGCCAGTTCTATAGAAAAGTATCAAGAAACAGATAACAAAGTATCTTACTTAAGGAGAATAGCCAACTTACAGTAGTACGTCTATTAAAGTGCGTTTATCTTTTGTTACATTATTCATTTTTTCGTTTTTAATGTATTAATATGGAATAAAAATATATTACACTAAAAACCTATATGCATTTTACGTTTGTACCTACATTATTATATAAAAAAATATAAACACAAATCCATGAATATATTAGTACAAATAGTTGGCGATTATAAAATTAAAATAAAATCAACATGGAATTGCAAAAATGTTTAGGTTTTAAAGATAAAATATGTACCTATAAAACTCGCCATTTTACAAAAAATGCAAAATCATTACAACCGGAATTTCATAAATATAATTATTACAAATCGTTAACGATTATAACATTATAAATGAAAACAATGATCAAAAATCATAATAGAACTCCAAAAATATTTCGAACCAAAAACCAATTCTATTTATTAATAAAAAATATAGTACACTTGTCTGAATTTTAAAATTAGCGCGAAACAAAAATAAAACCAGTCTTCAGTAACTTGCTTAACTTATAAACGTAATTTATTATAAAATATTATAAAATTAAGTTATTATGACAGAATTCCAAAAACCTAACGTTATTCTACGAAGATTCTTAAATTTTGAAAAATTTTAGTTTAATTCAGGTTAAGGTCTATAATAAATAGATATTAATGATATAATCCCTAATTACCTTACAATATTCAAAGAAGATTGTTAAATTTGTAAAACTTTTGTCTAATTAATGTAACGGTCTATAATAAATAGATATTAATGATATAATCCATGAGTACATAACATTATTCTAAGAAGATTTTAAATGTTAAAATATTAGGCACAGTTTGAGTTTAATTCGTGTCTTTATTTAAACCGGTTCGACTATCAATTCTTGTAAATGCCGTTTAGTGACCCTTTAATTGAATCGGCCATTTTAAAAAGGGGTCACATCCACTTTCTTAAATTTTACAGGAGAGATAAAAAACCTTTTATCTTCAATTCTATTTGAAAATAATCTTTTGTAAGGTATTGTTTGCTTTAAACATTAACTTTTATTAACGTGAATTATTAAAAAGCATAATTTGTATTTTAAAAGGGGTTAAAAATTGACATTTTTTGAAAAAGAGATGGCCCGTTTTGGGAAATATTGTTTATTTTAAACAACAAAGTGGTATAAAATACATTTTAATACAAAAAACAAGATCTTTAATTTTCCTCCGTTTCTTCAGCGGTGGTAGTGGGGTATTCGTAGATAGTGCTGTATAATTCCTTGTATTTATCTGGAATATATTGCTGAAGCTTCTTTATATCCTCAATTTTCTTATCATTTATTGGAATTTCGCCTTGATAGGCAGGAAAATTCTGAGGATTGGGCACCACTATTGTCGGAATGGCTTCTTTGTAGAGTTTTCAAAAGAAGATAAAGTTCCTCAACAAGGCTGCCAATGTATGGTTGGGCAAAGACGACACCCAAATTTTCCGAGTTAAAGCTGAATTTATAGAAGGAGTTGATAGTAAAATTAACCTTCTCTTCTTTTGGAACTTGTTTGCCAAGACTTCATATTTTTCATATTCTCCTACAGAGAAAATCCGGTCGAGGCGACGAATTTTTCTTTCTACTTTGCCAAAATCCCTGCCACAATCATCGTCAGGGCCTTTGTGTCCTTCGCCTTTGTGGTCTAAACGATTACTGGATAGATTGTATCATTCGATCCGCGAACCGCAAAATATCCATAATACTTAATAAAACGTTGGCGGTGGGAACAAAACATGATTCATTTTGAGAAGGGGTTATATCTTCAGGATATAACCCGTTTTCTATATGAACTGATTTTTGTGTGGTGTGAATAGGCAGTAAAATTTTTGAAAGATAACCCGTTTTTATCTTGAATGGATGCTTCTAGACATGCTGAATGTAAAATCACCAAAAATTGAAAATGTGGATGTGACCCCTTTTCAAAATGACCGATTCAATTATTTTCGAAAAATTTCGTACATTTCGCCAACTTAAATGGGAAAAATGAGCTGCCAAACTGTTTAACATTCTGTTTAACAGTCTGTTTCCGTTGCCTTCTGCTTGTTAAAAGACGAAAGTATACAAGTTACTTGAAACTGCAATGTGGCAACTTATAAAGAAAGAGATTGACGGCATGGGATTTATCCTGAATTAAAAATTATTAACAAAAAAGCAACTAATAAATGAAATAATAAGTACCTATCTTAATTTTATAATCTCCAGTAAAAATAAATGACCACTTGCAAATATTTCGTTTTAATTAAGATACGTAAAATATACACCCCCATCAGCATAATTTCCTCGCGGCGAAACTGATCGGTATGATTTTTTAAAAGCGAATTTGGTGGAATTAGTCTGTCCTCAACAATCCATAATGGAGATATAAATATTATAAACCGTATTAACTTTATTGTGAAAGTATTTTAAGAATTTTTTTAAACTTGTCTAATATTTTTCAGCTGGAATATAACAAACCAAAGTATATTCTTTGTATCGTACTTATAATAATTCCGAATAACTGAGTAGATTCCTGAATTATCAGCAAAAATTATGGTAACTACTATAAACAACGATAATTAAAGTTTTAGTCAAACAACAAAAAATTGTAACAAAATATAAATATAAACTACATGCACTTTGTGCTTTTTCCAATGTGCGCTTTTTTCCATGTGCGCTTTTTTCCATGTGCGCTTTTATACCCGTGAGCTTTTTTCCGTGTGCGCATATTTCCTCGTGCGGTTATTTCCTGTGCGCTTATATGTCTGTGCGCTTTTTTCTGTACGCATATTTCCTGTGCGCTTATTTCCTTTGCGCTTTTTTCCGGTCACCGTTCTCCGTTCTACTTTATGCAACTGGTTGCATAAAGTAGATCGTTTTGACACTTGCTGCGATTACAAAATATATTACTTTATGTGTCAAAATTAGAGAAAATAACGAAATGTAAATTAAATGGAGATTTCCTATATTATTATACAGCAGTGTTTCTCAAAGTTTTTTGGCGACGGAACCTTTTTAAAAGCGAAATATTTGACGGAGCCCTAAACACATAAAACACAATTTAAAAAATATTTTTCAATTTTTTCTTCATTTTGACTTTCAATAGGTAAACGTGATAAAAAATCGGCTTTATATTATGCTCCGATTACACATATTCAATTTTATAATTGTAATTTGACAATATTACTGCCCATCTACGTAGTCTCTTGGCTGAAAATTGGGGCATACCTTTAGTTGGGTTTAAAATAGTTACCGGAGGTAAGTGATTTGTAACTAGGGTAAAGAAATGTCCATATAAATATTCATTAAATTTATTTAACCCAAAAATTATTGCAAGGCCCTCTCTTTCAATTTGGGAACATTTTTGTTTGGACTTTGATAAGGTACGCGAAGCAGAAGCTAAATAAAATAATAAAACATTTCTCAAGCAAAATCATATCCTCCTTCCTTTTAGTGACTTAAGAAATTACTTTTCAAAAAAAAGGTCCTCAAGCCAGGTCTCTCCATTTTGTGGCGATAGTTGTTTTTTTTTATTATGATTATTTTCTTCGCGGAGCCCTCACAAAGTCCCAGGGCTCCGCGGAGCACACTGTTATAGAGAAATACTGGAGAAATACTAAATAAATAGTTTTGAAAATACAATTGAAACCAGTTGTGAAGTTTGAAATGAATAAATTGGCAATGCAATTGATATTTTTGTATTTGATTGTATGTTACTCTTTCCACTTCCTGAAAAAAGATTCCCCATGAAAGAATAGTAAACAGTTCATAATAATAACCTTTATTTGCTACTTATAACATGTACTAATGACCAAGTACGATTTTGTTTATTTTAAAATCAATAAATATGGCCGTCGACAGAATCTTTAAAAATTAAATAACTCACCGAAATAAATGTGTTTCTTTTATCTCCGTCACATTTCGTACATTTATTATAAATAAAGCTTTTTATAACAAATCTTGGCATTTTCAACGTTAATTTCCAAAATTTAAGTCACTAAAATACCAAATTAATTCTCGTTGACACATTAAATTTGGATGGACAACGCTCTGACATGTGATGTTCTCAACTGTAATTGATAGGTGTGAATAATTTCGAAGTGGGATTATGCGCAGTGTCTTATGTTCCATCTAAGGTTTGTATAATCTAAGGGTATTACTAAGCAACAAGATTGCATGTACTGTCCAAATGTGGACACAGTAGAGAAAACCCTATTTCAATACGGAGAATGAAGAAAGATCAGGCTAGAGCTAGAAGAACGTACTGGAATTAGGCTCTCTAAAGAAAACAAGAAAACATAGAGCAATGGCAACAGATAGGTAAGAAGACGAAAAAGATACTGGAACAAAAGGAGAGATATGAGCATACCCAAACAACTTGTTGAGAACTACCCGCGACCATCCTTACATCACGCCTCTTCGAAATTATGCCAACTGGCGATTCCGAGGAGACATTCCTGTGAAAAAGAGTGAAAGTTTTTTAGTCGGTTAAAATCCGGCACTATTAGACGTCTCATACTTCAAATGTCTTTTGAAGATTTTGTTACCACTCTCAATAAAAAAAATACTAGAGAAAAAGGTTACACGACATATTAAATGTTATAAGCAGGAGTTTTCGTTGTCTCATTTCATTTCTATTGTTTAATCGATTCAGGTTAGAGACAAAGAAGCACATTTAGCATGCATTTAAATCAATCTGGTTACCGCATTTGAGTACTGTGAATGTTGCTCCTAACGGAACACGTCTTTCCTACTTGAGAGCGAATACTGAGCCAGGGCTCTTCATCAGACAGTCAAAACTATTTGCATTACTTGTAGATTCTCGTAAGTTGGAAATGGCCTTGGTAAGTTCATTTTGTGGCAACCATTGGACCTGAACGCGGACTGCGTCTACGGGGGAATTTAGAACGTAACAAAGAAAAATTGTTAAAATTATTAATTTGTTATTCTTGTACTAAAAATGTTGAATATTTCGTCTTTTATATAAATAATTTGTTTTTAGATCGGACTACCTAAGTATAACGACCGTTAATCTAATCCTATTCAATAGATTTAAACAAAACGAATGTTGCATGTAATTTCCTCTTTAAATTCAATTAGAGTTGAGTTCAAATTAATTGGCATCCGTTTCAATAAATTTGACATATGAAATAATTTCAAACAATGCAAAGAGCAAATATTAAACTGGAAGCTAGCGACTGATCAGACATTTCAATATTATATGCCAAAATAATTCCAACTTCATTGTAAATTAAATGTCAGTTCAAGTGCTTTTATTGCATTTAATATATTTTGGTGCTGACGGCTACAGAATGGTTTATCTACAAATTCTAATTTACAAATGTTTAACTTGATGTATAAGTTATAGTAATCATGTTTAGCGTTTATACTTGAATTTACATTCGTGATCGTATAGTGGTTTTCATTTTCGATTGTATGTATGGTGTGCCCTTCTGTTCTATAAAATTACAGTCATCTAAATAAGTTTGTTGCAAAACACGTTCATATAATTTCGGTGACGGCTGGTGCATAAGTGCTGTAGAGCTGCAGATCTGCCAAAAAAATGCAAGTAACTAATCTACATTTCACATAAATAATTATAGACATTCTAAATTATACGTAAAATAAATTATACAGAAGAACCTCCCGGTTCAATCAAAAACATAAGTAAAACGGCTACTGATGGTTTAGTACAGGTTTCTGTCTATTTGCCTGTTGTTAGTCCTGTATTGGCCCAAAATTGGTGTTACATATTTATAAATAAATTTGTTACCAATATGGTACCAACATTGGTTAAAAGAGTTTAATATTGGCCAAACTTATAAATATTGGACCTACAATGCACTACTCTGGGTCCAATATCTTGTGTAACAGGGGTAGCGTTATCCATTACTAGAACTGAACCCTTTGGTAAATGTTCTATCATCTGCTAAAAATATTCTTCAAAAACACCAGCGTAGTCTCCGGTTTCTTTAGATTAAAATACTAAAGAACCACGTTCTGAAAACCTCTTAATTAGACGTCGTCTTTTACCGGAAGAAACCTTCAATCCTGTAGATAATCCTGCCAAAAAAGTCTGTCATAAAAAATAAATGTTTGTCTTGACACATTGTGTAACCTTCTTTTATCTAGGTTTCGTCCAAATATAATATTTTTTGCCTTCTGCACATAATTTTAAAATGGTTTTGAGGTATCTCCGGCTCCAACATACAATTTCATCAAAATCAAGTGCTGCTTTCCTCTCCTGTTCATCCCACTTAAACTTTAAATCTATTTCCGCAGTTTTTTTTTTATTTTAGAAAAATACAGATCACTATTAATTGCGTCCAAAACCTTAGCAAGTGTTGGTATCTATTTTTTAAAATAAAATTCGTGAACTTTTCTTCTTATTTCGATTTTAATTTGTTTAGTAAATTCCACTTTTCCTACCTCCTGAATTTTACTCTGGGGATTTAACAATTCCACTTTTTAATCCACTTATAACTTTATATATCGTTGATTTACTTACACCCATCATATTACTTGTCTTTTCAACAGTATCGTCAACAGAAAACAAAGAATTTTTAACTACACTGCATTTTTCAATACTATAGTCACTAATAAATGAAAATAACCACAACTTCTTACTGTAATAGATAATGTAGAAGGCTAATCAAATAGGGTAGGTAATATTGGAAACTGATCAAGATACTAACTGCAAAGGCCTATCTTATCTTCATACCAAATCCTGGGTAGGTCACCATCTTATAATCCAACCTCCCCTTGTTATCATTTTGGTTTTTCCATTGCATTAATAATCTCCAAGATGATAAAATAACGATTATATTTTAGATTTCTATGATCTAAGGATTTATTCCATTTACATTTTTAATACAATTATAGTCACATTAATAGATTTTTGGACTTTCACCTTGACATTCAAAATTTCCAAGAAATCAATGATGAATAACGATTTAAACAATTAAATGTAGATATACCTAATAGACAAATTTATAGTTCTTGAAAAATATTTGTTATATACCTTGTTGTTAATTTACTTTCGTTTACGTAATAATTGCAAATAACTCAAAAATCATTTTGTAAAGTACCTACATGTCGAAATAATACTCAATAATACATATTCAAAAAAATATATTTTTAATTGATGATTTGATGTACCCCGTAAATAATAATATAGGAACCCACACCTGAAATTTCCTGATCTGGCAGATTTATTACTTCTCGTCGATAGCAATTCTACTATAGAGTAAATGAAAACGTGGAGAAAAGCGTTAACAAGTGGTATAAGAAAATTTTCTCGGCGGCAAATAATAACTAATCAAATATATTAAACATTAGCTCAACTGGAAAATCCCCATATATCGACATTTCCCGCGCCTCGTCCCATGAAGTCCGGAAAATTGGAAAAAAAGAACAAACTTTCATTCGCGCTTGACCGACCATCGACCATATAAATTCCGTAGAAGTTACCGCACTTTAGACGGCAGCTCATAAGCTCCCACTGCAGATGTCCACAAAAGATAATAAATTTTCCGAGTGGTCTTTCCCTCCCACACTGCACTCAGTTGTCGGTTAGACAAAAGCTATCCTTCCACAATGTCAATTTCGATTGCGCGACCATGCCAGCTACCAACGAGATCCTTGATCCTGGGAAAAAGGACAGGTCTATGAGATTACTTTTATGTTTTCGGCGAACTTACTAAAAGAAAACTGTTATTTTTAAAAGGAACAAACTAGTTGGACTTTACTAGGATGAAGGGTTTCTGTTTTTACATCTGGAAATGAACGATATTTTGGTTTCGAAATTGTGACTTGAAGTTGGATACAAAATAATTTATAGTATCAATTTAAGGAGGACAAATAATTGATTCTATTAAAATTGTGTGCCCTAAGGCAAATAAATACCTAAATAATCTTCTTGCATATGCTGTTTGTTAAATTTAACTAGGTTTTTCTTAAAATGTCCAACTTCACGTCAGAATTTTAAATGGTCTACATATTGTGACAAAAGCATAAATAAAGATTTACAGGGAGCTGTTTTGAGGTCAATCTGAAACCGCATTTTGTTTTTTAAAATAGAAACGAGCCTTAAACAATATCCGTATCCCATGTGAGTAAAATAAGAAATGTAATACTGAAAATAGCTGATTTTTAGTAATTTTTATGACATCTTAAGATCCCTAAATTACCTATTATTTCTATTAAATATATTAATTTTAGGGTAACTACTGAAGTTATTAATGTTACTTTTAGCCAACTGTTATTAATTTAGTCTCTTAAGATACAAAAACTCAGCTGGTTTACGCAGAGTGATTTTTGTTTCTCACCTCTTTGGCATGTACCATAATCTCGATTAATACCTCATTGCTTTCTTTCTAGTCAGAAGACACTTAGGTATTTGTTCAATCCCTTTCTTGATAAAGTTAAATATAACCAGCCTAAATACATTTTCTCTAACAACCAGTAATATATCATACTCGATTTATAAATGAAAACTTTTTAACAATTCTCTTGTTAAAAGCAACATTTGGCTAGTATCGGCTCTTGGGGCGCTTGACTTTCTTTGCAAATTTTGAGCCTACCGCGAAAACCTATCGTTCGTCTTCACCTGCCGTGTGTTCTATTAAATAAGTCGACAAAGAAAGAGATAACTCTTGATAGGTACGTATTTTGAATATCGTCTTCTTTACTTCATACTGTCATTAGAAAAAGCGCCGTTGCTAAATTTACTATTTAGAAGATAATTTAGGGAGTGAATAAAGTTATAGGTTCATTAGCTAACGGTAGATTTTAACAATCATTCGTGTAACCGGCTGTTAGAGTCTTTAATTAAATCTTCCAAATGACAATGCCTTAGATTTATTTTAGTAGCACACTTTTGTAAAAATTTAATCCCCAGCAAGGGATACTTTAGAATTAGAGTATTTCTGAGGTAAAGATAGCAACTTTTATTCAAATATCTTATCATGAATGCTTTACAAATTTCTTGTCAAGTTCAAAAGGCACTTATTTTTTTCTTTAAAATAATTTGTAACTTTGTTCTTTTTACTAAAAACTTCGTGTACCAAACCCTTTTTTCAATAATGTAGCTTCTTTTAGTAGAGCCCTTTGGCTTTTCTTGTTCTAGAGTGTGTTTAATGCTTGTAAGAAACCAGCTCATCTGCTTTTAAATGTAGAGAGGATAAAGCTGTAATTAATTTAATAATAGTAAATTATGTTTGCAAAATATTACTCTAAAATCTTACAATTAGCCTCTAATTTAAGTTTAGGCTGAGTTCCTTTATTTCTTCTTGATTTTTTGTGTAAAAATTGTTTGCCAACGGCGACACTTTGGCTCGCTCCAGGCTTGCCAGAATTTTAAAATATTTTAGGATTTAAACAAAATGTGACGCGTATTCAGGTTGGAGGCTGTACTCTATATAAGCCAAAATATTTAAAATAAACTACTCACACAATATTATTTTTCATAATTCATTTGAAATTTGATGGAAATTAATACATGATTTTCCATGCCGTTTTGTATAGCTTGTCTTTCAAAATATCAAATTGCCGATTGTATAAAAATGTTAACACAGGTATATAGTCCAAAAATAATGAGCATATAAACACTAGTAAATATTAATAAACAAACCTAATTAGATGTATCACAGGGGTCGGTACTAGGACCGACGCTCTTTAATATTTATATTAACGAGTTGTTTTTATTAGAAACTAAAGGTAATAATATGGAATGTGAGGATGACACGACAAAATAAGGTGGAGCGCTAATAATCATCAAGACAACGTTAATGAACTCACTATAAGAGTAAATTTCGGCGAAGGTTCTGAGAGTGAAATTTTAGACCTCGTCGATGACTTACAATGATTTATTTATTGCCTAAAATTTGTTTAATATTTGTTAACTTACAAATTTGTAATTTTAAAATTCATTTTTTATTATTTATTATTAAACATACAAATTTTGGGATAAAAATTGCCTGAGACCGGACCTGTTTTTTATGGCCGATCCCAGCATAGCGATGGCTGGCAACGTTACGCTTTATAAGACTTCACACTACATTCTCGCACTATAATTTAATATAAAAAAATATACAATGTAAGTTATAAATAATTAAGAAATAAGTAAAATAGATAAAGCTATTTGTATCTTGGCTATAATTTATTTATTTTAATAAATAAAACAAAACGGGACAAATTCAGGAACAGAATTCAGTATTAGCTTAACATTAGGTACAAACATTTCATTAGAGGTTCGTATAATGAAACCACGTGCCTTCTCTGTGCTATAATAATGATTGATATGATGGTCAAATAATTGTTTAGTCATAAAACTGCCAAGGTCTTTTATAACAGATATATCAAGAGGTGTATTATTTATGCTTTAATTATTGAGTAAAATGTTTTTGTTTCTAGAAAAAGTGATGTAGTGACATTTGTTGAGATCAGGATACAAGCAATTACGGGTGCAATAGGAGAATAAATAGTCAAGACCAGTTTGAATCTGTAAGGAATCCAAATTCGTAGTAAAAGTATGAAAAACCTTCAAATCGGCAGCCTACACAATAAATTTCGAAAAGGTAAAACAATTGGCAATATCAGTAGTCTAAATATTAAAAAGCAGTGGTCCCAGATGAGAGTCCTGCGGTACGCCAGATGTAATAATAGAGAATACAAAGCTATACATGCCAATTTAAATAGCTTAAGTCATGTTACTTTTATAAGATGAAAACCATCTGAGCAAATTATCATGAATACCAACCTCAGCAAGTTTATGAAGCAGTATATTATGAACAATTTTATCAAACGCTTTACTGAAGTCGATATAAATGGTATCTATTTGCAATCCACGGTCCATTCCATCTAATAATTATTGTGTGTAAATAAAAAGGTTACTCTCGATGGACCACTTTTTCATAAATCTGTGTTATTCGATATTATTAATATTTTTAAGATTAAAAACTAAATAGTCACATAAAGACGGTTTTCTACTAAACGGGCAGTTGAGTTTATGTTTTGTTTGTGTTTTCTGGAAATTGAAAAACAAAAACAAAACTGAGACAAACCCAAAACTCTTGTTTCCATTAATCGAGTTACATAATGTTCCAGTTTTGTTCCAGTTTTGTTCCAGTTTTGTTCCAGTTTTGTTCCAGTTTTGTTCCAGTTTTGTTCCAGTTTTGTTTCAGTTTTGTTCCAGTTTTGTTCCAGTTTTGTTCCAGTTTTGTTCCAGTTTTGTTCCAGTTTTGTTCCAGTTTTGTTCCAGTTTTGTTCCAGTTTTGTTCCAGTTTTGTTCCAGTTTTGTTCCAGTTTTGTTGCAGTTTTGTTCCAGTTTTGTTCCAGTTTTGTTCCAGTTTTGTTCCAGTTTTGTTCCAGTTTTGTTCCAGTGTTGTTTTTGTTTTCGATCCTTTTCCACTGGTTGTCGCGAGAAAGTCAGAACATATTTTTTTATAATATTATTCATATTTATGTAGGTAATATTTTTTTAAGATAGGCCCAAACTAAAATACATATAAAAGATGTATGTGACATCACGAAAATCTAAACAGGACAATAGTTGGACTTAACCCAGTCTGTCTTTGATACACAAATATATATTCCATTAATAAGAATTAGGGAGAGTATTATTATTAATAAATATATTTATATAAAAGTATCCAGAGTTTAAAATAAAATTACTTATCTATAAAAAAAAACGTTATTTACTTACCTATATTAAGTTGGTACAAAATTTAGGCTACACAATACGACAGTTTCCAGTAAACAGATTCGTGTTTCAAAACACGTCGAAATCTTTTGATGTTATCGCTCCGAGCGGAACTCAAAAAACAAAACTCCAACTGCCGCAAAACACGCCGGTCTTTAAAATGTTTGCTAAAAGTTGCAGTTTTGTTTTCGATTCGAGTTTTTGTTTTATTTTTGATTTGTTCGTTTAGTGGAAAACCGCCATAAGATATATTCAAACAATTTTGCAATAATACATAGTTTAGAAATAGGACGGTAATTTTCCGCTTGGTATTTGTTACCAGATTTTAGAATAGGAATAATTAATGCTGTTTTCCAAATATCTGGAAAGTGACCTTCTTGTAACGATTTATTGAATAGAATAAATAGAGGTTGCGCTATTTCTTGAGTTCTTGAGAGCAATTCTTTAAACAGACATGTGGGGATTTTATCAAAGCCCGGAGCTTTGTTAGGAAGTTGTTTAATTTTGTTAATGATCGTGAACACTAGTATATAATAATTGGATATATATTTATTGTGTGAGTTATTAGAAGGGGCATACGTTTGGTTTAAGTAGGGCGGATTGAATATATAGTTAAAATAGGTAAAAAAGTATCACAAATAATTTAACCATCTGTGATCATTTCATTATTATTTTTTCACATAACTATAATAATCTAGATCAATTAAATATTTAGGTCTTCGCCTTAGTAGTATAAAACTTAAATAGTCTATTCCATTTTTATATTTTTTTCCACTTAGAATGATATTTTTTCTTTTCCTTGATAGTTTTATAGTCCAGGAGCTATACAACTGAGAAAATTTACGTTTCGAATGAGAAAGGTATGAAATATTTTTGGAAATAATGTTTTCAAGCAAATGATAAAATCTATTGACACTGTTTTTAGTATCCAATTTGCCAAACTCATTTTTTTTAATCAATTAAGTAAATATCTATTTTAATATTATTAAAATTATCTTTTTTAAAATCATATTCAAAAGTATCGATATTTAATTTCTTGGAGGAAAGTGTGTCGTGCATTAAAAAATTGAACTCCAGAGTGGTATGGTTTTTATCTTCAACAACAATTGGATCTGTACATATTTTTACATTTTGAATTTGAAATCAGATAATTATTAAACACAAGTTATTTATAATCCCTCGGTATACCCTTTCTGACTGAGTCAGCCTTTAAAATATTAATAAAACATGTCTATAAAAAAATATTAAACTTTAACAAATTCATTTTAATATTATGCTCTAAAGATTATTGTTACATTATAAAAACAGGTACAAAAACATATACATTTTATATTATAACAATAACCAAATTGTAAGTACTTCCTAAATAAATCTCATTCATTTGGAATTAGCTATTAACATAGTTTATATATCATACCTCACTTATCAGTCATACAAACATTTATCTATATTATTTTTCACCTGTATTTAGTCGCTGCAGTACACTCTGTAGTATTTTACGATGTTCTTTTATGTATTTATCGCTTTTCTGCAAGCAAAAGGTGCTTCCCGCGGTTACAAAAGGTGTAAATACCAAGTAGCGACAACCGCAGGACGTTGCTGAGCCTCGAGAAATCCCAAACATTAAATTTTCAAATCCCACTGCAGTCCCAAGGATTTCCCTTTAACAGCGAAAGAGTTACGATGAACATTCCTCAACGAAGAAGCTCTGGAAGACTCTAAATTTAATTATCATACAACGCTTGGCTCGTTTTAGAATCCTGCTGGCTAAAAAATACACTAAGAAATGCTGATGAATATTTCAGTGTCTGGCTAAAAGTTGCATTTATAATGAAAATTTGTATACTTTAGCGGAAAAAGATCCAGACCTCCAGTATGGAATAATTCACATTCTAGAGTTTTACATCCAAAAAGGATTAAAAGAAAGAAATGAATATCTGCAGCTGAATTTCTGGATCAGTAATTTACTAATTCAGCTCGGATTTTAGAACAAACAGTGAAAACAAATATTAATTTACCTTAATTTTTTAATTATGTGGATGATCTTTTAAATTTAAATTTTAATAATAACGTCTACTAATTATTGTATTCTAAAACGGAAGTTTTATATTAGGTAACTATTAAAGTTTTAAATTAAAAACTGTAACTATGAGTGCATACAAATTTAGTTTATTTAATGGAAAAAAGCTAATTTCTAAAAATGTTCTAGTAAAAACTAGAACAATTAATATTCCTTGCGTTAATGGGTTAACGAGGAATTTAAAGAACAAAAACTAAAACATTAAGTAATTATTATGGTAGGTAACATTTTTAAATATATTTCAATTACATAAACTAAACATTTAAAAGTATCCTCTTTACAAATTGAATAAAATGAAAAACGTTTTGTCTTCGTCCCAAAATACTCGGTCTGTCGATGTTCCTGTCGTACCTTCGTTGCAGAATTTGGACTTCGTTTCGGTCCGATGAAAATTGACATTGTGGAAGGATCGGCGGTTTTGTGTTGTCATCAGTGCAATGTAGAGAAAAGAAAATACGCAAACATAAGAAACGATGCTGCTTGTTTTTGAAGTTGGAGTAACTGTTTTGTTGTAAAAGAAAGATAACATTCAATGTTTGTCGGAAGCACCAAACCGCTATGCAGCTAAATAAAGTGATGAGCGTTCTAAAGTTTTTCTCAAATGATGGTTTTCTTCGTACGTAGATATATAAGGAAATAGAACAATTTAATAGTTATTTATAAATTTGTAAAATGAGATAAAATTCACATACATAATGAGTTTTAAGTATGGAACGGTCCAATTATTTTGGAAAGGTGCACTCTAAGGAGGCACGTTTGATCTTTAAAAGTAGAAATAGTTGAAACTTGACATTTTCAAGATATGACAAGTTTTCTTTACACGGACTTAATTGCACCTGGTTATTTGCATTTTTGTTCTGCAGCTTTTCTGCACCTGAAAAAAGAATGTTTTATTTATTTCTATTTAGTTGCTATTTCGTATAGCGTGTGTCAATATCGCTATATTCTAAATTGTAATATCAAAACAACACATTATATTAATGATTTAATGTTAGGTACATCGTTATATCAAATCTTGTACTTTCATTTTTAATTTTTTGATATTGTTTTAAAGTTTATTTCAGAAAAAAAAGGCATTTTTGGGTTTCACTGTACATCCTGAAAATGTGTAAAACATGTAGATGTTTATTGACCACTGTAATCAAATTTTTCCAATTAAATTGTCTTTATATGATTGCTAGAATAGCGTATCTACCATTAAATCTTCAATATGATGTGTCATTTCAATATTAATAATTTTTTTTACTTGATTTACAAAATTACTGATACCTTAATTTACTTCAAATTTGGTGTTTTATCTCTTGCCATCGATTTTTGTAGGTCTAACACCCTTTGTCATTATTTTCCCAGGAGCTGTTTAATGTTTCATTTTGAACGATACATGTTTCATCAATGACAACGAACTGCTTCTGTTGTAATTCTATAATTTTTTAAAAACTGACCTATTTACAGTTCACGTCTTGGTTATCTTTTTTCCTTCATTCTTTTAATACAGTTGACAATGATGCAATATAGCCATTAAACATTTGTCTCTCAATCAACTTTTCTCTTAAAGGTTCCAAAGTTATATGTTGACCTGCAAATAAGTATGTTTTTATATTACTGTATTACAAATTATGATTGAATAAATAGATTTGTCTTTATACTTGTTTTATACATATTATAAATACCACTTCGGATTCCACTTAATAATAATAATAATAATAATAATAATAATCGTCTTTATTTCCATTAATTTAAAGTAAATACAATAAAATAATACATATATACACGGGCGAAGTTTATTTTTGGTTGTGCACTAGACACAACAAAAAATATTCTTCCACTTAACCCGCGAGTAAACCTGCATATAACCATAGAGCAATAGAGCAGAAATAAACAAAGACAAAATATGTATATACCATAATAACTATATCAAATAAATAAACAACTGTAATTTTAACATTTAACAAACAAATGAAAATGCACTTGTCTCAGGAAGGTTGAATCCAATGAAAAAAAAAACAACAACTAAGTAGGGCAAAAAAAATATCAAAAACAACGACCAATGAAAGAGGGAAGTACAAATACGTAGCGATTCAATAAACAACAATATGTATGCAGTGAGGAAAATTGTTACTTAAATTTGATTTTCAAAAATGTGTATTTTAAGGGCTGTCTTAAATTTAAAAATACTATAATTCTTGAATTCTGGTAATATTTTATTATAAAAGTAAGAGATGAGGTAACTAAATGACCGTCTGAAAAGTTCCGTCGTAAAAAGGGGAACAGTCAGTAATCCTCTGTTCCTTATATTTATATTATGGACATCTGAACGGTAGCTAATTTTGCGATGTAGGTAAGAGGGCTTCTTGTTCACAAGTAGCTTATGACATAAAGTGAGAAAGTGATGCTTTCTTCTGTTCTCCATATTTAACCAACGTATTTCTTTTAATTTATGAGATATTCTTTGATGTCTTCGTATACCAAAAATCATACGTAAACAAGAATTTTGCACTCTTTGCACTTTATTTTTGTAATTAAGAGTTAAATTGGGCCCATACAATACATCTGCATAATTAAATAAGGATAGTACTAGTGTATCACAGAGCTGTTTTTTAATGTGAATAGGAAATAAATGACGATTCCCATAAATCATCTTAATATTATAGTAAGCGCGTTGCAATAACTTATTTACATGCCTCTCAAATCTTAGTTCCGAGTCCAGAAAAACACCTAAGTTTTTTGCTTCATTTACTACTTCTAATTCATTATTATTAATAACAATATTTATCGAATTTAGCAGTTGTTGCCTATAATTTTTGTTACCAAATATCATAACTTTGGACTTTGTTGTATTAATAAGCAGACAATGATCAGTTGCACAATCGATAAATCTTTTTAAATCCTCATTTATAACAATACAAGCGTTTTCCAGTTCATGTGACTTAAAACTATAATAAAATTGAGTGTCGTCAGCGTACAAGTGGACACTGCAGTTTTGTATTTTATCCAAAAGATGAGAAGTATAGATACTAAATAATATTGGTCCCAGTATGGAGCCTTGTGGAACACCTGATCTTAATGATAGATAGTCTGAAGTAACCCCTTTAATAAATACTTGCTGCTGTATCCAGTGTTATTGTATAGTAGGTAAATCCTTTGTTTATATGAATGCTTTTTAATTAGCGCTTTTAATCATTCATTATTCTTGACTGCTTGCCAGATACTACTGACAGTAGAAATATTTTTATTTAGAGATGCTGCAACACACTAAAAAAGACAAAAAAATAATTTCATATTTCTATTAAATTTTATAACTTGTAACTTACCTCTCTTAAAGCAGTTTAAGGTAAACGTGGTCCATCATTATCACGCTCTCATTCAAAATAATGGATTAAAGAAGCTATCAACTCCTTACAGGGACTATTTAGTTTTTTAGACATTTTGTATATAAAAATTAAACGACAAATAATCAGCTTATTCACTCTATGGTTGTTTTGAAAAACAGTTTTTTATAAGTATAACTGGCAAAGCTTAAAAATACAGGCAGAAGGATTTTAAATTACAGAAAACAAAATGCACAATCAATAATTAACTCAATCAACATAAACATAACCTAACTAAATCAGTGAAATTTTTTAAAAAGGGGTTGCAACACCGCTGTAATGACATTTCTTCTCTATAAATACGAGCTTCATGGGCATACAGAATGTCAAAATTATTTAATGTAAAGTATTATTTTTTGAGTACTAAACATTTAATAATATTTTTATAAATTTTATATTATCAAGAATTAGACATGTATAAACTAAATAATTTAAATAATTCTTAAAATTATCAAAATAATCACCATAACAGTTTTCGACTTTTTAGTAATATGACTACGTTCATGAATGCTCGTGACTATACGTGACTTTTTCAGATTATTAGCTTAGTTAGGGACATTTTAATTAGTTGGTAGTACTATGACGAATGACCGACGTCATTGCTGACGTGCATCGGGATTTGTATTAAAAATACAATATATACTTAATTTATCAATAAAAAATTAGTTTAAGATTCAATACAATGAAAGGATAAAAAACATTTAATTCGACACAAACAACACTAGATAAAATGTGTGTACTTTGATTAGATGAAAGACAAGTACATTAATGTGCGTGTTTAATTATTTATTTTTTTCTTGGATTATTAACTTGTTGAAATTGTTTTGACTTATTTGGAGTTACCCCTGATGCTGACCCATGTCTGGTACGGTAACGTTTAATTTTGTCTTCCTCTTTATTTTGTGTTTTCACAATCTCTATTTTTTTGATAACTACGGGCTGCTTTTCCGTTGTACTATGGTTTTCGGCTACTACTAACTATATAGTTTAAAGTTGGTTGTTAATTGGAGTGAGCATAGCTGGCTCACTAAGAATTTCTCTAGCTTTTGGAGGAGAGAAAATATCCTCGTCTTCTTCTACATCCTCCTCTTTCAGTAATTCTCCTACGGTAAACGTTCTTCTTCTACAATTAGCTTATTACCTTTGATAATAGCACGCTTTTGTTGACTTCTAGCTTCTTTCATAAATTTTATAAGGACCTTTTTCTCCTCTAGGTCTTTAGGTATTAGGTCTTCAGCGATAAATATTCGTAGATTTTTTAATAGTTTTGCGCTTTTCAGAATTTCTAGACGTTTCAAATGAGAGTGCAATTTTACTAATATTGGTCTAGTATTATCGTGATTCTTTCCCAATCTATATATATGTATCAATTATATCAAAACTTTCAATTTCTACTTTTAATTGATCCTTTAATAATTTCGTAACAGCTGTTAGTGTTTCCTGCGCCTTCTCTTCTGCTTTTTCTTTTATTTCGAAAAAAAAAAAATGGATTTTGGTTTTCAATTTTTGTCTCCACGAATTCTAGTCGATTTTTTAATGTGATGTTTTCTGCTTTTAACTTTTTAATTCTGTTATCGATATCACACAGTTTTTATTAACAGTGACCGAGTAGGTTTTATATTCAACATTTAAGTTGTCAATTTTTTATGCAAAGATTTTGACTAGTTTTATTTATTAATTTAAATAAGTCTTCTATAGTTTTGCTACCATCCATTATATTATTTTGTTCCACTAGTGTATTTATTTGTGACTATTTAAATTTTTAATCTTTATCATTAATTATCAGCCTAGTTTTTTGGGTTCGAGTTTTATTATTGCTGATATTTACTTAACAAGTTTATAATTCCTTGCTAAACTAATAAATTTAAAATACTGCAACTTATGTAGTTTATAATTTTCTGTTTAATTTGATATTATATGCACTTTTTTTAAAATTAATAGCTTCTTATCGGAACGATGTTTATTTTGTATCATTAACGAATGTATATGTATAGTGTACTGCAAAAAATAAATAAATTAATAAAGAAAATTAAAAAAATAGAATTTATCTACATAGGACAAATTATTTATTGTTCTCTATTCTTTCCAGAAATCTAAAGTGTTATCTACCGTTCTCTCAATTAAGATGCAAAGATAAAAGTGTCACCGATAAAAGTTTTGGAACCACTGCATTAAATATTCCTAAAATTCTAAGAGGAAGTTGTAATTAAACAATTTAAAAATAAAATGGACCTTTAGACGCTACTGGCATCTAAACGAGGGAATTTTCGAACTTCCATCGGACCACAAAATCAAATGAATGAATAATAAGGTGATCTAAGTACTAGAGGAGAACTAGTCTTCAGGAAGCAATTGGCCGCTTTCGGCCCACATCAAATGTAATTTTGAAGTAAGCTAATGTCCCGGACATAATAGATATAAATCGTTTTGTTTCAGCCGCAATGTCGGCAAGGCACAACCTCAGCTGAGCTTCCACTACATAGAGAAACGATCCGAAAAAGCACTTTATTCCTTTCTTCGGATTATTCTAAATATTAAACGAGGTGAAAGGGTAATTTATATTTTGGTAAATGTACTTTTTTGTTGTTTGCTCGGGGAAATGAAAGATGAATCGCGCAATCCAGATAAAATAATGCCTTCGAGGCGGATTCCTTCCAAGAGTATACATTTGTTCGAGCGTTTGTAAAGCATTTCTACTAAAAATTTATGTTTCTCTGATATTTTTGGAAACAATAGCTGGTATAAAAGCATTTTTCTTCTGCAAGTGATGATAGATTACGAAAATAGAAATCTGGGATTCTTTATATTACTTATATTGCGTCTTTTATTAGTACTGAATTTGGAAATAAGATTTAGTCTAGTCGACATAATTTTTTTTCTACACCCACATGGATATTAACTTATCTACGCACATAATACAAAAAGTATGCTTGTTTTCTACTGAACGATTATATTTAATACCCACTCCAGGTAGTAAGAATTCTGGAAAAAAATTAAATCCACCAATCAAAGTTCATATTTGATCACTCAACTATTACTATTTTTAAAATTTAAATTCTGTCAAACCAATTGTCAGTATTTTTTTTATTGAGATTAAATATACTGTAAAATAAGTTATTTTGTAAAATCGGTAAATAATATCAATAGTTAGGCAGCACCGATTCGGCCTCATTTCCCATGTTAATTTCCATAAGAAATCGCCAAGGTCCAACGGGGTAATTTTTGATACCAAAATTCCAGAGGCGTACTAGAACAATTTACCCCTTATCAGGAGAGGACTAAAAAAATATTCCTCTTTTTACTTTATTTTTATATTTAAAATATTAGAATATAAAAATCAAATATTTGGTTTAAATCATTTATTTTTTTCTCACACATAATTAAGCAGTTTAATTTTACATAAAATTGTGTTAATACAAAGTATTTATTTAAATCCAGTTAGAACGTCTGCTAAGCTGTAGTGTCCCCATGGTAAGGTATTGTAAGATTCAGGTACCAAGTATTGTTTATCATTAGAGCTAGGAATATATGCAAAACGCCATAGTTTGCATATGTTGCATATATATACAATTTTTGATTTTGAATGCATATATTGACATTTTGTTAATTTTTTGGCATATATCTGACGTACTAATTGGCTGGAACCTGTAATAAATTACGGTTAATGGTGTAGGTACTTGAAAGAATTAAATTATAAACACCCTCCTTAAACCAACAAATTTTGCTAAATATCCTTTCAGGTAGTTGTATTAATATTTTTAAATTTCTAAATGACTCAGTTTACTTTTAATTTCATTTCAGTCTTTATTGTTGTGTTGTGTTAACCAGTGGGAAAAATGGCAAAACTAATTAAGTCGTGGGTAAAATCTTATTCAGATTTTGTTGTAGAAGGTGATAACCAGGTGTTTTGTAAAACATGTTCTAAAATTGTAAGTACTTTTTTATTTTATATTTTATTTTGACCTGTCACAATGGTAAATCAAACGACAGTAAAATATTATTTCATCTTACAGTTTAAAAAAAAGTATGGCAACATTACAACGTACGCATTTATTTAATTTAATTAAAACTTCAACATCTACAGGAATTTATTTGTTTTAGATTCCATGTAAAAAAAGTTTCAAATCGACCAACACGCGAAAACACCCTCACATATAGCAAAGCAGAAATCTAAAGACACTCGTAGACAAAATCAACTTCCCTTGAAACAATATTTAGAATCTGGATCGTCTAGAAGTGAACAAGCTATTTTTAATGAAGCTTTATGCAAAGCTTTAGTGACTTCGAATATCCCTTTAATTCGATTAAATAATCCAAATCACCGATCATTTTTGCAAAAATACTGTAAATTTAATATTCCAGAGCAAAGTATATTACGCAAACGTGGTGTTGACAGTTTGTACATTGAGACTCGTGAAAAAATTCGTGAGATTACCGTTGGAAACCTATTCTACATTATTGTGGATGAAACGACAGACTCTTGTGGTGGATATATAGCCCATTTAATGATAGGTTCATTACGCGAAGAAATGCAAATTGGTCCATAACTAATCGCTTCAAAGCAATTAAATAAAACAAATAACTTGACAATAACTCGTTTAATCCAGATAGAATTGTCTTCCTTTTTTCTTCCGGAAGCCGTTCCAACAGAAAAATGTTTATTGCTGTTATCCGATGCTGCCCCGTACATGGTAAAAGCCGCACAAAATTTAAAAATGTTTTATGAAAACTTAATCCATGTTACATGTTTGGCTCATGGCCTTAACAGAGTTGCAGAAAAAATTAGGTCTAACTTTTCTTTAATAAATGATTTAATTAGTAATGTATAACAAATATTTCTTAAAGCTCCTCTAAGAACTCAATTGTACAAAGAAAAATTTCCTGAATTACAGATGCCACCGGAACCTGTAATTACTCGGTGGGGTACTTGGCTTAAAGCTGCCTTTTTTACGCAGATAATTATGAAAAAATTAAAGAAATCGTATTTGATTTTGATGATTCATCTAATCTAATCTAATCTAATACAAAGAAGTTGTTTCAAAATCACATATTACCAAAGCAATTAGTGTTTTTAAAAAATGCATTTGTACCCATAATTATATTAGATTTAGAACAAAAAAATGTACCTTTGGTGACTTCCGTAAATTTAATTAAGACGCTTGAATCTGAGTGTGAAAATGTCCAGGGCGATATTGGAAAGACGATTTTTCATAAATTTTCAAATGTAATTTTAAAAAATGAAGGATTTATTGTTTTAAGAAACCTTGCTAATATTTATTCTGGTAACTTTGAAGATATTAATACTATTCATCCAGATATTTCAGGAAAATTTAGGTTTGCACCTATTACTTCTGTAGATGTCGAAAAGAGTTTTTCTTTGTACATACTTACTGATAGGAGACAATCATTTAATACAGATAATTTAGAAAAACATCTAATTGTTCATTCGTTTCATAATAATGTTGATTTTTAAATATAATTAAATAATAATTAGGTATTATATTAAGTATTGTAAAATAAAACAAATAATAAATATTAATAAACTATTTTGATCAAATAACAAATTACTCTTATTGCATATGTTCTGCATATTTTTTTATTTTTTACGTATATATTGAAGTATTTTGCGGCATATATATGCGCATATTTAACTACTTTATGGGTACATATCAGAGTTGGGTAGTATCCGGATACTTCTGTATCCGGATACAGTATCCGGATACTTTACGTGTATCCGAAAGCTGTATCCGGATACTTTTCAAATTTTGCATCCGGTATCCGTATCCGTGATCAAATTTGTAAGTATCCGGATACCGGATACTTTTTTCGGCATTCGGATACTTTTAAATTATTTACCACAATCGTAAATGATCCAATCCATATTACATCTATTAAAATATACAGTGTGTCTACTTAAGTTGGAACCATATATGGAAAAAAAAAATATTATTGACTTTAGGAAAAAAAGTTATTTCTGATAAAAAGTCCTGCATGACCTAATACAGTCATCAGATATCAAATTTTTCAAGCCGTATACGAGGTTTGTCAAAAAATGTGAATTTTGATCAAGAGTAAAGTACGTCTATTTTTGACAAAATCGAAAATTTTCATTAAGAAAATTGCTAAATTCTTCATAAACATCAAGAAAAGGAAAGCGTATTATGTTTATAGTAGAGAAGAGAGAGAAAAAATTATGGATTGCCGTAATTAGGAGGATCAATGCAAAATCTAAAAAAAATATGATTTTTCAGATAGATCGGTGTAATTGCATATTTGAATGTAATTTTCTTGTACTTTTCTTAATGAAAATTTTCGATTTTGTCAAAAACAAACGTACTTTACCCTTGAGTAAAATTCATATTTTTTGACAAACCTTGTATATGGCACAAAAAATTTGATATCTGATGACTGTATTTTAATTTTGGGTCATGCAGGACTTTTTATCAAGAATAACTTTTTTTTCTAAAATCAATAATAAATTTTTTTCCACGTGGTTCCAACTTAAGTAGACACACTGTATAATCGAATTACTTTGAGCCTACCCTATATAATTAAAAATAAAAGACGTATTTTTCAATATTACAATATTTAAGACACAATTACAATAGGTACCTACTTAAATAAAAAATAGCAAAATAATTATTTTATTATGATTTGTTGTTTTTTTGGTGCACCCTGTAAAATTTAAATTAACGCCAAAAAAATTCTCATCGCCAAGGTGAATTCGACGATTCACCCAGTATACAGACGGTCGGGATTCAGCATCTTGCAGCACGTTTTTACAGGAAAAATCCTGCAAACCCTTGTCCGGTGTTAGCGTCATGAACTTGACAGATGGCTCAATCAAATACTGCCACGACTAAAATACTATTGTTTCGAGAAATGCTAAATTTTAAATGATTTTCGGGCATCTTTAAGGATATTTTTGTTTGTGGCGATATTTTGCATCCATTAACCCAAAAATGTAATTTTCTTTTTTTTTTGACTTGTGGCGGTTTTTGATTGAGCCATGGTTGTGGAGGTTCCATTAGGCCAGTTATGTTTCAGTTGGCAAAGACAAGAGACGGTTGTTCCTGTGTTTTTATATAGTGCAATATAACTAAACTTTATGTATCAGTTTTAGTGCCTAACTATACGCAAAGGTAAGTAGGTGTAGGTACCTCGAATTTTTTGTTTTGTAAAATGTCTAATTACATTATTAGTTCTTAAAATGTAGTTGATAAAATACATGTATGACATTGTTGCTCATAATGTTACTGATCATGTGTTATTTATGTCGTCATCAACATCAATAAAGTATACAGATCTGACAAGATCAAATATACGAGCCTGCTTTACCTATGCCAGAACGAAACATTTAGCAATCTCTCACTCCTCCTCCTTTCGACGCTCTCGACTCTACGAAGTACCACTCGTTGGAGGATCCACAAAAAAATTAATTGTCAAATACATCTGACACTGACGAGAATATCGATAGGTTGTATAAACTTGACAAGTCGCGCCAACAACGAGCTTATTTCGTTAGATTTATATGGACACGACACTGGCTGGTTTTTGGCGCGGTTCAGGCGCGACTCGTTTTATTAACACGCACCTTTATGTTTTATCGTTCATTTTGTTTTAATGTTTTATATTCACAGAATAAAAATAATTAACAATTTATTGGGTAGTTTTTTCCTGTTTCTATTATATCGCTTTCCATTTCAATAATTTATTTATGCCTAGTATTGTTTATTGTTACTCGCAATCAATCTTATTGCATAATTATAACTATTGGTATGAAAACATTATTTTAACTCAATTTAAAAGTATCCGTAAAAGTATCCTTTAAAGTATCCGAAAAAAGTATCCGGATACTTGTATCCGAGTACTTTTTAGGTGAAAGTATCCTAAAAAGTATCCGGATACATTGTAAGTATCCGTATCCGATACTCGGATACTTTTTTCCTGTATCCGACCCAACTCTGGTACATATATTCCTAGGTCTATTTATCATCGTAGGGGCTAAGGGCGATTTTCTGCTGAATAAACTTGATGTTTATCTGAACAAATTAAATTCTGCGAAACAATCTTATCTCTGTAAATGTCTCGAAACAGTTTAAATAATCTTTAAAAGTTATTATAGTATTAACTTTAGATTTTTCACGCCCGCGTCCTTTGCTTTTTAATTAATCCAATATTCAACAAAATATCTTCAGTTTCATCAGAGTCATATTCTTCTTTTGTTTTAAGTCGTACCGTCTCCCTTACAATAGCATCTTCAGTTTTAACAATTTTTACAGTATATAATTTCGAACAAAGACCAATAAAATCAGTCATTGGTATACAATTGTTCTCATCTCTCATGATACCTAGTACTTTTTTATTAACTTGAGGAATTCCGTAAACGTTGTTTAGTGAATAGTCTGAAGTATCAAAATATTGAGTACAATCACTTTTAATAATTTCATATGGATCATAATCTCGAATTTCATAGATTAGACTGTCCGTATCCATGTATTCGCTCCGTGCGCGACAGCAGCGCCAATTTGTTTTGGTATTAAAGGAGTATTTCTGCCTATACTGACAAATACAATTTTTAATAGAATTCGTAAATAAAAAGTATATATGTTAGTTTTAATAAAAGTATATGGATTTATAAAACAATTAAAACATTAATTTATTATTATTATATATTTTTCACGCTTAAATTGAAGAAAATTATGTATAATCATTAAAAATCAATAATAAAATATAGGCAGGCAACAGTATTTACTGGAAAATGTATGAGAAGTTGCCTAAGTCTAATAAGTTGTCATTGAAGAAACCATTTATAATAGCGTGAAGTTAAAATGTATAAAAAGGATCGCTACTTATATTTTCATTTTTGTTCTAAAGAAAACATAGAATGAATGATTAAAACTGGTTTCCGATCAGTAAGTCACAAAATTGCATACCAGCCAAATATTATAATCAACGGCAGAAATCTTGAAATCTAGTCCTTGCTGAATGAACATTTAAGAATAAAGGGATATTAAAGAACATCGTAAAATGATAATTTATTGTTTATTTAAAAACTTTCTGGTTTCTGATGTCTACTATTTCCAGCATTACTGTTATTATTACAAAAATAAAGGTAATTTTTCTTCTTATTGTACACCTATCCATTTATTTCTTTGATTTAATTTCCACTTTGTTAGTGAAATTTGTTATATAAGTTTCACTGTTTTTTTTTTGCTAGTATTTGTACAATTTTCAACACAGCAACTCCGGTTGCTTATTGTGTTGTTTTTACCTACTTTTTTGAAAAAAAGTAAAATGTATACGTGTATTTGATATGCCAAAATTACAAAATATCCCCCTAAAATGCACGAATTATCCGCAGCTAGCGCTAGTATCGCTTTTGCTTCCCTTTCCATGACTTCGCACGGAGCGAATAAAATGGAAACAATATTTCCAAATTCACTTTTCACGTACCCATAATAGAAGTCATAAATAGTAGTTTTAGCCAAATTCAAAATGCTCATTCCAATATAAATAGGTTTGTTTAAAAATATCTCTAGTTTGTGTAATTCTATGGCCACTAATTTTTCATTGAATATTGTACATGATTTAAATTCAGATTTAAATATCTTTGCTTCGGCACCATGAAGCTCCTGCCGTTGCTAAATTAATTTTACATTAAGATATTTCCTCACACTTTCAATACTTTTACCAAAAATGGCGTTGTTAATAAGTTTATATAAGTTCTTTTCAAATTCATTTTTCGAATTTTTTCTCAGTTTAGTATTAAAATCTATACAAGACTTGACTCTAACTAGTAAAATTTTAAAACTCTATGAATTTTTGTTATTTTTAATCCATATTTCATCACCTTTTTTAAATTTCTATAGTGAATCACATATTTTTCTTTATTTTGTAATGTTGCCATTCACTTAGATTTCTTTGTATAAGGGCTCAAAGTTTTAGAATTAAGGTGTTATGGTAAAAAGGGTAAATGCTGATAAACGTTGTGAAGTTCTTTAGAATATTCTAAGTCAACTTCTTAAATATACCCTTCAGGGGAATGGTCATGTATTGACATGATATCAGTATTAGTATCTATCCAATTGAACCCTCCATACGGTAGGTATTGCAATATCGCCCATCCATACCGATTGTTATCATCATAGTACATCAAATATTTGGACGGCTTTGTCACATCATAGGGGCAAAACTCTACGTATTCCCTTTTCAATAAAGAGAAACATATCTTGATCAGTTAGCAGTTCCAGTTTTTAATCAGTTTGTCTTAACGTAGCATCCCAAGTGTATCCAGGTAGGGAATAATAATGTGTGGGATCTAAACTATATTTTTTATGAAAACTTGATCTACATTGCTCAAAGACGTCGGCTAAAAGCAAAATATCCGTTTTCATATATAAATCTACGTAATCACCAATGTCATGACACCAAAACTTGCTGCAACTATTCTGGGAACGAAGGTATATTCTACGTGAACATGGCTTGTTTTTTAATGTATTATAGAATGCATCGATTGATGGTAAACATGTTTCATAAAATTGCTTACATGATTCAAAGTAGTCATTTCGCATGATTCTTTTCTTTGTTATTAATTTGTACTGATCTTTAAACTTATTTTACCAAAATACAAAATGGATAAGTAAATATTTGTTAAATCAAAGTAACCTTTCTTAATTGTGAATAAATATGTCAAAAAATATTTATAATAACATTTCTGAAACATTTTTTTACCAGTAATAAGCACAAACTAGGCGCGGAATTACATAACTATTTAGGGTCGATTCCACCGTTGTGTTAAACGGAGATTAAAATGACATTGTTAATGTAAAAATGTCATTTTAAACTTCGTTTAAAACCATAGTGGATTTGGTCCTTAGTTAGTTTGTAAATTATATAGAAACTATGTTAAATGAAATTAAAATTGTAATTTCTTTAAATTCATTCTATTTTGTCCGCTATTTTAAATCTCCCTGTAGATATCAAAGGTTTCTTGGCACCATTTTATTGATCTCAAAACTGCGTAACTTTTGTATAATTGAAACAACTTTCTATCTGTTACTGCCCCTATGAATTAGTAGGGTCTCTGTATAGCTTTTTGTCATTATTTTCTGGAAATATTCCCGATTTTATTGAGAAATTAAACAAAAAAGCAGTGGAGTCGACATAGAGCATACATACGTTAGAGTTTCCATCTGGGCCAACGGACAATTTACTTGGGAGCCTCGATAGTTTATCATACAGGGTTCCTAAAGAAAATGGAATCACGGATATATTATTATACAGAGTGTTTCATAATATATGCGCAGGACTTCAGGACCCAATAGCTCGTCCAAAAATATAAAAAAACCTTTTTATTAACTTACCCTTTAAATGCACCATGTTCGAGATACAGGGTGTTGAAATTAAAAAAAAAAATTTTACGCCACTGAAAAAAAGTACGATTTTGAGACGCCCATTTGAACCGCCAATGTTTTCTACACAAAAAAGGTACTTTTGGTCATATGCTCTAAAGTCGACCGTTTTCGAGAAAATTCAAATTTTAATGTTGAAATACATGGTCAATTTTTGGAAATAAAACAAAATAAAATAAAATAAACAAACGTCACAGTATGTTAGCCAGTAGCATCTAGTACTCTTTAGCCAGGAACATCTAGTACTCTACATATTTAAGTTGTTCATTGATTTCTTTTTACAGCTCTGATTGTATTTAACTTGTTTGCGTATAATAATAAGGTGTAAACCGTCGAATATGTCACTTTTGTGAAAGCTTAATGATATAAAACAATTTGGATTTATTTCAGAGGCGTGTGTATATTTCTTTCTTTGTCAGTCATTGCTAACTCTATTTTTTGGATCATATTTTATTTAAATAATTAAGTTATGACTATTATATTTTTGTTTTAGTAACACGGAAATTTAAGAAGGATACCATTGAAACTGCTCCAAGTTTGTATACTCGGAATTATTTGTTCAAGATCTGGACACTGCTATATAATCTTTTAATTTAATTTAATAAGTGGCGTATTGTACAAAGGGCATGTTGCAGAGGGTAGTCTACATATACCCGATTTGTCCAGGATATCTAGCTTATCTCCGATTTAATATCTGGTCCATGTCTAAATAGTCACTTTGCCCATCTTAGAAGTAAGTATAGGGATTCGTTACTTAATACCAATAACCCTCTCTCTGACTAAACCTGCTGTAAAAAATAATTATTGGTTTATAATTTTTTTTTTTTTTGTAAAATTCAGTACATACCTTTTAACGTTTATTTTAGACTATAAACCCTTGTTTTGCTCAAGTAGTTCATGGCAAAACCCTGTACCAGGCGTTGAGAGTTAAAACAAAAATACACAACTCCTTAATATTTCCGCATCTTTAAATTAACGATCTCTTGTAAATAATTTTACCTCCAATATTATGCAAATGTGGGCTGTTTAAAAACGTTAGCACAATAGAGATAAATTTAGTAGTTTCCAAGATCATAACAGCAGGTACATAATAAATTATAAACTATATGTATATTAAGTTTTAAGTGAAAGGGTAGGTATAGGTAATTCATCTTATGTAAATAAGAAGTTATTCTTGCCAGGCATTGTATGCACGATTCTAAATTTAATAACAAATTCAGTAACTTACTTTTCCAGGTTTAATTAAACTCGAAATTTCATAACTACTGTATTTTCCTAAACTTTCTTCATCTTGTTTTAAGTGACATCCTCCGGAAACAAAGTTAGTTTAGAATTTGTATTTATAAAATAAAATTATACTGAAATTTATTGCCATGATGCCGAAGCTTCGTTTTAATTCCTAAAAGTATTTTTACTAGTTTTTTATGAGCATTGGACAGGTATATACCCAAATAAAGTAAGCAACCCAAAAAAATGTACAAAATTTAAAGACGTACATATTATTTTTCTTTTTTTAAAAACCCATAAAATTACTGAACCCAGACAAATAATTATTAATATAAATTTCCAAAAATTACATTGATCTGAAAATAAATTATTTTACATTATTGAAAAGCTAATATAGTATATTACATTACGAGTGTGGAAAGTGACATTTTTCACACGAGTGGGAAATATAGTCGCACGAGGCGCAAGCCGAGTGCGACTATCACACGAGTGTGGAAAATCACTTTTCACACAAGTGATGTACAATATTTTTCCTACGACCACAAAATAATGTCATCAAAAAAATGTAAAACCAAGGTTATTATTACTATAATAATTAAAATGTATTTAAAAAAATAATCAACAATAATCGTATTTATTCAATTTTCATATTTTCTAAACAAAAAAAACTAAAAAAAATAAAAAAAAATAAAAAAAAATAAAAAAAAACAAAAAAAAACAAAAAAAAAATTCTGCCCCGACAGGATTTGAACCATAGATTGAACGCGGTCGAAAAATGGCAAAATTGATAAGTTCGACGTCCTAACCAGCTGAGCTAACAGCCCTTGTGTCAATTGAATGATCTAATCGGTTATGTATTTAACCAAAATAAAGAGCAAACATTATTTTAAAATTATTTTAATAATAATTGTTAAAGATAAATATCTAGGATCTAATTTACAACAATTTCAATAATTTAACAATCATATCGATTTTAGTATTAATATGGATATTACATAGATCAAAATAGAAATTAGCTTACAAAATAATATCAAAAAAATGTAAAACCAAGGTTATTATTACTATATTAATTAAAATGTATTTAAAAAAATAATCAACAATAATCGTATTTATTCAATTTTCATATTTTCTAAACAAAAAAAACTAATAAAAAATAAAAAAAAAACAAAAAAAAAATTCGGCTTCGCCAGGATTTGAACCATAGATTGAACGCGGTCAAAAAATGGCAAAGTTGATAAGTTCGACGTCTAAACCAACTGAGCTAATGGGCCTTACGTCAATTGAATGATCTAATCGGTTATGTATTTACCCAAATTAAAGAGCAAACATAATCTTAGTTATTTTAAAATTATTTTAATAATAATTGTTAAAGATAAATATCTAGGATCTAATTTAAAACAATTTCAATAATTTAACAATCATATCGATTTTAGTATTAATATGGACATTACATAGATCAAAATAGAAATTAGGCGTTTGACATTTTTTGACAACTACTGCGGAAAGTAACATATTCTCACTTGGGTGGAAAGTAAATTCTTAGTCATACGCGTGTGATATAGGACACTTTCCATAGGACTATATAGTGTGATATGTGTCACTTTCCTAAGTGGTCGTAGGAAAAAAATGTTTCTTAACGAAATAACTTATACCCTATGTTTAATATTTAATAATATTTAAAAACTATTTAAAAAGAAGATGTTTATCTGAATGAAATATTTTTAGTTCAGGCTCCTATAAAATGAAACAGATTAGTTGGGGCCCTCCCTTTAATTTCATATGTAATGAGCGTAAATATACAGGGTGGCTCACGCTCAACGGGACGGAGCTTTATGGGAAAACGACCAAAGATATAAAAAATTCGTTTGGGAGGAATACGTAGGTTACAGACGGCTACAACTTAAAATTTGTTAGATGTATACAGGATGTCCCACATAAGAAAAAAATTAGTTCATTAAAAATTATGCAAACAAGAGTAAACGATTAATTTCTGGGAGACTTTTTTTCCTTAAAAATTCAAATAAATCGAAAACTAATAATAATAGTAATAGGGAACCTTTAGTTAACTGACATTATTTTTGATGTAGTTTTTAATTCTAAAATAAAAAACAGGGTGTTCCTGTATACATCTAACAAATTTTAAATTGTAGCCGTCTGTAACCTACGTATTTCTTCCAAACGAATTTTTTATATCTTTGGTCGTTTTCCCATAAAGCTCCGTCCCGTTGAGCGTGAGCCACCCTGTATATTAATCATTAACGAAGCAATTATTTTCTTGAAATATGAATATTCGTTATTCGCAGATAACGTAACTGTGTTTCTGAACACTAAATTTGAATACTTAAATAGTTACAAACTACATAACCTCAAAGGTTTAAACTTTTAGAAAGTGATTAGCTTAAAATAATTGAACCAGGATCCCCAAATCGCCTTATAATAAAATAATAATACTTAGTCTATAAAATAGGTAACGTGTCAGTACACCTATTATATTTACAAATATACCCAATAACCCGATGGAATATACTAAACCTAACACGTTTAACAGAACCTGGCCCATATTATCTCTGACTAAATAGTTAACAAATAAACTTGGCTCGTTACTCGGATTATTCTTAAGTAAATATTAGCTGTAATATGTATTATATTAATTTCTCACTATTCCCGGTGAAGGGAGCTCACCAAACTCCGCTGATATGGCTATATTGTTATATGTACCGCTGTCTTCCGTTCTCGGAACCATTATCATTCTCTAGTACTCGCTTTAATAAGTCCTCTGCCAGAATAAAGGAGTCCTACTGAGCCCAATATGATTTAAATACTAGAGAGAGTTTCGATACTTCTTGCCAAGTAGGTCAACGATTTTCCTTTTTCCATTGTCTCATCTTCTTTAAAACGGGACCGTTTTTTTTATTCTTCTCTAAGTTTAACAGATGCCCACTCATCGCTGACGTTCTTCGTACTGTAACTTTTTTAGCAGATGTGGCGAACCTTTTTCCAATCAGAGTTCTTTGATTAACACCTTTATTACGCTTCGAAGGTTTCGCCATGACAGGCGTTGCTTTCTCTACAGTTTCTTGCAACCGCGTTACTCTTACGGTTTCACTTCCTGCAGGCAACACCATTTTTCGATTTCTAGTGTTCTTTAGGCGTTTGCGCAAACTGCTAACATTTCAAATTTCACCACAATTCCGGTACCTAGCATAGTCGCTTCACATTTAAGAGCAGAGGACAAAACATCGACCAATGTTTTGTGACGGGCTAACCGAAGTGTACTTTGAATTTCATGGTCCCGAATTCCATCTGCAAATGCTTGAACAGACAATCATTTAATCATGTATTCCGGAGCTGATGGGTAAGCCAATCACACTATCTTTGCAATATGCAATTCGAATTCTTGAAAGCTCTCGTCACGTTTCTGTTTCCGACTCTTTAGCTGTAATCGGTACACCTGCTTCAAGTGTTCGTGACCATATCGCATGTTTAGTATTTTTTTGAGTTGTTCAAAATCATCCGTCTCTTCCACAGGCATTGTCTGAAGAACATCTATAGGGCGATGGTTAAATATACTGCCTTCTCTCGTTCAGACCATTTGTTTGCTCTGCAGCCGTTTCGAATTGTTTAAGGTAGTTGGTCCATGACATCTTTTCGTCGAAAGTTGGGGCTTTAACACGAGAAGAGCTTACAGCACCTTCCAATTTCAACTTCGACTCCACCTCACGACACTTTATTTCATCGTCCATGGCCGGTTATGTGTGTTACATTTCTTCTTTTCCATCTGTTTTATTTTCTCCTCAACGGAAGACATCTTATTTTTCACATCAACAGAGATTCCGTTTTGTTTTCTAAGTCGGAAGACATTTCGATTTTTAAAGAAAATATGTCAGAAGACACCTTTTCTTCTAAGGAAGAACTGTCAGACGAAACTTTACTTTCTAAGAAAGTAATATCACTTTTTATAGAAGAAACCTCTGAAAAGAAACTTTATTATCTAAAGAAGAGATGTCAGAAAAAACTTTAGTTTCTAAGGAGGAATTATTACTTTTTATAGAAGAAATATCAGCAGAAATATCAATTTTTATAGTTGATATTTGACTTTATGGTACGAAGAAATTATGGGAGACCCATCTTTCGAAAATAGATACGTTTCCGGATCTAAACCTTCACTTATTAATTCTTCTTTAAGCCGCGCTGCCAGTTCTGCTTTCTTTCTTATAGTCTCCAGCTCACGATTTCCTAATTCCCGGTGTAACTCGGTCACTTTTAAATTAATAAGTTTTTTGTCTACTATTTATTTACAGTTCCACTTCTTACATCAATGTTACGATTATTTAATTTATTTATAGTTTATTTATTTAAAACACACTATTTACAATTTATTTATGACGTACTAATTAATTTATATTATGACTCACAATTCTAATTTAATTATTACAATTTAACTTTTCTGTCCAATACTTAAATTTAATCTGCCCGTCCATCGACAAACTTGCACTATTTATACAAAGCCCACTCTGTACTCGTAGTTTCAAGATGCTCTCGAATGTCCGAAAATTCCATCTCTATGACTCATCGGCCATTTATTACTTTTTCTGGTAGATTCGATAAGCGGTCTCTATACTTTAACCACAGCATAATAAATAACCAGCAGTATTACTCTCGCCCCTTTTTAAAAATAGAAATTTGACCTTGCTTATGTCACTTCGATTTAGAAGTCGGGATCGGATTAAGAATATTTGCGAATTTTCGGCTATGTTGTGTCGGGAACGTATTAGGATGAATTTAGGAAATAAAACATTGTTTATTTGTTGACTTATTCGTTTGTTAAAGCATTTGTTTTTAATTGTCAGGTGTTTTTTTTTGGTGAGGAATATAAAAAACACGTTTTTTAGATAACAAGTAGGTACATTTTTTTTTCCTTTAAAAAATATTTATATTACAATAGTACATACATTTTAAAATTTTATGCATGGCGCCATATAATTAACTTATTTTTATTAATATTATTAAAATTTTTATTTTTTAAAAGTATAATATAAACGAACTCTTAAATATAAATAGATTACTAATTTTTGGGAAAATGCGGGCACAAATGTGTGTACGAAATATCTTTGCAAATATTAATATACCGCTCACAAATTTTTGGCTTAGTTATAAACGTTATAAAATTGCTTTGAAATATTGTTTCAATGGTGCTTTTTATTTGTGAAAAATCATCATGTGAATTTCTAAGGTTGCCATATGGATCACACTGGGCATTCTGGTAATAACTTTTAAAAAATATATATAAAGATGACTCTTTTATCTCTTCACGTGCCTTTGAATATTGGTTGCAAATATCGCATGGCATTATAATATTTAATATTTGCTAAATGTAATAAGACAAGTGAAGATTATCACAATAAACTATTTAGATAAGAACATAAATAGATGTAGCCCTCGGGTAAACTATTTTAAATAGTTTTTGAGAATGACATCCGAAAATCCCAATTTCAAAATTTAATATTCGCAATAAACTAATTAGAGACATAAATAGGTGCAAACGGAAAACTTTAGATCTTCATTGCTTTAAATATTTTTATGATGTACGACAGCTGTATTTCTTAATTTAAAAATTTGTTGCCACAAAATAAACTAATTAGATAAGTACAAAAATAGATGCCTGCCAAATACATGATAGAACAATCTGCGACAAATGTTTTAATCCTGATATAGAAAATAATGATTCTTCTGAATAACTTATTAATTATATATATTTTTTTATATTTTAAATAAAAAAAACTAAATAAATACTATTTAGGATTCGCATGATTTTTAATTTTTCAAAGCCGTAGATGTTTAAAGCACGGGAGCGATATTCTTCGATGCCCTTTTTTTAAGTAGAGTCCTATATAATTATAAGTAAAGTCCTTATAATAATAATAATAATAATAAGTAACTTTAATTAATACCATTTTATCAAAATTCTTATTTATTTTTTCCATTGAAAATAATACAAGAAAGAGTACAAGATAACAAATTATATGTTTTCATTATTTAACTATTTTAATTATAATCTAATACCATATCAAAATACGAATAGATGTATTTATATTAAATTAAACAAATTTTAGATTTCTAATTTGTAAATCAGGAGTTAATTTTTCTAGCTAGTTCATTGTCATTGATGAGCGATTTGTTATAAACTTTATAACATTCCTGGAAAATCTTTGACCAACCGGCTGCAGCTCTAATCGCTTCTATGTTAACTTCAGCTGTAAATGCCGCTGAAGAAGCGGCATGTCTCAAATATGAAGGCTTAAGAAATATTCGTATTAGTGCCTTCTTTATTCTTTTCAATATTATCTCTTATTAATTTAGTTAAGAAAGGTATTATTAACTTAGGCTGATCATGACCTGGACCGGATGATTTCAATAATTTCGGCATTAATATCTCAATTTTCTCCCCCAGGTTACGAATATTCCCTATCTCTATTTTTAAATAGTTTTTATCCTATGTGCTGTGCAAAGAGCAAGTAGTATAAGTATAAAGAGTAAGATAAAAGAGATTACGAGTACCACGTATGACAATATCTAGAAAATTGTTCATTTAAAAATTCAATGATATTGTTTACAGGACTTATTAAATCTGTATTATTAATTTTACAGAACATCCACCATTTTCAATCCTGTATCTTCATACGATATCCTGATAAGAGTTCTATAACCAAGGTAAGGCTCGGCCACAGGACAATAAATTTTTATTTTTTTTTAATTAATTTTGGCCTACAGAGATAAAGTCACCAACAAGTAATTTCGTAAATATGGGAAACCATAGCTGCAATTTCCAGTAGAGTACTATGACCACCCCTTCTATACTTTTGTTATATTTTGAATACAAAAACTATAAATAAATACTATTTAGGATTCACATGATTGTTTATTTTTAAAAAGCCGTAATTAGAATGGATGTATCTGCGAGAACAACGCGACCAACTATGCATGCTATTATTTTTTTTATTGTTGAATTTTTAGGTCGTACAAAAAATAGTAGTGCTGATCCAATAGTAAACTGTAATTTAATAAAATATACTTTTTATATTTTGAATAAAGAAACTATAAATAAATACTATTTAGGATTCGCATGAATGTTTATTTTTAAAAAGCACAAACCACACCGTATTTTGCCTTCGAAGTCATATTGTAATGTTTTTCACTAATTTCTATAAACTAATAATACTAATACTATATAAAAGTTAATACTAAATACTAAAGGTTTAAAACTATAAAAATAACACCGCCACTGGCAACTAAACACAAATGAATAAACACAACAAATAAATCTAACCTCTCGCCCATGCAATCACATCCGCTACTGACTGGTTTAGAAAGGTTCTAAATCGAGCAACGTCTTGCGCGGCGAACTGCTCAGATGCGAAAAAATGGGGGAGAAATATTGCTGGTTATTTATTATGCTGTGCTTTAACGGTATTTCGACCATGAGTCGAGTGGCAGGCTTAGGTCGCTTGCTAGACAGGGTTGGCTCAGAGTCACAATATGATATGACACCAAGTGCTGATGAAGTTTAGCATGACGTCTAAATAAACACTCAAAAGTAGATTTTTCATATAAATATATCTAGGCAATTCACATAGTTCAGTAATTTTTAATGGTATAGCTTCATCAAGTACTGTCTCACCTTTTAGACACTACAGTACCTACCCCAAACAAGATTGCAACCAACGATGGTTCAGAAATGGAACTATCTTTTAAGCAACAATATAGTATTATTTTTATTGTAATTTATATTAAAAATAAATATTTTAAAAATTTTTTTTAACTTACAAAATTGCCTTGGTCAAGAGATGTGTTGTTGGTACCTACTGAAATTGTTTTTTTGTAAAATTTATTTTTTGTTGGTTACAACTTTATCTAATCAGTGCAGATATTCAATTATTATTTATTATTATTATAAATATTGTCTCAAGTCTCTTTGTTTCAATTAAACCCATCCAGATACAGATACAAATAAAATGTAAACACATTGCCACTACTGTGAAACTAGGCTACACGCCAAAATATGGTAAATCCTGATTAATATATTTCATGTTTATTGCATGAAGTTAATCCGAAACATAAACTATAATTCATTTTGTAAAACAAATAAAATGTAATATGTTGTAATTAATGACGGAATCATAGGACAAGCAATTATTGTTATTGGAATTATAATATAGTAGATTTACATCAATAACGATATGATAAAAAATAACTACCATTTACTCAATATTTGGTTTTTTAAAAAATATGGAGTTTTGCCCGAGAATACCGATCAAGGAGAAGCGACAGTAGCTGTCGGTGCCTTTGATATCGGAGGGACCTTTTTCACAGCATGACTTTGATTGATACACAACTTAGCACGCTGAGAAAACATGCTTAATTTCTACACTGAACGAAATAGTTTGGCAAATTATCTGAAATCATTGTTATAGTCCATGCGCAAATGTTCTAATATGATTCAATTACATTAAAGTAGATAGAGTTAATAGCAATGGTAAGATTTCGGCATCATTATGTAATAATTAATTATTTGTTATATAAATAAAAGACGTTTATTATTTTATTATTTATCTATAAAACTGGTTCAATATTTGGTTTATTTTTTGTTCAAAATGTAATAAAAGCCTCATATTTAAATTAAATTATCTTTTCTTTAAGTAAAAATAAAGTAAATAAAATTACGGGTACCAAAAAAATTAAGTAACAATTAAAAAGACATTAGGTTTGAGAGTTTAAATAAATATTTTCAAAGCATTTAGGATAAAAAAGAATTATGTATTAAGGGTTGGATAGCTGACCTAGCTATCAAACAAATTTTTAGAAATTACTTATTTAAGTAATTACCAATATTTTCAGAATCAAATCCAGTATGATTCATTCATTAAATGTAAATATGAATATACAGAGTAAGTTAAAATGGGAAAAACATTCTTAGATTGGCATAATTGTAACTTACAATTTAGCAATAATAAAGGTGTTTTGCCAATTTTGACCAATCACAACTGAAAATACTGAAAGACCTTCCTCAAGAAAACACGAATAATTATATTTTTTTATTTAAAATATCAAAATAAAATAAACAAAATCAGCAGTTCATAGTTTATTAAATTGATATAAAAGGAGACACTCATATATTTCACAAAATAAATCATTATACTTAATGTCGTGAACCACCTTAAGCCGACTCTGATCCCCTTTGCCGTTGGAGCTATCGCTTCGTCTGTTTTTATACCGCACGACAGAGACAAACGCACTCCTTCGAAAAGCTACCAGAGAAATCGTTGCGCGGCGGCTGAGTCATATATGAAGAAATTCCAGTTTCTAAACGGTCGAGAATGTTCTAATGCAGAGCTGGCTATATATAAATAGCGCGAGTTTGTCACTAGATGTTAAGTTTCAATGAAAGTGTGGTATAGTAAAGACGAATTGTAATAATTAAATTAGAATTGTTAGTTATAATAGTGCCTAATTATTAAATAAATTAATTAGTACGTTATAAATAAACTATAAACTGTTTTTAATTAATAAACTATTTTTAAATTAAACAAACGTTACATTGATAGTTAAACATGTGATAAAATTTTTAATTTTCTAATAACTTTTTTGGCACATTTTGTATCTGTATTAGAATATTTAAGTGTGTAAAAAATCTTCATTCGTATAAACAGTTTTTTTATATACACAGTTGGAAAATTTTTGCAAGGATGATTAAAACAAATATTTTCTGTTTTGCTAAATAAAACATTCGAAACAGCTTTTCCTTTACAAATTATATCAAAATATGAGTTAAATAAACATTCTAATTTATATACAAAATGAATAAAATCTTCAGGCGGTGACTGAAGATTTCCACAAAAACTTTGGTCATGGCTATAGACTTTAAAACGCATCAATAAATTATTAATATTAAGTTCGTCACAGAGTTTTCCAAGGTTTTTGCAGATATCACATGCGTGTACTTCTAATGCTTTTTTAAGTAGGTAACCACAGACATAACTAAAAGCATTTTTGATGGTTAGAGTTTCTTTTTTATAATTATAATCAGGAAGAACAAGCGCTTTAGGGGTTACGATTTCTTCTGCCTCACTTATAATCTTAGTTATAATAGTGCCTAATTATTAAATAAATTAATTAGTACGTTATAAATAAATTAAAAATAAACTATAAACTGTTTTTAATTAATAAACTATTTTTAAATTAAACAAACGTTACATTGATAGTTAAACATGTGATAAAATTTTTAATTTTCTAATAACTTTTTTGGCACATTTTGTATCTGTATTAGAATATTTAAGTGTGTAAAAAATCTTCATTCGTATAAACAGTTTTTTTATATACACAGTTGGAAAATTTTTGCAAGGATGATTAAAACAAATATTTTCTGTTTTGCTAAATAAAACATTCGAAACAGCTTTTCCTTTACAAATTATATCAAAATATGAGTTAAATAAACATTCTAATTTATATACAAAATGAATAAAATCTTCAGGCGGTGACTGAAGATTTCCACAAAAACTTTGGTTATGGCTATAGGCTTTAAAATGCATCAATAAATTATTAATATTAAGTTCGTCACAGAGTTTTCCAAGGTTTTTGCAGATATCACATGCGTGTACTTCTAATCCTTTTTTAAGTAGGTAACCACAGACATAACTAAAAGCATTTTTGGTGGTTAGAGTTTCTTTTTTATAATTATAATCGGGAAGAACAAGCGCTTTAGGGGTTACGATTTCTTCTGCCTCACTTGTAATCTTAGTTATATCTGTCTGTTTAACATTCATTAATATTTCATCAAAATCATCAACACAGTTCATATGGTTGGAATGAAAATAATTTTGGCAAAATAATTTTCGAAACTCTCTTTGAAATTGGATGGGCGTTGGATTCACATTATTTCCACCTTGTGTATTTAATCTTCTTGTTTTAATGTACTGGTAACCTAATTTGGAAAGTTTTTCCCACAATTTTAGTAAACTAATTATTGTTATTACCCAACATTTGTTAAATTTTACCTTGTTGGTAATATTTTGGTCATCTTTATTAAATATTTGTAAGTCTTTTAGAAACAAAAGAGCCCGTGCTAAAAATTCTTTTTGAAAATCGGAACCGTCAAATACATTTTTAAATTTATTGGAATCTCTTAAAGAAAATGAATTGAGGATATCAAACAAATTATTAAAAAAATCTATACATTCGATAGTACCAATAGACTCTGCGGGTATAGCGTTTAAAGTTAGATAGGTATTCATTCCGCTTATGAGTTGTGCAGCGAAACTTACTCTCATTTTTTCAAAACTTGAAGGATTTATATGGGAGCTAGTAAGTTTGGGTGCACAGCGGTAAAATTGTTTTTTATCTTGCTCATAAAAATATTTAATAAAAGACCAAGATGTTTTTTTACCACCGAAACAAAAAGAATGCTTTAAGCAAGTGACAGGGATCAAAAATATAAAGCAAACTTTGGCCTCCGAGCTGAAATTCTGGGTTGTCTGGTGTAACTCCAAAGAACTTTGCCAGTTCAATAAAGTTTGAACCCATATCACTGGCAATGCCCTCAACATAAAAACCAATACTACATAATTTGTTTATACATTCTTCGAAAATCGGCCGAAGATCTTTGGCCTTCATCTGTGTGCCAACGAAAAAATATGCTATCGGTTGTTTCCAAGGGGAATAAAGCCCTCTAGCCATAATAACTAGTGCGTTTTTACATATCGCATCCCCTTTTTTTTCTTCCCCAATATCCTCAAAACCCACAATTTCATCCCGTCCGGTATCAAAATATAAATTTGATTTTAACGACATTTCGTCTACACACAGCATACAATGTCGGTCTTGTTTTAGCATCGTTTTTAATTTTAGTTCAAGTGCTGTAAATATAGAACTATTTTTTAAACCAGGATTAGATGAGATCCTTTGAGTTAGTCTTTGTAAACTCCTTTTGCATGGAAGAGTTAGAAGTTTGCAAAGGTATTCGTAGGCTTGGGGGCTTAAAAAATACAATGTTAAGGCAAATTGCTTCATATCTGCCGAGTACCTTCTGGATAAAGGTTTCTTATTCTTTAAAGAAGCATGAGATTTCCGACAGTTGCTTACTCAAAAAGCTATCACACACTTTATTGAAATCTTCAAGAGTCCAATTCATACCATCATTCGGTGAATTATTTTTTTTATTGTGTATCCTTTTTCTTAATTTTCTTAATTTCATCCTTAACTTATGTTTTCTAGGTGAACGACTACTTAATAGTGAATCGGTTTGTGTCGATCTCGGCACAAATAGCGCTGGGATATTAACCTTACCTAGATCCGAACCAAACTTGATAGGTATTTGGACCTAAAAAAATATTTTATTACTATAAAAAGTGAAATATTATTAGAATACCCCAGTTTGTAGGGAAATTTATTGTATTATGTCACGAAAAAGGTGCGTTTAAACTTATCATGAAGATTTCGAAAATAATGGTTATTTGGCAAATGGAATTAAGTGTGTATATAAAGAGATAACCATATTAAAAAATTTGATTTTAAACTATTTTTAAGTAACTTACCATCAGAAAGTAGGGCTTCTTCTCCAGGTGGGAATGATTGACCAGGAGCCAAGGACCTGTTGGTTATGTCAGTACGAGCAGGGACAACTACAATATCTGAAAATATGTTAACATTTTATATTCCTTAATCAATATTTATATTAACGAATAATTATTATTACTATTATTTAGAACAATATTTTATTAAAACAAACCTGACAATATAATAATTTTTTTAGGAGGCTCTCCTGATTCTGCATAATTTTTATCAGGTATTTCTTTCTTTGTTGGAGGAAGGTTGAGAAACTTTGTGGGTATTGCTTTTGGTAATAGGATTTTTCTTGTACGTCCGCCTTTTAAAAAATATTTTCCTTCAAAATGATTTTCACAAACCCGATAGTTTTTGTGGACATTCAATATTTTCGGTAGTAAATCTTCCCTACTGCAAGCTTCTATCCACATTTTTGCACTAAAATTTTTTTTTTATTGGGTAAATACTAGACTAAACAATTATCAATATTACTAAAATATGATGAAAATAGTGACGGTGGGGTATGTTTGTACCCCGAATCGTACTAAGAGGGATGCAATCTATTGGAAATATTTTTATCATATACAATTATAATTAATTAATTAATTAATAATGATATTTACCGTTCGTAGTCCTTCGGAAAACTAAATAAACTTAATCCTTGGCCGGTTTTGGACGAACAAGAACGGTATGCATAAAAATATCCAGATCCAGACATTCTATTACAACACCAAAAAAACACCAAAAAATATCACATAACAGCTCACAGACTAAACACAACTTGGACTGAGTTTGACAGATAACATGACATTGAGTGATACACAACTTATTTTCGCACATGCGCGTATCAAAACGGTACCCTGAAAACACCAAGCTGTCGCTTCTCCTTGATCGGTATTCTCGGGTTTTGCATTTAAGAAACTTATAAATAAATATAATTGTTCCTCTATTAAAAATATTCTGTGAAACCTTTCGGTATGATATTAAATTAAAGCAATTATAATTAAGGCTAAGAATATTCACTTCCCTAAGCTTTTATCATTCTGACTTCATAACGAGGCCCTGAAATAAAATTTTCTGAATAAAGAGAAAAGAAATGGTAGACAGCTCAAGCATCAGATTAAATAATGGTTCATAAAATTAAGTTAATTAGGAAATATTTGCAATTTGCAGTATTTAGTCTGCCAGCTACAACGAGAAACATATTGAGAATGGAATATCTCGTTAATGTGTTTAAAATAACTTTTAATAACATTATTGTCATTAGACTAATTGTATCGTTTATTTCAGAAAGGTATTAACTAACATTTTGTTACTTTTGAGAAAATGAGTAAAAACTTATTTGTAGTTTAATAAAATGTGATTATGCTATTTTTTAACATAGTTAATTGAAGATACGAGTTGCTCAGATGTTTTTTTATGTTAAAACAGGCATTTTTTTTGATAATGACGAACAAAATTAGATAACAAAAATATGCAGTTAGTACCTTTCTCAAATAAATGGAAAATCTTATTTTTTTAAGGAATCAACTTGGCGTTAGCCCTGAATTAAACAGTTAGTTGTTTTTCTAAGAATCTCAGGCAGCACACATTAGTATAACTAACGAATTTTATACGTAATACTTGTTTAATTTTGGTATTGGTTGATTCCGTATACGTTTACAGTTTACGATTATTATACATACCGTGTTTTAAACGATATATTATACGTTTTTTATATAAATTAAATTCGTATAAATTTACATATTACAATATGTTTTCTTCGTTTATAATTCCCGTTTAAATTTCGTCTTGGTTTATTTTTTAAACGTTTACCATCTACCATTTTTATACTTAACGTTTTTTAACAGATAAATTAAACGCTTTTGTTTGTCGATACTAGTTAATATACCTATATTATTCTACGTTTAAATATACGTCACCTTAAACGCATATTACCAGTTTACGATGAACTAATAGACAGAAGTAAATAATATGTATATAAATATTTAGGTTTATTTAAATTAAAAGCTTATAGATATATTTATTTACATGACATCCATATTTGTTTAATTATATTACCTGTAATTTTTATAACAAATTCCCCATACACACGGAACTATTCTTAGATGGCGGATGGAGTATGACGTACTAGTGGTACGGTCTTTTCTTATTTCTACTCATGCGTATGTGTAGTATTATTGTTGTGTAGGAAATGGTTTGTGACTGCAGTTTGTCCATTTTAATTTGTATACCCGTTTTGTTGCATTGCATGTTGCTTTAGCGTCCTAGCTTTTACGATATTGATTAAAAGCATAGATAGGTTTCTATTAATGTTTTAATTTAGCTACTCCTTTAATAATTGTTGCATTTTACAACTACTATTTTAAAGGTAGGTACAGTGTGTTAAATGCTTATAGAAACTTCAAAACATAACCTTACTTTTGCTTCTTTTTTTTTGAATACGTATTATTTTGGGCTACCTAGATTTTTGGTCAGTTGTTTTTTATTTAATAAAATGTCTAAAATAACCCTGTCTCTGCGTCATCTACGTAGAAAAATAGCGCAAAATGTTCAACATGCTTTAAAGTCAAATCAATTTATTTTTATTCCCAATGAAGATAATATTAATAAGGCTTCGGACATTATTATATCATCTGATTCTATTATTTATAATAATTTCCAAAAAAATAATACAAATTTAACTTCGGAGCTTTTAGAAAATATTTCACCTGAAATTGAGTTACATTTCGGTTATAGGAATGGGGATGAACCAAGCGACTTAACCAACCGAACGATTAGGTGTGCCATGCAAGATTAGCTTAAGTTAGCTAAGGCACAGACACAAGACACCCAAAGTGTTAAGCTAAGATTTTAATTTTCATATATATTTTTTGTTAGTTAAAGAAAAATTGCATTTAGTTCGTTATTTAATATATTAGTATTTATTTTTTAGTCCTTTTTTTTAATTAAATATTGTTCTGTACATATAACAAGTGATCAAAAAAATTTCCTAAATATGTAGGCCAATTACAACCAAAATAGAAACACGAGTAATGCCTATTTCTGGTGTATACACTCCTGCTATGGATTAAATCCAAACTATCATTTAAGAAATATTAACATTTTTCCATGGCCAATTTTAGAAATTTTGTTGTGATCACTTTATTTAATTTGTGTTTGAAATACATTTAAAACAATTATCAGGTAGACGCATTTTACATATTAATAAAAATCATACAAATATATGTAAGATAAATCTAATATAGACGTATAGTAAAACAGGATAATTAAAGGTAGATAAAGTAGCTAGTAATGTTAGACGTATAAAAAATTAAAAAAATATACGTTTATAGGGCGTCCATTTTCACGTATATAGTGGGTAGCATATCAACGGTATCCATACGTATATTGTAGTACATAAAAAAACGTAAGAAGGAATGCCTGTAGATGTTGGTATATGAGTTAGACATCTCGCTACAATAATAAAAAATTATGTAGACCTCAAAAAAGTATAATATTAAAATGTATTTACAGTCTTCTTCATCAGTACTTGTCGTCTTGTTTATTATTATTTTTTTAATTTCTTTTTTCGTTTCCATAAAAACTCCATGACCACGGTCGTCAAGGCTCGACCAATCAGGGCACACCTCAAAAGATGTCAAGCCGATATATCTACCTAAGGCTTAACAACGTTATGACCATGACACAAATACTATGATTTTCTCTTTGTATACGGAGAATGGTCGCACTGCGCAGCCTTCTGAGTGCCTTTTAAAAGGAGAGAAAACTCTGCCATTTTGATGCCTTATTACGTGTTGCCTAGATCTTGACGCAATATTTTTAATAGGTGCGTTTTAATCATCCGCTTCTGCTTCGGAATTGTCGGTTTTCTTGTTTTAATTTGACAGGTTAAAACGACTAAACCAACAATTCCGGAAGCAGAAGCGGATCATTAAAACGCACCTGATATTTTACTTGCTGCTGTCAGTGTCAGTGAATATTATTTTTGGAGTCACAGTTTATTGCTAAAGAATCAGTTAGCTCACTCGGACCAGTTGAAAGTTCCAAAATAACATCCACTCCAGGGATATAAATTCAGGATATGCAGAAGACTGCTGTTTTATTATAGGCGGTTGTCATATATTGTATTATCCGAGTTGCGCAGTATATAAACTGGAACATTGAGATCAAAAGTGCCCACACAGAGTGAGCGATCTGATTCTTTAGCTATAAACTGTGGCATAGGAATCAAAATGGCCGCGCCCTATGTTGGGCGTATCAGACCTCTCTCTTGCACCATATAGTAATCAAAGTATGTGCCGCGCCCTATGTTGGGCGTGTCGGACCTCTCTCTTGCACCGTATAGTAATCAAAGTTTATGTCATGACATCAGTTACGACATCAACGCTTGACTAACCTCAAATACAAACGACTTAAAAAATTTAAAATGAAATGACAAATATGTCAAAACTAAAAAAAGGTAAGGTTATGTAGGGAACATGATGTCGCCACAATGCCCTCTGATCGGAAAAAATTGTTTCATTTTTTTAAATCTATCAGTTTCAACAAAATGCTGCACACATGCGTATCATGGTATGTTTTGTTTATAAAGACGTAATTATTGGATATTTTCTGAAATTTCACGTTGAATATAGTCCCACAGGAACGAGCATACCTCTTGGTTTCTTATTGGCAACACCTTCGTGGTAAATATAAAAGAATAACTTGCCAGTCTTACAGTTGTGTATACCAAAAATACTGACTGTTAGTTGTGTTAGATAAAATAAATTCTGGTTCAGATAAGTGAACATTCTTTATTCTACTTATAGTCAAATGTTATTACGACCAGCTCATCACGAATCTTGCACTCATCATTAGATTCCTTCAACGACAAATAAAAACTTTTTTGCTCTTCTTTTATGTACTGCATGTTCGGCAGCTGCTGCTCTTTTAGTTATTTTAAAGTCCAGTTCTTCACACTTGCAACAAGTCTTTACTTGTTGACGGCCAAAGTAAATGTCAAAATGCTCATGAAAATATTTTACAAAGTAAGAATATCAAATTTTGGTTGTTGTATATTTTACTTTAAACATATTAAACATAATTTTCATATTGAGTTTAGTATCAAGATATAGATAGGTTTTATTGCTGTAATGAGCTTCCGTAATAGGGAATGATTCAATATTGTGGCGAATTAGTACGTTGTTCTCTTTTTAATTAGCATTGCCTTTTATATTTTGTCCCCGCTTGTCATATGGAGTTTGGTTTTAAAAACCTTTTAAACGCTTCAACCTCTTGATGCCAATACTAAACAAACTAAGAAATGCCTTTTGACAGACTTTTCTTCTTTACCATCAACTGGGACATAATGATGGAAGTAATAAGTTTTTCCCTTTAAGTTTTCTGGATTTTGTAGTTGAGATTTTCTTTTAATGTTAAATACTTCGAAAAGACCTCATCCTTAGTGTTAAGGGCACGAAAACGGGTAAAAAGCGCATCTTTGGTATCAGCGTTCAATTATTCAAAGCATTTCATTGGACAACTAAAAAATGGTCAGTACATAATTACCGAAAGAATTTGTTGATTGCAAACTTACCGGCATCCCTCTCGAAGCTTTCTTGCATCTACAACATTTTCTTTGTAATTTACGTAAGCCTTCCCCTAAACTCGGCACCTTTTGATAACATTTCTTTTATAATTTTCGTCATTTCTAACCCCTCGTTTCCTTTTCTTTGTTTCTTCCACTGACTTTTCAGACTGGGTATCATCGGTATCACTTATAATTCTTATTTTCGTAGAGAACACTTTAAAAATACGCTTTGACAAAACAATATTATGATAATATAATTTTTATAGGTTAATTCTACTTGACAGCTGATGGCGTTAATGCTGAAACAAACCTCGGTGGCGCTAGTAGCCATTTATTTGAGAAAGAGACCAACTATGTCACTTGGTACCCTTCTCAAATAAATGCTCAAAACTAGGTCGAATTTACGGGCACTGTATTTACGGAAGATAATGTCTTTCTGCACTAAAAGATGGATATACCCTAAAATATTGTAACGGGCTGAAAAATTCAAAAAAATGTCTAAAATGTTAGTTAATCCCTTTCTGAAATAAACGATTTAATAGCTTAAATACGCTAGTTTAGTGTGATGTCATTTTGGTTCCACTGACATTTAATTCTAACCAAACTTTTAATAAAAACATCAATAAATTTGACATATACGTTTTTACTGTTTTTAGTTTAATTTCTAAATATTATTTACAGGTCATCAAAAATAGTTTAAAGGTATGTTATTCGTAACTAAACAATTGTATATTTGATGCATGTTATCTACTTACTTTAGAAATATATTTATAAAAGTAAAAAAACTATATAATGTAGATAAACAAAACGAACAAAACGCACTCAAAAAATCTACTGTCACTTTAATTGTCAGTGAAACCATAATTACATCATCACTGAACTAGCGTATTGTATCTAAAATGATTAGTTGAAAACAAAACATAAGATAAACCAATTTGATAAAAATGTAATATTTTTTGTAAATTCAGTAAAATCTAGGAAGCATATAACAAAACGAAATCCTTTAGTTGAAATCTTTTAATTAATACCTATTAAGAAATCTTAAAAGACAAAATGGAAACTTTTCCCTTCATCATTGTCAATTATTTGATGTTATTAAAAAAGTTTATCAAAGTATGATTAAGTTTCATAAAGTTTTGTGGCAATTAGCAAGTCTGAAATAGTTAGTGTGATTCGAAAGCAAAGTGCGCGAATGAATAAATTATTCTATTGGTTTTATTTATCAAATTATTTAAATGTCGCACTGTGGTCAAAAATTAAACTCTAGGATTCCAAAAATCTAGAGTCATTAAATTCATTAACCGACTTCAAAAAAAGGTTCTCAATTCGTCAAAATATTTTTTTTTTTTGTATATTCTCAATGTAGATTTAAATGTAACTATAAAAATTAAACAAAAACTAAAGAACATAGCACATTCATTCGATATCAGATGAAATTTTTGGAGATTCTAATAGTGGTATATTTGTTGATTGAACACCACTTTGCTTAGGTGGTAAAATACCATAGATATATAACCAAGACAGATAGGATTATTTACAAAATTTTTGAAGAATGAACGGTGGTGTGCGCGGTAGAGACTCAATAATTGGATTGAACATTGATGCCAAGTTTACGTGCTTTTAACTATAGATATATATATATATATATATATATATATAACCAATACAGATTACACAATTTCTAAAGTCAACGCTGATGATCCTCGACAGAAATGCAATATTTGGATAAAATTAAAATATTGATGCCAAGTTTGCGATGTTTTTAACTGTAGTAATATGTTATTGCGTTTGCTTTAATTACTGTTAGGTCTTTAAATTGTCAAAAAAAAATAATGTCTGACAACAGCGGAAGTAGAGTAAACCGCAATTGTGGAGGGTCGTATATTGTTTCATTCATAAAAATTCCTTCGATACAGAACTAGTCCAGGAGCCAGTGAATTTTTTCGTACTTGTTTTCCCGGTCCGTGTATATTTAAATAATCTATTCCCGGTGAACTGTATATTTAAAATGGAACGCCAATCTATTAACAAAAGCAAGCCAGATTGAATTCGCGCATTACGTCACATCGATACAAGTGAGATTGTTTACAAAGTGCCTTTGCAGGCCTATTTTGCCCATTTCATGTATTTGTTTTTAAATCATGTTAAATTACTATTTTTGAAACTCAACAAGGAGAAAATCCAATTAACTCTTCCGTTGTGTATATATATAAGATAAATTAACTGAAGTTTTATTAGTAAAGTATTAATACTAAAATTTTAATGTAATTTACAGAAAATAGCTAGGTATGTATTTGTTTTTAAATAATTTGATAATTTATGAAAAAAGGGAGTAAAAGTGGAATGACCAGTGGCCAGTAGGTCAGTTAATACAAAGTATCATATATTTCTATTATAACATAACTAAAATACCTACATCTTTTAATCATAAGGACATAAGTTAAAAACCATTTTAATATATGCATTAGAATGAAGTAATAATAACTTAAAGAGACGAGGTCTTAAAGTAATAGCTGGTACAGCATGTTTTTTAAACGTTTCCTCATTGCTGCTAGAATGAAATCACTTACTATGAAATGTGCTCTAAAAACGGCATTTATAGCAGTCAGTGTTCAGTCTTAGGATCTCTTCCTAAAGCCCTCATCCAAGCTGCATACATATTAAACAATAATAAAAAAAAAAACATAATATATACTTATATAGTTTTCGGTTCTGGGTGCCCTAAAAGAGGACACTCAGCCGACAATTTGGCTCTGATAGCTAAAACCCAAAAGTCACACCCCGAACCAGGACGTATTGCTATCCTTTTAAGTAATAAATAACTACAAATAACTTACCTGAAAAATGAAGGCGTCTAACTTTACACCAAGAAAACCATACAATTTTTCCCATTGTTGTAAGCACCCGATGACGATTAGGTAGATATCAACTAGAAGCATGTACTAAATGGTTATAAAGCTTATTTTAACACAAAAAGAATAAAGCACTAGTCGAAAAGCAGCAATCAAATATAAATAGACCACAATATTAAAATTCAAATTAAAAACTATATAAAAGACAAATACTCTAAAAGCGCAAAAGATCAGAACCAAATGAAATGAATAACCATAATAACCTAAAAATCACACTAAAATTGCAAAAACTATTACTGTAAAATCATGAGATTACATCAATAATGCATATGCGTCGGAGTATCGCAAATGTCAAAAGTACAGTGTTTCCATGAAAATTTAGCTATGTTTTTAGCAGTATTAAAGGACCATTTCTACCACGCGCAACCAACGATATTGGTGTTCCACAGTTCACTGTATTTTCCTCACACCTCTAGTATAAATGATTTGACATAACGAAACTAACAATAATTATAATTAATGTAGAGAAGGCTTGTGTCAAAACTGTAAAAAAACTAAAACTAAACAGTAATAAGTGTTTCGTGAATTCTAAATAAAATAATTATTATATAAAAGTGTAAAAGGAAATGTAATTTATTTCCCTATTTTCTTCTGTAATATCTTCAATTATTATGTTTTATTTCTATAAATAAACCAACTGGTGAGGTGAAACATTGTGATATATGATTTTATTTGTGTCCTATGCGTACACTTTAATATACAAAACACCTGGAACATTCTTTAAATAATTGTGGTCGTAGGAAAAATGGTGTACATAACTCGTTTGAAAGTGTATTTTACGCACTTGCCAAATATATTATCCATACTCACAGATAAATCAGACTATTTTTTTACTTAACTTCAGTATATCTCTTACTACTAGAACTATTTCTATCACTGAAAAAAAGGATCCGTGTTTTCGTATGTTTTGATGCATTTTCAGCTTCAACCCATCGAACCCCCCCCCCCCTCTAAATATATATAAATTTTGCTTAAAATTGCTAACCCTACAATTCTCTATCCGTGTTTGCTGACTGGGAAAATAAATACCGAAAATCGTCACTGTCTCCTGGACTATACAGAAGATGATAGTGAGGACTTCAAAACAAATACGCTTTAATCAATAGCTAGTTGGGTATGTGGGTGTACCGTACCAATTCGTCTTATTCACAGAAAAACTTTTTACATTTTCTGTATTATGAAAAAAAAAATTACAAAATTAGATTAACTCTACATTCACTTTCATCAACAATGTCTGATTTATATTTAAACTGGAAGTTCTGTCATTTATTTAAATTTTTATTTTTGAAATGGTTATTCACTGAAACGTAAATACACCGACACCTATAATTATTGTTTTGAAACATCACTTAGAACGATATTGCAAATAAATACAATTTTTGTACCGAAAACTAAAAATTGGCGAATTAAACTAGGAAAAAAGGGCGAAAAAATCGAATAGAAATTGAAAATTAGCAACTCAAATTCATTACTAGATCGCAGGATGCTTCTGTCATCCAGCGGTTATGATTTTGGTATGGTTACTAAAGATTTGGTTTTATCCTGTACATCAATAAATGTTAAATAGTTAGAAAACGAACGTCAACAAAAAAAAGAAATAATTACAAGTAGGCACAGTATAATAGTATTAGTTTCCTTTCTTATTTATGACGATTTTTCTATTCTAGAATAATTTCAATCTTTTTGAAAATAAAATAAATTTCAACTTTATACATTTTCAGTAATGAGTTAATAAAGAAACTAAAATTTGGGAAAACTGTATACTTATACAATGTACAGACAAAAATTTCGAAATAGTAAGATGTTCACTTGTATAACACCAAAAATAAAGATAACTTTGCTCGCGATAAAAGCCATCATAGTAATTTTGCCGCCTTTCAGAGTAGACATAAAACCCTAGATCCCGTGTCCTCAGAGAATGGGCTCGTTAAAGGTCCCTACATGTGGTTAGAATATCAGAGGGACCGACAAAAATATCTGGTTAGGATGTGGAGTGCTCATTAAAGTAGGTAATTAAATTTCATACCTAGAAATAGATCTATGGTAAAAAAAAGGGAAGGAAATGAATCTACGGCTATGAAATATTCAATATAAATCATTTTAAATTATTACCTTTATTCATTTTTAGTCAGACATTCCAAATTTGGCAAAAAACAACATCTCGGTGACTTTATCTGTACCATAAAAGGGATTTATTTGGAGATTATTTTTTTATGTAGATAATGTAAATTTGAAAACGTTTTCGTAAGAAGTAACTCAAATACAAGCGTTATATACGTATATGTTGCTATGAAAGTATCATGACACAAAATTTAAAAATTAATCAGTTAAAATAAAATTTAAAAAAAAAAAATTATTAATCATTAGTAAAATTTTTTAAAATCAATGATAAAAAAAAAAACATCCTGTACAACAAAAAGTGTATGCAACCTTAGAAAAATAAATCATTTGACAGATATGCCAAATTAAATTTATACCCTTAAAGTTTTTTTAAAATATAAAAATTTGGCAACCAATAATTAAATTAATCGAGTATCAAAATACTACAAAATTATTTTTAAAATTAATAGCAGTTTCATTTTTAATAAACTCACCTTTTAAAATTAAATTTCCTTAATTTTCTTAGTTACAAAATTCAAACGTTTTCTATTGGCCACAAAAATTTCTGGGCAGCTTGAAATTATTTTCTTGAAAAGTTTTGTTGACAAAAAACAAAGGAGAGCGGTTACGACGAAAAAGGGGGAAGACCCATATTTTTTCTCTCCTGAAAATTAATCATTTTAACACAAAATAATAATAAAAACTAGACAAAACTGTTATCACTAATCTAAGAAATATGTAATTAATAGTTAGTAACAAAGAAAAGTAGTGAAATTAGTGCGAAAGTAAAAAAAAACGGTGTAAACCAAAGTGCTCAAAAATACCTTAGAAAACGAACCAGCATAATATGGTTTCCTTGGCAACGAGATTCATACGTGAAGTCTTCAAGTCAATGGCTATTTCTGGACTCTGTGTTTAGAGTCAATCTTCAAATTTTGAACTCTGAAATCTTCACCACACTCTCCACAGTATAAAGGACAGAATTCTGGTATACTGTGTTTTCATCTCCAGTCCCTAACCTAAAAGAAACCCAAAACAGGACGTTTTAGTGAACGCAAATCTATCCACGAACAATACTAGTAATCACAGGTATTTGAAAATAAATACAATTGAGCTAAGATAAATTATTACTTACTAGTTTTATTCTTGATCTGTTTTCCTTGTAATTTTAATTTTTATTTGATATTTTGACACTAGTGCGAACAATCTACATTAAGTACTCACCAGCGCGGCCCAGTGGAATTATTCACAATTATTAACTATATTAGAACGTGTCGCCATCCAGGTTTTAGTAGCGACACTAGCAAAATCAGTAGATTTTTCCAGCTAGCAATCTTTTTTCCAATATAGTTTTAATTTTGCCCGACGGAGTACTCCACTAGTTTATTTTTAATTTCGAACGTATTAATTTATTCCTAATAATTTTCCAAACCAAGATTAAATAAAATGTATTAAAATCATATTATATGCGGTGTTTTTATTATTATTTTGTCCTTTAAAAAAAATACAGGGGAACTATTGGTGCCATTTGGTATTTAATCAAAAGTTAAAACGATTATTTTTATTTATCACGGTTTAAAAAAAAAATAAGATATAAACAGTGGCGTGGAATACAAGAGGTATTTCATACAGAGTAAAAAAAAAACATTTAATATTAAAAACAGCTAATAAAACATTTAGTATTATTACAAAAAAACAATAAGATATTTTCATTCCTGTTTAATCATTCAAAAAGAGTGGATTAAGCAGTGGCGCCCACAATAACAATTAAAAAAAAGGAGAATAATTTCGTAGTATTTTTTTTTTGATATATTATATGGGGGGAAAAGAACTTTTGAATAACAATAAAATAAATAAAGAAACATTAGCGAGTTACGACCACGTACACACCCACAAAAGCCCTGAGTGAGAGTCACGAAAATTCAAAAATAAAGCAATCAACACAAAATATTTCTCACACAATACCCCATATCAATGTATATCAAAATAAAGACTAAAATACCGATAATTGCTTAAACATTTTGTTTCAGGTAAAAGAATTGGTAAAGTAGCCAAAATATAAAATTCGAGAGACGCTAAAATGGTGGTTCCAGACTGAGGCCCACAAGGATAAACTCGTAGCGTAAAAAACGAGAAATTATTTAACTTGAAACGAAAGACCGAAAGCCGATAGTAGTATTAGGAAGTTGAATTTTTTGGTTTGTCAAGCATTGGCATTACTTAGGTTAAACCATGTGATAATTTTCACAAGCCTTGATTTTTAAAACCATCCTATATCGTCTTTTGATTAGAGTTTACAAACTTGTTCGAGCAATTTATCCAATATTAATTGGCCGTTTTACCTCTTAAGCCTGCTCTTGTAAAATATTTGGGCTTCTTACTTCGCATATTTATATAATATTAATAAAGGACAGAAGGAGAGTATTGCAACTATGTTAAAAGAAATAAATTGGCATTCAGTTCAGAATTATGTTCAGTACATGACTGATATTTATTTATAAAATAAAAATGACATACAGTCTGTATGCTATACTTACGCGGGTTTCGGATTAAAAATTTTATGAGTATTTTCAGGTAAGTACCCGAAAGTTTGACCTGTTCTTTGGGGAAATATCAACTGGTTAAATGAAATGAAAAATAATGTACAACTTTTTATTAAATAATAATGGAGAATATTTTGTATAATTGAGAGCAGAATTAAACTTCTTCATTAATGGAGTCTAATATGGCTATTATAAACCTAATAATAATAATTGTATATTACATTTTACACAAAAAATATGGTCTATGTATAATAAGGGGGTTATTTAGCTCAAATAAAATATTTTCTAACAAAAATTTGTTCAATGTAGAGAATTTCAAATGAAAAATAAAGTTCCGCCACACTTCTGGAGTTGCAATTGAAAGTGCTTTTCGCCAAGTTTCCCGAACTGCGTCGTCACTATAACCATTAGGCCCAATATGGTTGTCATAGTATTGTTTTGCTCTTCCCCATATAAACTACGCCGCAGATGAAGTGGGACAGCCAAAAATGTGCCTAATTCTGACTAGCTGTAACTTCGACATTTCTTTGCCGATGTTAGATTTTCAGCCAGAGGTGGAAAGCGCCATCCTTGCGGTTTGCGTCAGTGGCATTAAATATATTTTTTTAATAGCTTCTTGTTGTACAGGGTGTGAATGTAAGGCAGCGAAAAATGTCCGTTTTTTGGCAAAGAATTTGGAAAATCTGGGGGGCCAAATCAAGTTCTTTCTGATGTTGAGTGGATCACTAGGTCGACACCTCGGGATATCTTTGCCATTTTTTTGATACTTTGCGTTGCTATGGAAATATCGCTATTTTATGAAATTCCATATTTCTTTTAGAATTAGCCTTTTTTTAATTAAACAATAACATATACCGACTAAACTGCATCACGGAATAACGTGTAAAGAAAATGGTCAACACCAGCGGCGTGCAAAAAGGGGTTTATGAAATTTAAAAAACGAAAACTTGATTTTATTTGAAATTTTTAACACTTTTGGTAAGCGTTATAGTTTAAAAGGTGCCATAACTGTAATGAGTTTGATTTTAACTAATTCAGAGGAATACAAAAGTAAAGCTACCCACCCTGTAAGCGCTTACTGATAGTGTCAGTAAGCAATAATAGGTACTTACCATTTTTGCATTTGTAAGTCGGGACATTTGCTTTGACGAAACTTTATTTCTGCAATTTTATCAAGAAGGCGACAAAAATATTACCATAGAGATAAGATTTTGACGTTAGATTGCATAAGTCAAAACAAAAATAAATTACTATTGTCCAAATGGCGCGACTTACGGCTGCAGATTTGGTGAATATTTTAAGATTGCGGCAGAGAAATCACACAATAAGAGAGATTTCTGATTTTCTTAATGTCAAGAAATCATCGGTTGGAAGAGCGTTGCAGAGAGAAGGTAACAATGGTACTGCTGCTTACCGACACGGGGGAGGATCTCGAAAAAGAACTAATACTCGTCAGGATCGAGCAGTAGTATGGACTGCAATCAGAAACAGAGTTTGGACTGCCAAGAGAATCCGAGCGCAACTGCAGTTAAACGTTTCAGCAGACACTATTAGAAAACGCCTACATGATCAGGGATTAAATGCTCGCCGTCGGCCAAAATGCCCACTTTTAACTGACATTCACCGGGCCAACAGGAGAAGATGGGCCCAAGAACATATAAATAAATTTTTGTTGATGAAAGCAGTTTCAACCTCTACAATTCCGACGGCCGATTGCTATCTTGGCGGAGACGCGGAGAACGTTATTTAGCAGAAAATATGCATCCCCAAGTTGCATTTGGCGGTGGTGGATTGACGGTTTGGAGCGGTATTCAACACAATGGAAGGACAGAACTCGTGGTATTTCGGGGTAATGTAAACGGCCAGGTTTACCTGAATGAATGTCTGATTCCGCTAGTTCTCCCGCATGCTCGAAATTATGGCGAGGATTTTGTTCTTGTGGACGATAATGCTCGTCTTCATCGAGCATTATTAGTAAACAGATATAAACAAGAGCAAAACCTTAATCGTACTGAATTGCCTCCTAGATCTCCAGACTTGAATCCTATTGAGCACGTCTGGAGCTGGATGAAGTTGGAGTTTTCCCGAAGGGAACGTCAGCCAGAAACTCTAGACGATCTCGAGGAGATGATTTTAGAGCTCTGGGAGGCAGTTCCTATGGAGCTAACTAATAACCTAATTTCGAGCATGCCAAGGCGGAGTCAGGCAGTTATTCAGGTTAGAGGAGGTCCAACGCCTTACTAATTAATAATTAACAAATATTTATTAAGGTTAGGTTAGGTTTATTTTAATATTCTAATGAATTCTATGTACACACTTTATAAAATAAAAACCAATAAAAAAAACTGGTTTTTTTTTTAATTACTAAACCCTTTTCGTACGCCTCTGAATTAGTAAAAATTAAACTCATTACAGTGATGACACCTTTTAAACTGTAACGCTTACCAAAAGTGTTAAAAATTTCAAATAAAATCAAGTTTTCGTTTTTTAAATTTCATAAACCCCTTTTTGCACGCCGCTGGTGTTGACCATTTTCTTTACACGTTATTCCGTGATGCAGTTTAGTCGGTATCTGTTATTCTTTAATTAAAAAAAGGCTAATTCTAAAAGAAATATGAAATTTCATAAAATGGCGATATTTCCATAGCAACGCAAAGTATCAAAAAAATGGCAAAGATATCCCGAGGTGTCGACCTAGTCATCCACTCAACATCAGAAAGAACTTGATTTGGCCCCCCACATTTTCCAAATTCTTTGCCAAAAAGCGGACATTTTTCGCTGCCTTACATTCACACCCTGTACAACAAGAAGCTATTAAAAAATATATATTCAATGCCACTGACGCAAACAGCAAGGATGGCGCTTTCCACCTCTGGCTGAAAATCTAACATCGGCAAAGAATTCGTTGGACTTTTGTTTCATACTTCAGAATGGTAAGGTGCATTGTCCAAAATAATTACGCTGGGCTCACTTAAATCAGGAAAAAGTTTTTCATGCAACCATTTTACAAACATTTCTGTGGTCATATTATCGTGATAGTTACTGGATTTTGATTTAGATGAAAATATTAAATCAGCACCTTCTATAAAACCCGATTTTCCTCCTGCATGTAAAATTATGTGGCGCTTCCCTTCTTCATCGGTATGTTTGATGGACTTTACGTTTGATGGACTTTACGAAAATATCCATGTTTCGTCTTAATATATAAAATTCGCCCCTTCTTCTTTAAATTTAGAATATCTTCTTAGAAAGTTAATTCTCTTGTGCACGACAAAACTTCTTTCACAAAGGGCCTTTGTGTTATCCTCCTTTTGAAATTTGAAACTCAAGTTATGTATCACTTGCCATAGACTTGTTCTGCCAATGTCATCAAATTTTCTATATATTAATTCCGAGAGAATTGTATTTAAGGTCACATATTCCTTGTTGGCCCTCATTCGATAAATGGTATCACGAATTTCAAATTTCTTTCCATCTGGAATATCTTTCGTTTTCAATGATGGGCAAGTTTTGCGGTGATCTTCTTTCGGCAGTTCACTATTATGATTTTGTAATACTCCTCTTAATTTGGTTTCACTAATTCCCAAAGCATCGCATACACGTTCTTGTACAGACATTACCGATTTTAAAGGACCGCCATTTTCTTTTTCGTCCGTAAAATACTTATGTACACTACAAATTAGACTATCTACAATCAGAACTACGTTCTAGAGTTATTGTGCCGGTATACATACTCACAGACGTCCAGACGAATTTTTTTTTGCATTTTCTGAAACATAAAAAAATAGTTTAAAAAGTAAAAGTAAGACATTTTTTTCATCTGCACGAATGTAATACTGAGGCCCCATAGGAAGGGCCTCAGTAATTTGAAATTAAATGTTTGACAAACTCAATTTGGACAAGTCAAATTGTTTGGAAATCACAATGTTACATTTCCCTTCTAAAAAGGCATTTTAACGACCATTTCTTGTACCTCCGTTTAGTTTTGTTTTCCTATTAGCATATTTGTTTCTGCAAATAATGAACTATTCAGCTTAATTTACCTGAAAAATGTAATTTTTGAACTTATCTTTATTACAAACTTTACAACAAATCAAACAGTTTCTATACTTTTGTTGCGGTACTAAAGTATACACTTTCCAACGAGTTGTGTATACTATTTTTCATACGACCACATAAAAATTTTTTAGTAGGACCAACAAGGGAAAACAGCTCACGAGCAAATTTATGCAAATTATCAAATTGTACCAGTGGAAGACTTATAATATTTTAACAAAGAGAGTTTTAATATTTGTTCTTAATTATATCACTGCACTGTAAATCAATACTTCCATTTTAAGTTCCGGGGCTGGGGTTTCAAAACCATTTGAAACATATCAAAGACGGTCCTGTGCTTGCGAACCCAGGTGTTAATTATTTGCAACTGTAAACATATATGTATCTCTTTCTTTAAAATGACACAAAACTGCAGACAAGTCTGTGCTTCGATAGGAGACAGACGTGCTCCCATTGACATCATGATAATTATTTTCTGTTATATAAATCACTTAAGTTCTCTGAGCAAAGAAAAGAATACAAAAAATAAAATGTGAAATCCTAATGCAGTGTAGGTAGTAGTTAAATAAAAATACAGATTTTAAAGTTGTTGTGCAGCGTTTTGGCACAATAAATTGTATTTTACAAAGTGTGAATTTCATTGTCCATATGAAGATGGTTGGATGGTTGCAGCTAGCCCCAAGGGGACAGTACATTTGGTAAGAGCGCCCTAGGGCCGTATTTATAATTTGTTTTGGGTTTAACTTTTAATGACCTACAAATCCAACAGTCAGTTTTAAAAGGATTTTAAAAAATAAATTTACAGTAGCCGAAGAAATGGCTACTGCAATTACGCATTCTTTGATTAGTTCTCCATCGGTGAATGGATTTTTGCGTTTTACCATTTTAAAAGCCACACGAAAGCTAGCATGAGTTACAGCCTCTTGTTTAATGTTGACTTGTGTCAACAAAGATTGCTGCAATTTCAATCCGCGCCTCAAAACTTATAATTTTTCTGTTAGCAATCTTTCTGTATAATTTGAGTAATTTTAAACATATTTCATTTCATAATGACGTTCAATGTTATATTCTTTGGGAACGACTATAGTTTCGTTGCAAATCAAACATAGCCTCATATTAGTGGACTCAATCACGAAATATTAAAAATTCCATTACTCGTTGAATATGTTTTACATTCGCAGAGTATTTTTCGCTTCTTTTCCATATTAATAAATCACACACAAAAACAACAAGTCAAATCAAAATACTGTTTCGCAAGGGTGTTGGTCGGTTCGAAAATATCTTTTAAACGCGGTTACTCCCTATTTTATTTCACAACAGACAGTTTTGCTTCCGTCGCCTTCCCAAGAGAGACTGACTTGCGGTCGCACCGCTAGCCTTTTTATACTCCAATTACTGCCAGCTTAAAGTGAGTGGAATATATCAGACTAGCCAGATCAGAAAATAATAAATGTTAAACGAAAATTTGACAATCTGGCCGCCTTTTGTAAAATGTCTAGACATTTAAAAAACGACTGGTTTTACAATTTGGCTACGACATATACACTAACAAACTCAAAAATTCATATTTTCGTATTCGTGTATTCTCTCTATCATTCAAGACCCAACTTAACACTATAGAAAAAAGAAGAAGAAGAAGAAGAAGAAGAGGAAGAAGAAGAAAAAGAAGAAGAAGAAGAAGAAGAAGAAGAAGAAGAAATGTTTTTTTATTATTTTACAATTTTAAAAGCCTATAAAAAACTTTATTGCCTCTCTTCTTACACATAAAATTTTGTATTGACAATTATAATGATAACTTTGACGTACATGTCACAGATCATAAGATGCTATTTTTTTTACTTTTCAATATAAGTATTATATATCTACATTTCAGTACACGTACAAGTGATTGTGTAAACTTTCATTTTTATCTGTAGTCATAGGAAATACTTATTACCTACTTATTTGACATTTACAGACAGTCTCATGTCAATTATGACACTAGCCTACCACTTAAACTATTTGCTTAATTTATATAAAAAATTAAATGTTTGATTTTACCATAAAAAATTGCTTTACTTTTGTCTAATAGTGTATATTTTCCATTCACGTACCTCCTGGGAAACTGTCATGTTAGTAACAACTCATATTTTACTATATATTCTGCTTTGCTCTATCATCCCCAAATCGTCTAATCCTGAATAATACATATAAAAAATGCTCCTCAAACATTTACCAAAAAGACGGGAAACATCTCGAATGTGTAGGAGCAGATCCCCCTTTATCCAAACAAGTAATACATCACATTATAAACGAGTTTGTCCGGAAAGAGCGAGTAGAGCAGGAAATTGGCAAGCGATATATGACAGTACGGGGTCGGTAGCTAATTTAATTTGCTACCTTGACGGTGGCGTGATAGATTCGATTGCGTTGCTTAGTATTCAAGACGTGTAATCAAGCACCTTCGCGCGAGTCTATAGTGTCGGAATGTGAGCCCTCTCCAACTCGTAAAATGACGACACGTCCCAAGAAGGTAAACGAGAGGGAGCCTGGGACAACACTTATTGTTATTGAACGGGCGACGACGAATTTGCCTCGGAGAATGGCGGTCGTTAATTTGATGGCTAAGAAAATATTTCTTGTCTAACGACTACTTTAAGGACCTAACTTAAACCTAATAACAGGAAAGAAAAGACCTTCGGACTCGAATAAATGGTATAGTAGCGGGTAGTAACGTTACCGAATACTACTTCTCCTTTTGGAGTGAAATATTTTTGTTCACAACCATGTTGACATTACATTCCAGACGCCAGTTTTAGAAGTTTGAAATTGATTCTTTGTTGACTTTTATTTTACTTTCAACGCGCGAACGTACACTCAATCGATGAACTGTAAGTAAATATCAAAATTATTTTAATTCTTTTTGTACTTCAGCCCTTAGGACGTAGAATAGGGGATAAAAAACTAATATACTAACAAAACAAATAAAAGTTTCTTCTTTATTTTTTCACCAAACAAAATTAGTCTAGTAATGGGCCCTGTTCACATTGTTTACATGTGAGATCTGCTGTTTTATAAATTATATTATAATAGTCACTATATAAATTATTCTAAACAATGAGTTTGTTAAAAAAGCCAAAAGTTTTTAAAGTAAAACCATTTATAATTTAAAATTTGAAATGCGTACGTCATCGGGAACAGAACAATCAGCTTGTGTCGAATTTTTGTTTGTTATACAGAACCAAGCCAACGAACAAACCGACACATAGAATGTTGAAGTGAACGCACATCTTAGTGACACTCAACCTAACCTAACATTTGTTGTTATTTTATTTACTGTTTTTTCTCTATTCTCGATTTATTTCTTTTCTTTGTTAATTGGTTTAATGTTATTATTAATATGAGTTTGTCAGCTAGATTTATAAAGGCTGATTCAAGTGTTTTACCCATTGTAGACCAAAATATGATTACTGCATTTTTTTAACAGTACTCAGTTTATAAGTGCCAGTGTTAAGCATGTTAAGACAGAAATGTATGTAACACTTTATTTAAAATTTAGTTTATTAGTAGGTACAGTTTGTATGGGGCAATACACCTTATAGTAAACACATATTTAGCTCAGGTCATTAGGTTTGTCGAACAGTAACAGTTTTTCAAAAATACATTTTACCTTTACCATTTATCTTATTTATATTTATAAAAAAATATATATTAGTAGCGTACACTGATTTCCACAAATATAACACTAGAAATTGGGACGATATATTTGTACCTTGAAGCAACAAAGGCCAATCTTTAATTTGAGCAACAGAGCGACGTTAAAGCTGTGCTGTTGATACTATTTCTATAATTATACAGGGTGTTATTGAAATACACGTACATATTAAAATGGGGAATAGTATGTAATGACCAAAAACGATTGGCACCAATTTTAACTTCAAATTCTAAAATTTAAATATTGGGGAAGAGTCCCCTTTTCCGACCTACTAGTTTCCATATTTAAAGAAGTAAAATAAATCGAAATTGAACTTACCCATAGAAATTGCACTGTTGCCGTAGCAAAACCAATTAATTCAAAATAAAGTTTATTACAGTAATTGTTCAAAATGCCGTCCATTATTATTTACACACACTTGCAATCGTCTTTCCAAAGAACTTTGAACATTAGAAATTAGTCTTGGATTTTGTCGTAGTTCCTCGGCTACCGCATTAACTTTATTGGTTAATTGTTCAACACTATTAATAGGTTCATTATAAACCAGTTGTTTCATGTGACCCCACAAAAAGAAATCGGATGGATTTAAGTCCGGAGATCTCGGAGGCCACTTAGTAGGTCCATTTCTGCCTATCCACTTTTGAGGAAATCTAATGTTCAAAAACTGCCGTACGTTTAAATCAAAGTGAGGAGGAGCGCCATCCAGTAGGTATCACATCCGTTGCCTTAATTGTAACGGTATCTCTTCTAGGAGTACTGGCAAAATATCTTCTAAAAAGTGGAGATATCCTGGCCCATTTAATCTGTTCGGGAGAACATAAGGCCCGATTAAATACTGATCTATTATGCCAGTCCACACATTTATTGAAAATTTTCTTTGATGCCCAGTTTCCCTAATGGCGTGAGGATTTTCATCACTCCAAATATGCGTATTGTGCATATTGAACACGCCATCACGAGTGAATGAAGCCTCGTCAGTATACAATAATATTTTTAGAAAATCAGGAATATCAACACATTTTTGAATCATCCATTCACAAAACTCCACTCTCTTTTCTTCATCACCTGGATATAAGGCCTGGACTTTTTGGATGTGATAAGGATGTAAACCTTGTTCTTTAAGTGTCCGCCACACAACAAATGAGGACACTCCAATTTCAAGACCTAGTCTTCTACAACTTAATTGAGGCCGGTTTTCAACCGCTTCCAATATTTCTTCTTCGGCCGCCAATGTTCTTTGTGTTCTTGTTCTCCCTCGATCTGCATTGACACTCTCAAATTTTCCATGGTCTCTTAGATGCTGAACAGTTGAAATAAACGTACGACAGTCCGGAATTCTCCGATTTGGAAACCGTTAGCGATACAGGATTTGTGCTTGCCGAGAATTTTCTCCAGCTGCCCCATAAACCAGCACTATATCCGTTAGTTCAATATTCGTAAATAGTGGCATCGTAAAAAAATATTTAAAAGTAATCGTAACAACACTTTTTACCAACTTGGAAATGACGCGCTCGTGTTAGCCAGATTCGTAAATCAACTAAAATTTTAATAATCTATAGTTTCAAAAATGTAAAGTTTAAAAACAATCATTTATCAAATATTCTAGTTTCGGAAATAGAAATTAATTCGAAAATCTTGGCAACATGGTTATTTCTTACAAGACTAGTTTTCTTATCATCTGACAAAAACTTGCATATTAATTACTGTTGATGTTTAAAATAGGTAAATAAACCTAATTTATATAGGTCATCCTCAACATATCAGTGAAGTACGTTTGTTTTAGAATTAATTTTCAAAAATTAATAACTCCCTTAATAAGGGGTATTTTTAAAAAATAATATTTTTCTACATTCAGTGGGGATTTGCGCAATACCCAGTTTTAATATGTACGTGTATTTCAATAACACCCTGTATATTACCTGAGAAATAGCAAATTCGTTATTGTACAAAACGAGTTTATACAATTTGCCTACCTCAAAAATTAAAACTAAATAACATCTAAAACTCTTTAGAAGGGCAGTGCACAAGTATTTACTGTAAAACTAATTTTATTTGGTCGAATATTATCCACTTGCTACATGTCATTGTAAATAATTGTTATTTAAGTACATTTTTGTGTATGAATGACTACTTTTTGTAAATATACAAACTCTTTCTGTTACAATTGTTATACACATTTCTAGTATTTACATAAACTACCATAATATTGTTGAATTAAAATAATAAAAACACAAATATGTTTATATTTTATGAAATAATTTGAAACAGAAAAGTAATTAAAATTGAAAAAAAAAAAAATAGGAATCCACAAAAATGTACTTTTGAAAGTACTAAAAAAATCATCACTTTATTAAATATTTTATTATTTTTAGACCTGCCAAGCAAGTATATGAAAATAATACGATTTTTCATGAATAACTTGAGAAAATGAGATATTTGCACAGTAAACGAAATAATTACACATGAACATAAAGTATTTAGCATTGTTTTTCAAACATTTGAAGTAAATAATGCTGAGATAGATAACAAGCTGAGTTTGATAATGAATCTTAAGAGGAACGTTTAATATGTGCAACTACATTATTGTTAGAGCTTTTTATTATTTGTAAATAAAGTGTTTTTACTTCATTTATCTTATTCAGGTAATTTTATTTTTTAATAATAGGTTAATAAATAAAATGGAATTTAAACATCCAGAACTCCTAAACACAAAACTACAATTTTTTACAGTGGTAAAGTACCTAGGTCTCACCTTTTACAGCAAGTTAACATGTAACTCACATTTAGAAAATAGAGTCAAAACAGCATACATTGCTTATAAACAATGCAGCCAAACCGTGGGGAGCACCTGGGGTTTCTCCTGCAGAGTCGTCCTATGAACTTACACGATCATCATAAGACCTATGCTAACATACCGTGCAGTTGTCTCAATATCAAAAACCTAAAATTTACAGCTATTCGCAATCTAGAACAAATGCAAAGAACACAACTGGTGCCATGAAAACCATACCGACCAGAGCCACGGAAGTCATTCTTAGTCTCACTTCCTGCCACGTTATCAGCCTATCCAGGGATGTAAAAGGTGGCAATATTTCCTTTTCCTAGCTGGCTCTTAAAATTTAATGATTTGGGGAGTGGAGGGGAGGTTTAATTAAAAGTATATCCAACTATGATTTGATATAATACCTCTTCTATCTTATGCATAATTTACCCTGGGGTTTGTAATCCCCTAAAAATGGTTATCAAAGTTGGTATTGTGTTAATAATATTACCGATACGATACAATTTATCTTATGGTCCCACTTTTAGTAATAGAAGGTGCACAGGTGAGTTTATATATTTAATTTTCCAAGTTTATCCGTTATAGTTCATATTTATTCTAGGAATTAGTTGAAATGAGCTACTACTTCCAAATGACAACGAAAACTCATCAGATTACAATTTGGAAAGTTACTTCCTAAATGATGAAACAAGTCTGCAACTCTTAATAATGGAATTTCGACATTTAAGGCCACAGGAATTGTGCATTTAACTCTGCTGCTATTCCAGATGACGCCTATTTGACTGTAGTATAGTTGATATCCCTAACGCTGTAGTAGTGGAAAATAAACAAAATCCTAATGACAGTTCGCAAAGTCTTCCCAAAGCTTTAGCTGATGATAATCAACAGCCTTGATGGCATATAGGAACAGTACTACAAATACAAAATAAACCGCTTGCAGAAATAAATGTGAGAATTACTGCTTTTACTCCTGGAAAAATAATGGATATAATTTATCCTGTTTCAGTTGTTTCTGCTGACGTTGATTCAGTTCGACGAAGGAGCAAGCTGCTGTCAGAAATTTTACCTGCAGAGGCAACGATTGGCAAACAAAAAGAAAAGGCTGCTAGAAAAACTAGTTGTTAAGAAATCGAAAGTGACTAAAAAGAAAGCTTTCAAATATGACTCATCCTCTGAAAACGATCTAGAAGCACTGACACAGGATGACTCTTCAGACGATATGGATGACACTGACGAGTCATATGGTTCCATATTCTAAAGAATATGTGTAGTTAAAATATATGGTAATTAAACGTGGAGTGGCACGGAATGTAAAATTTAAAACTGGAGACTAAGAAATTATTAGAAAATGGTTAGCAAAAGAATCCTAGAAGGATTGAATGTTAGAAGTGTAACTCAACAAATCAAAAGTCGAAGAATCACCACCCAGGGAAAGTTGTAGAGGAGGTGATAAATTTATCTTAGTTGCATGAAGTTCTGAAGTAGCATGGACTATTGTATAATGAATCACACCCAAATATTAGAAATTACCAAGTAGTAACAGCCCCCCCAGAGGGAGGTCAACAGCCATACTAACGGTGATTGGGCAAAGATCGGCCCCTTACTTGGAAAATTTGGTGGAAAAGCCCAAAAATTCATCCAACTACACTGAACTGCCAAGAAGTTAAATACAGAGAAGAAAAAGTACTACTCTTCTCACAGAGATTCTCTAAGAGATCTAAGCAACGAAGAACTTTGTCAAGCCACAAAAATAAAACTTTTCTCATCTGGTCATAGGATACCATCGCTGTGGTATAAAAAATATCATATTCTCCTAAATATTTAACACGAATAAAAATTCAGATTTTAATCAAAACCTCAAATCGTTAATCTGTTCAGCTTTGCTCTATTTTCATAAGCTCAAAATCGACTTGCAGTTAGTATGTTAGTTTAAGGGAATCTACTAAACAGAAAAATCTATAACATATGTATCCTCCTTATTACAAACTATTTGAAGCAAAGAAAAAATATGTTCCTCCGTAAAATATAGTTTTGTCACAGAAAATCTGCTGAGATTCCATTACAGTCTTTATGAAGCCACTGTAACCCGAGTTGCCAACTTAAAAAATAAAGTACTTTTAGCTACTATTGAACCTATTGTTGATTTACACATGCTTTGTAAATGGTATGCAGATGGAAGTGGAAATCAAAGTAATTATAACCAACATTTTCAATCAAATATGCTTTATGAAATTCACCAGGATGATGACTCAAGTATTCTAACTACATCCTTACTTACTTTGCAATTATATCAAATCAGCGATTTAAATTAATTTTATGGCAAAATCCGCGTACCTTATTCATCTGTTTTTGTAGGCTCATCAGAATTCAATTTATAAAAGAAAGTACTGATGTCATAAAGTACGAATTATCCTATATAGAAAGTTAAATTAAAAATCTTACTCCTACCAAACTAATAATAAATATAAAAAAGTTTTTGTTAATTATCAACTGTTTATAACAATGGGTGATGGAAAAGTTTGCAATGCTATGATTTCCACTTCTTCTACCCAATCATGTTATATCTGTCCAACTGAATTTAATAAGTACAATTGTACATAAAATACATGAAAAAGACATTGATAATTTTGTATTACCAATTGATTAGTTAGGGGAAGATGCCCAGGAATCAAGACACAAGGAAGTTAAATATTATAGGAAACATAATACACGAAAGATGTCTCTAAAAGCAATAAGTAAATATATTTTTAATATTTTGTTCACTATATCAGATCCTATTACTTTTATTATGAGTATTTTACACATCCCCAACTAGCCATTCATAAAAGTGTATTTGTTGTGAAGTTCTCATCATCATCTAATTCTATTGTATAGTCCAGGAGACAGTGACGATTTTCGGTATTTATTTTCCCAGTCAGCAAGCACGAATAGAGAATTGTAGGATTAGCAATTCTAAGCAAAATTCATATATATTTAGAGGGGGGATCCGATGGGCTGAGGCCGAAAATGCGTCAAAACATACGAGAACACGGCCCTTTTTTTCCATTGATAAAAATAGTTTTAGTATTAAGAGATGTACTGAAGGTAAGTAAAAAAAATAGTTTAATTAATCTGTATGGATAATATATTTGGCAAGTGCATAAAATACACTTTCAAACGAATTATGTACACAATTATTTCTACGACCATAATTATTTAAAGAATGTTCCAGGTGTTTTGTATATTAAAGTGTACGCATAGTACACAAATAAAATCATATATCACAATGTTTCACCTCACCAGTTGGTTTATTTATAGAAACAAAACATAATAATTGAAGATATTACAGAAGAAAATAGGGAAATAAATTACATTTCCTTTTACACTTTTATATAATAATTATTTTATTTAGAATTCACGAAACACTTATTACTGTTTAGTTTTAGTTTTTTTTACAGTTTTGACACAAGCCTACTCTACATTATTTATAATTATTGTTAGTTTCGTTATGTCAAATCATTTATACTAGAGGTATGAGGAAAATACAGTGAACTTTGGAACGCCAATATCGTTGGATGCGCGTGGTAGAAATGGTCCTATAATACTGCTAAAAACATAGCTAAATTTTCATGAAAACACTGTACTTTTGATATTTGCGATACTCCGACGCAAATGCATTATTGATGTAATCAATCTCATGATTTTACAGTACTAGCTTTTGAAATTTAAGTGTGATTTTAAGGTTATTATGGTTATTCGTTTTGTTTGGTTCTGATCTTTTGTACTTTTAGAGTATTTGTCTTTTATAGTTATAGTTTTTAATTAGAATTTTAATTGTGTTGTCTATTTATATTTGATTGCTGCTTTTCGACTAGTGCTTTATTCTTTTTGTGTTAAAATAAGCTTTATAACCATTAAGTACATGCTTCTAGTTGATATCTACCTAATCGTCATCGGGTACTTGCAACAATGGGAAAAACTTTATGGTTTTTTTGGTGTAAAGTTAGACGCCTTCATTTTTCAGGTAAGTTATTTTTAGTTATTTTTTACTTAAAAGGATAGCAATACGTCCTGGTTCGGGGTGTGACTGTTGGGTTTTAGCTATCTGAGCCAAATTGTCGGCTGTGTCCTCTTTTGGGGCACCCAGAACCGAAAACTATATAGTTATATAATATTTTTTTTTAATTCTCTTTTAATAGGTATGCAGCTTGGATGAGGACTTTAGGAAGAGATCCTAAGACTGAAACACTGATTGCTATAAATGCCGTTTTTAGAGCACATTTCATAGAAAGTGACCATTCTAGCAGGAACAAGGAAACGTTTTAAAAACATGCTGTACCAGCTATTACTTTAAGACCTCGTCTCTTTAAGTTAATATTACTTCATTCTAAAGCATATATTAAAATGGTTTTTAACTTGTGCCCTTATGATTAAAAGATGTAGGTATTTTAGTTATGTTATAATAGAAATATATGATACACTGTATTGACCTACTGGCCACTGGTCATTCCACTTTTACTCCTTTTCTTCATAAATTGTCAAATTATTTAAAAACAAATACATATCTAGCTATTTTCTGTAAATTACATTAAAAATGTAAAAAATATATTTCTCATCTATTAAATTGTTACTAACGATAAAGAATACTTTTAATTTATTAAAACAAAAATAAAACCTGACTCAATAACTTAAATCAGTGAATATAAATTGCTTGAAATGGAGTCGTTTTTATGGAAAATTTTAATACTTTACTAATAAAACTAGAGTTAATTAATTTTATATATATACACAACGGAAGAGTTAATTGGATTTTCTTCTTGTTGAGTTTCAAAAGTAGTAATTTAACATGGTTTAAAAACAAATTCATGAAATGGGCAAAATAGGCCTGCAAAGGCACTTTGTGCACAATCTCAACTGTATCGATGTGACGTAATACGCAAATTTAATCTGGCTTACTTTTGTTAATAGATTGGCGTTCCATTTTAAATATACAGTTCACTGGGAAAAAATTATTTAAATATACACGGACCGGAAAAACAAGTACGAAAAAAATTCACTGGCTCCTGTACTAGTACTGTATCGAAGGAATTTTATGAATGAAACAAATTACGACTCTACTTCAATTACGTTCTACTCTAGTTCCGCTGTTTTCAGTCGTTATTTTTTTTTTTTTTGTAATTTAAAGACCTAACAGTATTGCAAGCAAACGTAATTACATTACTACAATTAAAAACATCGCAAACTTGGCATCCATATTTTAATTTTATCCAAATATTGCATTTCTGTCGAGGATCATCCGCGTTGACTTCAGAAATTGTGTAATCTGTCTTGGTTATATATATTTATGGTTAAAAGCACGTTAACTTGGCATCAATATTCAATCAGATTATTGTGTTTCTACCGCGGACACCAACGTTCATTCTTCAAAAATTTTGTAAATAATCCTATCTGTCTTGGTTATATATCTATGGGTATACCCTAACAGAATCTAATTTTTTTAAATTTTTCTTTTCATTTTTTCTTCACTCCTTGATATTCTGTATGTTCAAGACCTTTCTATATTTTTATTTATTTATCAAGGCCACAGGAAGTGTGCATTTAACTCTGCTGCTATTCCAGATGACGCCTATTTGACTGTAGTATAGTTGATATCCCTAACGCTGTAGTAGTGGAAAATAAACAAAATCCTAATGACAGTTCGCAAAATCTTCCCAAAGCTTTAGCTGATGATAATCAACAGCCTTGATGGCATATAGGAACAGTACTACAAATACAAAATAAACCGCTTGCAGAAATAAATGTGAGAATTACTGCTTCTACTCCTGGAAAAATAATGGATATAATTTATCCTGTTTCAGTTGTTTCTGCTGACGTTGATTCAGTTCGACGAATGAGCAAGCTGCTGTCAGAAATTTTACCTGCAGAGACAACGATTGGCAAACAAAAAGAAAAGGCTGCTAGAAAAACTAGTTGTTAAGAAATCGAAAGTGACTAAAAAGAAAGCTTTCAAATATGACTCATCTTCTGAAAACGATCTAGAAGCACTGACACAGGATGACTCTTCAGACGATATGGATGACACTGACGAGTCATATGGTTCCATATTCCATATGTGTAGTTAAAATATATGGTATTTAAACGTGGAGTGGCACGGAATGTAAAATTTAAAACTGGAGACTAAGAAATTATTAGAAAATGGTTAGCAAAAGAATCCTAGAAGGATTGAATCACCACCCAGGGAAAGTTGTAGAGGAGGTGATAAATTTAGCTTAGTTGCATGAAGTTCTGAAGTAGCATAGACTATTGTATAATGAATCACACCCAAGTATTAGAAATTACCAAGTAGTAACAGCTCCCCCAGAGGGAGGTCAACAGCCATACTAAAGGTGATAGGGCAAAGATCGGCCCCTTACTTGGAAAATTTGGTGGAAAAGCCCAAAAATTCATCCAACTACACTGAACTCCCAAGAAGTTAAATACAGAGAAGAAAAAGTACTACTCTTCTCACAGAGATTCTCTAAGAGATCTAAGCAACGAAGAACTTTGTCAAGCCACAAAAATAAAACTTTTCTCATCTGGTCATAGGATACCATCGCTGTGGTATAAAAAATATCATATTCTCCTAAAAATTTAACACGAATAAAAATTCAGATTTTAATTAAAACCTCAAATCGTTAATCTGTTCAGCTTTGCTCTATTTTCATAAGCTCAAAATCGACTTGCAGTTAGTATGTTAGTTTAAGGGAATCTACTAAACAGAAAAATCTAACATATGTATCCTCCTTATTACAAACTATTTGAAGCAAAGAAAAAATATGTTCCTCCGTAAAATATAGTTTTGTCACAGAAAATCTGCTGAGATTCCATTACAGTCTTTATGAAACCACTGTAACCCGAGTTGCCGACTTAAAAAATAAAGTACTTTTAGCTACTATTGAACCTATTGTTGATTTACACATGCTTTGTAAATGGTATGCAGATGGAAGTGGAAATCAAAGTAATTATAACCAACATTTTCAATCAAATATGCTTTATGAAATTCACCACGATGATGACTCAAGTATTCTAACTACATCCTTACTTACTTTGCAATTATATCAAATCAGTGATTTAAATTAATTTTATGGCAAAATCCGCGTACCTTTTTCATCTGTTTTTGTAGGCTCATCAGAATTCAATTTATAAAAGAAAGTACTGATGTCATAAAGTACGAATTATCCTATATAGAAAGTTAAATTAAAAATCTTACTCCTACCAAACTAATAATAAATATAAAAAAGTTTTTGTTAATTATCAACTGTTTATAACAATGGGTGATGGAAAAGTTTGCAATGCTATGATTTCCACTTCTTCTACCCAATCATGTTACATCTGTCCAACTGAATTTAATAAGTACAATTGTACATGAAATACATGAAAAAGACATTGATAATTTTGTATTACCAATTGATTAGTTAGGGGAAGATGCCCAGGAATCAAAACACAAGGAAGTTAAATATTATAGGAAACATAATACACGAAAGATGTCTCTAAAAGTAATAAGTAAATATATTTTTAATATTTTGCTCACTATATCAGATCCTATTACTTTTATTATGCGTATTTTACACATCTCCAACTAGCCATTCATAAAAGTGTATTTGTTGTGAAGTTCTCATCATCATCTATTGTATAGTCCAGGAGACAGTGACGATTTTCGGTATTTATTTTCCCTGTAGGATTAGCAATTCTAAGCAAAATTCATATATATTTAGAGGGGGGATCCGATGGGCTGAGGCTGAAAATGCGTCAAAACATACGAGAACACGGCCCTTTTTTTCCATTGATAAAAATAGTTTTAGTAGTAAGAGAGATGTACTGAAGGTAAGTAAAAAAATAGTTTAATTAATCTGTATGGATAATATATTTGGCAAGTGCATAAAATACACTTTCAAACGAGTTATGTACACAATTATTTCTACGACCACAATTATTTAAAGAATGTTCCAGGTGTTTTGTATATTAAAGTGTACGCATAGGACACAAATAAAATCATATACCACAATGTTTCACCTCACCAGTTGGTTTATTTATAGAAATAAAACATAATAATTGAAGATATTACAGAAGAAAATAGGGAAATAAATTACATTTCCTTTTACACTTTTATATAATAATTATTTTATTTAGAATTCACGAAACACTTATTACTGTTTAGTTTTAGTTTTTTTTTACAGTTTTGACACAAGCCTACTCTACATTAATTATAATTATTGTTAGTTTCGTTGTGTCAAATCATTTATACTAGAGGTATGAGGAAAATACAGTGAACTTTGGAACGCCAATATCGTTGGATGCGTGTGGTAGAAATGGTCCTATAATACTGCTAAAAACATAGCTAAATTTTCATGAAAACACTGTACTTTTGATATTTGCGATACTCCGACGCAAATGCATTATTGATGTAATCAATCTCATGATTTTACAGTACTAGCTTTTGAAATTTAAGTGTGATTTTAAGGTTATTATGGTTATACGTTTTGTTTGGTTCTGATCTTTTGTACTTTTAGAGTATTTGTCTTTTATAGTTATAGTTTTTAATTAGAATTTTAATTGTGTTGTCTATTTATATTTGATTGCTGCTTTTCGACTAGTGCTTTATTCTTTTTGTGTTAAAATAAGCTTTATAACCATTAAGTACATGCTTCTAGTTGATATCTACCTAATCGTCATCGGGTACTTGCAACAATGGGAAAAACTTTATGGTTTTTTTGGTGTAAAGTTAGACGCCTTCATTTTTCAGGTAAGTTATTTTTAGTTATTTTTTACTTAAAAGGATAGCAATACGTCCTGGTTCGGGGTGTGACTGTTGGGTTTTAGCTATCTGAGCCAAATTGTCGGCTAAGTGTCCTCTTTTGGGGCACCCAGAACCGAAAACTATATAGTTATATTATATAATATTTTTTTTTAATTCTCTTTTAATAGGTATGCAGCTTGGATGAGGACTTTAGGAAGAGATCCTAAGACTGAGACACTGATTGCTATAAATGCCGTTTTTAGAGCACATTTCATAGAAAGTGACCATTCTAGCAGGAACTAGGAAACGTTTAAAAAACATGCTGTACCAGCTATTACTTTAAGACCTTGTCTCTTTAAGTTAATATTACTTCATTCTAAAGCATATATTAAAATGGTTTTTAACTTGTGCCCTTATGATTAAAAGATGTAGGTATTTTAGTTATGTTATAATAGAAATATATGATACACTGTATTGACCTACTGGCCACTGGTCATTCCACTTTTACTCCTTTTCTTCATAAATTGTCAAATTATTTAAAAACAAATACATATCTGGCTATTTTCTGTAAATTACATTAAAAATGTAAAAAATATATTTCTCATCTATTAAATTGTTACTAACGATAAAGAATACTTTTAATTTATTAAAACAAAAATAAAACCTGACTCAATAACTTAAATCAGTGAATATAAATTGCTTGAAATGGAGTCGTTTTTATGGAAAATTTTAGTGTTAATACTTTACTAATAAAACTACAGTTAATTAATTTTATATATATACACAACGGAAGAGTTAATTGGATTTTCTTCTTGTTGAGTTTCAAAAATAGTAATTTAACATGGTTTAAATACAAATACATGAAATGGGCAAAATAGGCCTGCAAAGGCAATTTGTGCACAATCTCACATGTATCGATATGACGTAATGCGCAAATTTAATCTGGCTTACTTTTGTTAATAGATTGGCGTTCCATTTTAAATATACAGTTCACTGGAAAAAGATTATTTAAATATACACGGACCGGGAAAACAAGTACGAAAAAAATTCACTGGCTCCTGTACTAGTACTGTATCGAAGGAATTTTATAAATGAAACAAATTACGACCCTACTACAATTATGTTCTACTCTAGTTCCGCTGTTGTCAGACGTTATTTTTTTTTTTTGGACAATTTAAAGACCTAACAGTATTGCAAGCAAACGTAATTACATTACTATAGTTAAAAACATCGCAAACTTGGCATCCATATTTTAATTTTATCCAAATATTGCATTTCTGTCGAGGATCATCCGCGTTAACTTCAGAAATTGTGTAATCTGTCTTGGTTATATATATTTATGGTTAAAAGCACGTAAACTGGGCATCAATATTCAATCAGATTATTGTGTTTCTACCGCGGACACCAACGTTCATTCTTCAAAAATTTTGTAAATAATCCTATCTGTCTTGGTTTTATATCTATGGGTATACCCCAACAGAATCTAATTTTTTTAAATTTTTCTTCTCATTTTTTCTTCACTTCTTGATATTCTGTCTGTTCAAGACCTTTCTATATTTTTATTTATTTATCAAGCAACTGGTTGTGTAAGCTATGGAACTTTTATTGATAAATCCTATATATAAGCCCACTCATCAACTTAAGAATTCATTACACACATTTCAATTGCTACATCTCTGAAAATTACTCAAGGGTTGATAATTCCTAATTTAAATACGGATTTATCCCCTAGTAGCATCAAACGTTACATATAACCCACATTCACACACGACCTAATATTTTGACTGCGTGATTTGGCGTAAGGAGCACGCACATTTGCATTTCCAATCGGATGTTCTTACTAAAGCATTTGACAGACCACCGTTTCGAGAATATTATTTTAATTCAAATTTTCCCACTTTGCATAATTCCTTCCCACTTCGTTCATTTGCACATTTTCCTGCTGGGTGCTATGTCGGTGGTGATGAGACTAAAGGGATTTGTATTTATAAAATATTACGTTTCCATTATTGATTAAATTGAAGTTTTTGTTAGGTCAAGGATTATGGCTACATAGAAACATTTATAATTCTTTATCTGAATAAAGAAAGTGAAATAGAAATAAAATAAAGACATAAATTCCTAGTAAATTATTTAAATTATTTTGAATTGCCCTTTGAGTATATTTTACACTAATTAAAGATTGTTAGCTGTATTCATAATAGCTTAAGGAGATTTTTTTAGACAAAACTCATTTTTGTTCCAACGGGTACATTTCAATCATATCAGCTGTCATATGCCATTTCTTTTTTGGTAATATAGGTTTGCGTATCTCAATAAAAAAATATTAAAAAACTATTAAGAATTGAGGGGCCCAGAAGTAAAAGGGTTTAAGTGCAGTTTTGGTAGTTCCGAGATAAATGGCTTTAAAGTTAACTTAAATTTCAAAATTCCAGGAATAAGTTTAGGAAACTATGTAAATATTTTAGTTTTATTTAAAGACAAACAAACATTACAAAGAACAAAGATTTTTTTAACTTTCAATTTTTTTGTTTTTTTTGCAAAAATGCACTTGAATCATTACACATGGTAAAAATTTTTTGGTGGTGAAATGATTCAAGTGCAATTACTGCATTAAACTGAAACTTATTTCTAAAAACAAAACACAAAATTTATTATTCGTAATCAGAATCTATTAAGTTGTTATCTTCATCGCTTTCTTCCTCTTTTTGGCTTTGTTTCTTTTTTCCTTTTTTTTCTGATGCCACTCCTCCATCGTGCTTTATTCCTTCGTAAAAGGTGTGGTGTCTTGGCGGAATGTAATCCATTAAGGTTAACAAATTTTTGTACTTGGCAGATTTAATTTTTATTGAAGTTTTGTTCAAAGGCTTCAATATTGAAAAATTAAAAGACGGACGTCCAACTTGCAAAGTTGGCATCTTACAACTGAAGAAATCTACATCAATGTTTAATGTTCTTTTGTATTTAAACGATAGTCGTTCAGTTTTGTAATAAGCGAACCAACAAATTTCCCTCCATTTTAAGGGGTGACCGTCACTATCTTTTTTAGGATCTTTCATTATTTCATTAAAGGGCGAAAAAGAAAAAAAATCGTCTTTGTTCATTTCATATACAACAAATTTGGCAGATGTGCCTCTTATTACAGTCTCCCAATCTGCTGGGATAAAAACTTGAGGAATTTGCCTTTTTTTCTTCTCAATTAAGCCAAAACTACGGTCACACTCCATATAGGTGTGACCGGGTTCAAGGAACTTGTGGTGAATCTCAGTTATATTTGTGGCTTGAACAATAAAAGAAAATAGTTTAGAAATGTTCTTATTCTTATTCTGTCCCCCACACGAATCACTGTATGCAACAATCTTTGTTACTGTTGATGGAAGACTTCGAATAAATTTTATTAGGCATGAGCCTCCTGCGAACCCCTGGATGCAACAGTTTCGTTCCATATAAACATATGACTTTTTCCAGTCAGTAAGTCAAAGAGACAGAAATTATATGTCTATAGTTGACGGAGGTAGAAGACTTTAGAAGTTGTTAACAGCGGCGTTGGCAATGCCTGTTGCAAATCAAAACAAATTACAGCAGTATTTTTGGAGTTTTTGTTTTCAGCAATATCAGCTTTCTTGGCGTCTGTTGCTTTCTTGGCTTTCCTTTGGTGTAGCTCGAGGTCTCGCTTGGCATTTGTAATCTCGTCTTCATTTGTGGAGTGTTTTACTAGATTTTGTAAATTGTCACAACGACTGAAAGTGTCACTATAAGGCTTGTGAAACCTTAAATTAAATTCCGTATTGAAAATAAACCTATAATAGGACTCTTTTACTGGTAACTCTTGTTTTTCAATACAAAACTCCTCATATAATTTGTACATCTTACTGATACTCAATTCGCCTGAGATATATTTTGCGTTTAGATTGTCTTTTCTAGAATAGTGGCTACTATATTTCGGGAACATATTTTTGTGGGAAATGACGAAATTTTTGGATGATTCCTTTATTTTATTTGGAGGTTCCTTTTTGCCACGCTTGTCAGGTTCGGTCATGTTAAGATCTGTAGTTTTTTTGCAAACAGTTTGAAATCGTCGCACGGAAATGTTAAAAGTGCGTAAAAAAAATTGTTTACAAACTCGTTTTCCCACTAAGGTTATAACAGTGCTATAGCTTTTATTTGCAACAGCTGCGACTGTATGTCTTTTAGGTGGGATTTTTTTAATGCAGGAAGATAAAAAAGCAGTTTGCAGGTCATAGGAAGGAAGTTCATAAAAATTTCTAAACAGCTCTTGCCTTTGGGCCTCACTAATATTGTCATTGCACTGATATCTACAAACGTGAGGATATTTTTTTAGTTCTTTTGCTTTCTGTACCCTATTTTTCCTTCCAATATACTCCTTTCCTCCTGTCCGCAATCTTTTAGCACTGTTAGCTTTCCACTCTTTCGGGCGCCGTTTTCTTTGTCTAGTTTTTGTCGGAGTGACATGTATATATTCATTTTCATGTTCATCGTCTGGTACTACTACTTCAACTTCTTCTACTTCTATGTCAGGAACATAGTCTGAATCCTCAACAGTCTGGAATGGATCAGCTTCTATAAAAACAAAATAAAAATTATCTAACCCAACTTTTGATTAATCCTAAAGTTATTTTACATTTTAATCTTCTTTTCTACGAAATTAATGTACTTACCATCACTTTCCTAGTCAGTACTCATTTTGCTTATCAATGTAACACTATCAACACTGCAAAATATGTGTTTTGAACTAACAAAAGTACCTGCGAAAACACATTAATACACGTGAAACATTAAAAATATCTGGCATCTACAGACATCTCTAGAAGTAAAACGGTTCATGTGTACTTGAATCATTTTACCACAGACTTTATTGGTTAAAATGTTGATACGTTTTTCTAGTCTACACGAGATGTCGCCAGGGAACGTAAAATACACTTGAAGCATTTTACCTCTAAGTAAAGGTCTACTTTAGGTGTGATAATCTGCACTTAGACCGTTTTTTTAAAAAGTGCACTTGAACCCTTTTACTTCTGGGCCCCTCAATTAGAGTAAGCATTTTAGATATCGACGTAGAGAATTTAATACAAGATGGTGGATAGGAAGATAAAAGGATAATTACTGCTTGATTCCAAAAACGTGGTGTCCTGAACTTTTAGAGAACAATTTCTACAGAAAAATAACCGTGTTAAAGTTTGTTCTAATATAAATTGCTTTTTATTATATTAACGAAACCCTTTTACTTTGGATGTTAATGTTTAATATCTTAAAGAATTTATTGGCACCTTAATTTTAATGTATATATCCGTTTGAGACAATTTAATATTATTAAGTAACTAGCATGAATACAATATATCTTATACATTATTTATTAAATATTTATACAGGGTGTCCGGAAATGATGAGCAAAAAATTCTTCTCGAAAATGTAATACTAAAGTTCATGAAGCGGTTTTTTTTTTTGAAAACTAAAAATATCGAAATTACAGGGTGTTAAAAAAATATGTTTCTATAATATTTTCCCAATACCTTTTTGTTAGTGTGCCGATTAACTTAAAATTTGGTACACCTATTAGTAATATTATTTTAAAATAAAACCTTCTTGTATAACAAATTTATTTGTTTTCACATCGTCAAACAATTTTAATAGACTTACAGCCAGTTGCAAGAACGATTGTTAAAATCTCTCGTTAGCTAATGAACCTATAACTTTATTCACGCCCTAAATTATCTTTTAAATAGTAAATTTGATAACGGCGCTTTTTCAAATGACAATATGAAGTAGAGTGTGTCGATATTTAAGATACATCCCTATCAAGAGTTTTCTGTCTTTGTCGGCCCATTTAAGAGAACACTCGGCAGGTGAAAACGAAAGATGTTTTTGCAATGAGCTCAAAATTTGTCTTGGGGAATGTCGCTTTGCGTTACAACGCTTGTAAAGAAAGTCAAAATCGGCAAGAGTCGAGAGCTTCGAGACTAGACGAACTTTTAACATGAGAATTGTTTACAAAATATACTTATACATATTTGAAAGTACGTAAAGAAAACGAATTTTAAGAAGATTTAACAATATGAGTGAGGATTTTACGATAAAAACAAAGGATTATTCACAAATAGTAAGTACTTTAATTATAAGAAATAATGTCTTTATTTACAAATAATATTTTCTTATAGCAAAACCTAATATGCAGTGAGAGGACTTTATTAATAATGCAAATGAAAATAACAAATTTTGGGAAACAAAAAGGAACAACATGACAAAATATAAAATATTATTAATTAGCCTGTTCTATAATCTAAATTAATAACAAAAACGTACATTTAAAATCAAATAATAAAAATTAAAAAGTCAATGGTGTTCTACTTTTTTATGAGCAACATTTATTTTCATTAACTATTTAGATATTAAATTATAAGGGTTTCAATGTGGTCATTTTCATGAACAAAAATATAGGTAAGTACTAAAAGTCAATGCCCCAAAATGTGTGTCTTCAGGACTGAGTGTAGCTATTATGTACGAAACTTTTTAATTAAAAAGAGGACATACGTGTGATGTTCTTCGAGATGAGGCAAAGGGCGGATTGCTAGAGGAGGGGAAAAGTTTTCTTTTATAAGTCGAGTATGATAGGTATATTACTGATTTGTTAGAGGTGTATTTAGGCTAGTTATATTTAAGTTCATCAAGAAAGGGATAAAACAAGTACCTTATTGTCTTCTGAATAGAAAGAAAGCGATGCAGTAACAACTGAGATTGTCGTACCTGCGAAAAAAGGTGAGAAACAAAAATCACCTTCCGTAAACTAGCTGAGTTTATGTATCCCAAGAAACTAAATAATACCAGTTGGCTAAAAGTAACATTAATAACTACGGGTGGGTGGTTCAGTGGTAGAGTCTCTGCCTGTGAATCCAAGGGTCCCAGGTTCGAATCTCACCGTTGGCCAGGATTTTTTTATATAATAATTATTTAAAATTAATTCTGATGCCTTGGTAGGATTCTCCACTCAACCATTTACTGTTGGGTTTTAATTAACAGTGCTGTTCCTAAAGTGGCGCTGAGAAACAGTAAAAAGCCTACATAGAACACAGGGCTAATGGCCTTAGTAGTCGATGCCGATGACACCAAATTAAAAAAAAAAACATTAATAACTTCAGTAGTAACCCTAAAATACTGCCACTAAGATATTTAATAGACCTAATAGGTATTTAAGGATCTTAGGATGTCGTAAAAGTTACTAAAGATTGGCTATTTTCAGTATTACATTTCTTGTTCTACTAGATTACGTGAGATATGGATATTGTTTAAGGTTGTTTGTTACTATGCTAAAAAGAAAAATGCGATTCCAGATTTACCTCAGAACAGCTCCCTGTATATCCTATTTTATGCTTTTGTCACAATATGTAGACCATTTTCAAAATTCTGATGATTATAATTGTTTTTCTTAGCATTTATTTCTTTTCTAAGTTGGACATTTTAACAAAAATCTAGCTAAAATTAAAAAATATAGGATATGCAAGAAGAATAATTAGTTAAGGCCTAAAAATTATTGAATACATATTTATTGGACCTTTAAGTAATGAGTCGTTTTAGGGATTCGTTAGTTATAAAATACTTAAAATATTTATTAGCCATTAACTAAAGGCTTGTTAATGACCTATTAATAAAACAGTTGAATACATATTGTGAACACTTGCTATCTTCTAAAAATTTAAATTGAAAAATTATAATCAAAGTTTTTGTAATTAATATACATTAATATTTAAACATATACGCATTTTTATATAATATTTTAAATCTTTTGGATTTAATATCAAGGTAGGTAGCATAGATAAAATAATATGCATATTATTATATCTAACAGGTAATTAATAATATTTTATCTAACAGTTGATTTTGTAGCAAGCTTTACAAAAAATATATCCTAGAACTAAATCCATTGATTTTCTGAAGCAAAATATTGTTACCCTTATGTTTTATGCAACTGGATTATTTTAACAAAAACATTAATAAACATTCTTAAAGTCTACCGTCTAGGTAGGTACCGTGGGCAGAATAATATTCCAATTTCCAAATTCACTATGCCGTAAACACACCAGATTTATAGGTTAATATATGACCAATGATATATAGTTATATAGATTGTTCATTTATATGTAAATCGGGCATCGAGACAGAATAAATTAGAGACGACATAAACAATATTTTGCGATATGACAAATGGACGCATTTCGAGTGACGGAAAAGTGTAATGAAAATGGTGATTTGAGTGGTATTTTGGTATATTTGAAGTCAATAATTTTATTTATGAAGACTGACAGAATAAAAATGATTTTATATCATTTAAATAAAGCTATTTAATAAAAATTACAATTATTTTCATCAAAACTGACTAGACAAGACCCGAGTTTAACTGGGCGAAGTTTTCTCTATATCTAATACATGCAATGTTTTCTCTCAATTTTGAGTACTCAGTTATAAATTGTATAGTGTCAGAGGTAGAGTATTGCATTAAAGCACTCATGAGTAATTCACAATAAATAGCTTCGCAAATTACTCATAATAAGTATCTGAGTATGAATACTCACTCATATGAATAACACTTAAAATAATTAAATGCTTTAGCAAATTTTAAAAAATACTCGTAAAAAATCAAATAACGAGTATGAGTATATTAAATTATTTCAGTTAGTGACTAAAGATGTTATAAATATGGCTTACATCCATGAATTCTTCGTTAGTTCATTCTAATTTTTCTAATATATATTTACGTGTTTGCATTTACAATATTGTGAATAATGATTATTCATTTAATGCCTAAAATTCAATTAACTTATATAAATGGATTCGTATTTATAATCATTACATTTTTGGACAGTCAGCACCAAACGCCAACTTGCTAAATAACACTTCGTAATCCTAACAGCTCACACCACACATATGCACTGTACAAACTGTGTGGCAAAACATAAAATAGTAATAATAATAATAGTAAGCAGTATAGTTTTGTGAGTAAGATACAACCATAGATATATAACCAAGACAGATAGGATTATTTACAAAATTATTGAAGAATGAACGGTGGTGTCCGCGGTAGAAACTCAATAAGCGGATTGAACATTGATGCCAAGTTTACGTGCTTTTAACTATAGATATATATAACCAATACAGATTACACAATTTCTGAAGTCAACGCGGATGATCCTCGACAGAAATGCAATATTTGGATTAAATTAAAATATTGATGCCAAGTTTGCGATATTTTTAACTGTAGTAATGTTATTGCGTTTGCTTGAATTACTGTTAGGTCTTTAAATTGCCCAAAAAAAATCATGTCTGACAACAGCGGAAGTTGAGTAGACCGCAATTGTGGAGGGTCGTATATTGTTTCATTCATAAAAATTTCTTCGATACAGTACTAGTCCAGGAGCCAGTGAATTTTTTCGTACTTGTTTTCCCGGTCCGTGTATATTTAAATAATCTATTCCCGGTGAACTGTATATTTAAAATGGAACGCCAATCTATTAACAAAAGTAAGCCAGATTGAATTCGCGCATTACGTCACATCGATACAAGTGAGATTGTTTACAAAGTGCCTTTGTAGACCTATTTTGCCCATTTCATGTATTTGTTTTTAAATCATGTTAAATTACTATTTTTGAAACTCAACAAGGAGAAAATCCAATTAACTCTTCCGTTGTGTATATATATAAGATAAATTAACTGAAGTTTTATTAGTAAAGTATTAATACTAAAATTTTAATGTAATTTACAGAAAATAGCTAGGTATGTATTTGTTTTTAAATAATTTGATAATTTATGAGAAAAGGGAGTAAAAGTGGAATGACCAGTGGCCAGTAGGTCAGTCAATACAAAGTATCATATATTTCTATTATAACATAACTAAAATACCTACATCTTTTAATCATAAGGACATAAGTTAAAAACCATTTTAATATATGCATTAGAATGAAGTAATAATAACTTAAAGAGACGAGGTCTTAAAGTAATAGCTGGTACAGCATGTTTTTTAAACGTTTCCTCATTGCTGCTAGAATGAAATCACTATGAAATGTGCTCTAAAAACGGCATTTATAGCAGTCAGTGTTCAGTCTTAGGATCTCTTCCTAAAGCCCTCATCCAAGCTGCATACATATTAAAAAATAATTTAAAAAAAAACATATTATATACCTATATAGTTTTCAGTTCTGGGTGCCCTAAAAGAGGACACTTAGCCGACAATTTGACTCAGATAGCTAAAACCCAAAAGTCCCACCCCGAACCAGGACGTATTGCTATCCTTTTAAGTAAAAAATAACTACAAATAACTTACCTGAAAAATGAAGGCGTCTAACTTTACACCAAAAAAAACATACACTTTTTCCCATTGTTGCAAGCACCCGATGACGATCAGGTAGATATCAACTAGAAGCATGTACTTAATGGTTATAAAGCTTATTTTAACACGAAAAGAATAAAGCACTAGTCGAAAAGCAGCAATCAAATATAAATAGACCACAATATTAAAATTCAAATTAAAAACTATATAAAAGACAAATACTCTAAAAGCGCAAAAGATCAGAACCAAATAAAATGAATAACCATAATAACCTAAAAATCACACTAAAATTGCAAAAACTATTACTGTAAAATCATGAGATTACATCAATAATGCATATGCGTCGGAGTATCGCAAATGTCAAAAGTACAGTGTTTCCATGAAAATTTAGCTATGTTTTTAGCAGTATTGGCGTTCCACAGTTCACTGTATTTTCCTCACACCTCCTAGTATAAATGATTTGACATAACGAAACTAACAATAATTATAATTAATGTAGAGTAATAAGTGATTCGGGAATTCTAAATAAAACAATTATTATATAAAAGTGTAAAAGAAAATGTAATTTATTTCCCTATTTTCTTCTGTAATATCTTCAATTATTATGTTTAATTTCTATAAATAAACCAACTGGTTAGGTGAAACATTGTGATATAAGATTTTATTTATGTGTCCTATGCGTACACTTTAATATACAAAACACCTGGAACATTCTATAAATAATTGTGGTCGTAGAAATAATTGTGTACGTAACTCGTTTGAAAGTGTATTTTATGCACTTGCCAAATATATTATCTATACAGATTAATCAGACTATTTTTTTACTTAACTTCAGTATATCTCTTACTACTAAAATTATTTTTATCAATGGAAAAAAAGGGCCGTGTTCTCGTATGTTTTGACGCATTTTCGGCCTCAGCCCATCGGATCCCCCCTCAAAATATATATGAATTTTGCTTAGAATTGCTAATCCTACAATTCTCTATTCGTACTTGCTGACTGGGAAAATAAATACCGAAAATCGTCACTGTCTCCTGGACTATACAATAGATGATGAAGAGAACTTCACAACAAATACACTTTTATGAATGGCTAGTTGGGGATGTGGATACAACAAACAAGCCGAGGCTTGCCTGGGTCTGAGCGCGTCGATATTCGTACTCGTTGCTCGTCGGCTGTAAAAATCAAAAGTACTGAGTACTCTAAAATATAAGGTATTCAAAATTTTTCAAGTACTGAGTCCCATCAAGATTAAGGTACTCAGGTGTACTTATTACTGAAAACGTTAAGTTTAAGTACTTAATTACAATTTTGAGTTACTTTGAGTATTAAAGTACAATTTTAAGTATACTTGTACTGCCCAGCTGTGTATAGTGTTTTCTTGTCATTAAGATTTATACAGATTTAAATGTACATTTTAAAAAAATAGGGCAACTAGAGACACCTCTCGGCGATATTAATAACCTACAGGACTTTGATGATCTAAAAAGATGGATGTCTGTAGTCTGTAGAAACTCATCAGCGTCAACCAGCAGGTTTTTGGCGGATTAATAACCTGCAGGACTTTGATGAGCTATGCAGACGCAACTGTCTCTAAACATCTCTTTGTGGCAGGTTTTATACACCCTTGGAGGATGCACAATATGCCTAATGCTGTGAAAGTATCCACCTTCCCCACTTTACAGATACAGATAGTTTATATTGTTAATTGAAACTAATGTAGGATGTTGCTATGAAATTAGAATGTCCATTTTGAGTAAAAAATATCATGTGGTCCTATTTATAAGATGACACCAATTTATAAAATTAATTTAATTTAGTAAATAAGAAAACTTTTTTCTGTATAATTGATAATACATTTTTATTATATTAATCAGTGTTTTTTATATGGCTCAGATATTTACAATATGTCTCAGTTTATGATTTTATGTGTTGTATGTAGGCTTTTTTGCTGTTTCTCTGTTATAAAATTGTTTAGATCTCTTAATTTTATTTGACGATGTGGATATTCAACATTACAACACGAACAAATATGGGTTTAAAACACCTTACATAATATCGTGTCTTGAAGTAAAATAGATCATTCTTTTTTTGTTTCTAAATATTTAAATGCTGAAATTTTATTTTAAAACACGTCTGGGCCAGAACGATTTTATTCAGTGAATACTTAAAAAGGCGCTTTTCGTAGTCTAATTTGAATATGGATGAGCAATCTTTATAACGATATATATCATTGATCATATTGCGAGAAACGCACCGTGTTGCCAGATTTACGACTTTTAATTGCTATCGAGGATCGGAATGCATTTTTAGTGGATCATTAGTCGTAATGAGTCTATAAATATTTAACGATCGTTCTTGCAACCGGCTGTTAACGTTTCTAAAAATGTTTTGACTTTCCATTCATTTGCTACGTTGTATATAGGGTGTGTTAAAATGCAAGATTATGATTTTTTTTATATGAAATACCCTATATGTTACACCACAAATTTAATTAACTAAAACTTTAGTAGCTTTATTTTTGATTGTTTGGCATTCTTAAGCCTAAACTGATTTTTAAATTTTATTTACAATGGTTTATATTACTTGTAACGTCGAAGAAATAGAAAACCATTCATTTATTCTGACAAATAAGTCTTTAATTTTAAAAGCCAATTAAAAAAATGTGATGGTAAAACCTTTAAAATCTTGAGAAAAAATTTGTTTGGGAATAGAATTCCAAACAAAATCAAAAAAATAAAGAAATAAATTTATAAATTGGTGGTATAACACACAGGATAATATATTTGAAAAAAATTGAGAATATCGTAACCTCCAGTTTAGACATACCCTGTACGCATCACAACAAATGAATGAAAATGTTAAACATTTTTAGGAAAAAACCATTTGTTTGGTTTTTCCTTCATTGATAGACTACCATGTATATTTAAGATTAATTGTAAAATATGGTCTTACAACTTTTATATTAAAAATTTCGTCATATCTCCAATAATAACATATTTATCGATCAATCACTCACTGATTAAACACTTTGTATATGTACATGGTGACTATAGCTTCATTGGCTAATTGTACCACCATTTGGAGACCCCACTTCTTTTTATTTATTAATTACTCATTTATTCCACTTCTTAGATAGGCTTTCAAAAACTTATAGGTATGGGTTACTCATTCGTCAAGTGCTTGACTACCTTCATCGATATATATGTATTTATAGGTACACCGTCAGCCAGCGGCCCGGTAATATACTTTTTTGACATTAGTACTTGATATCCTGTAGAGGTCTATATTCTTTTCTCTTCTTATGTTAACTTCTGTCCGTATTTATAATCAACCTGTATATATAATAGCTATTCTCCAGAATAAATTTTTAGATTTTCATTGTGTATGGCCCATGACGTTAATGAACGTCCAAACTTCTTAATGTTCGTATTCGTATACCGATTGGCCAGAGCGTGTAGTTGGCATTAAAGCTTGGGCAGCGAAAGTAATAACTGGACCTCACTTCTGTCCTCAAAGGCATAATGGTGAGTTTTCCATAATTTTTATTAAAAGAGGTACCTTTTTAAGTTATACAAACAATGTGGTTGCTTTAAGACGGCGCTCCACCACATTTTACTTTAACGGTGAGGGAATTCCTTGACGAGTGTTTGCCTGACAGATGTATAGGGCGCGGTGGATTTGTGCTTTGGGATTCCAGATCGTCTGATTTAAACCCAATGGATTTATTCTTCTGGAATATCTAAAATCCCTTGTATACAAAACTTTAATGCATAATGTTGAAGAGCTTAGACAAATAATAGTTGATAATTGTGAGTTATTCCGTCAAACAGAGGGAATATTCGTTAGAGTTCATTCGAACTTTTTGATAGGAATTAACCTGTGCGGTGAAAAAGGGGGACATCACTTTGAACAGGTATTGTAAGATGTTAAATTCTTTTTTATTTTAGTTGATTGCTAATACATAGTTTAGTTAAATTGATATTTGTAACCGAGTTAATTTCTCTACATTTTGTAAACTTTAAGACGTACCAATCATAAATTTGTCGTGATATTCTGTGGTTTCGCACATTTTACTAGAGCTATCAAATATCCTGACATCACGTATATTGTCGTTACCTAAACATAAACGACAACCTATATCTCCGTATTTCAACGCCATTAACTTTTTTATTTTTGAAGCCATTTGAAGTCTCTACTACATGACAACCGATATGAAATTGAAACCAAAAATTCAACGAGATATCAAATTTCTGGTGCTGCTAACATTTTTGGCGATAATTTAATTAATCATATTAATTGGATTTTACCGTGCCAACGGAGAACAGTTTTTTATTACATTTTCCAAGTGTTTGCATATGTTACGTTAAGTGTAATTAATTTGAACATTAACGTCATTTTCCTGTTACTAACGATAATTTCAAAGCTGTCGGAAATTGACATCATTATCCGGTTAATTATAGTGGTTCAGAAAGGTAGATATTTTTGTCATAATTAACCGGATAATGTATCTACAGAGTAAAGACTAATAATGTGTTTGTTTGTTCATATTTTTTTTAATGCGACAATCATTTTATGATTTTCTGAACGAGTTTATTATTGGAAAACGTTATTTTTTTCTCTTGTTTTAATTATAATATAACCAAGGGTTAAAGGATAAGTAATTTTTGAGTGTCATAGTACTAACGAAACTAACGAAAAACTACTAGACTACCATCAATCACAATTAGGATTCTATTTTTATGGCAATCGTTTAGATTGTGTTTACTATTACGCAGACAGAGCTATCGCATCGGTTGCCGCATTGCTAAAAAGAAGACAGCTGTTAATTTAAGTGGGGATAATTTGGGCGAGTATGTTTATTTGAGGAGCGAGCTTGCGTTTAATGTATGAATCAGTATTTACGTTTACTACACTTGCTTTACACTACTTTTACACTTTAAAATTAATTGCGCACCTTCCTGATAAACACTATATAATTTGCAATAGTTGCAACCAGAAAAAATATATTAAACTAATAATAACCGACATTAAAAATGCAAATATACTTCCCAAATTTAATTTTAAAAGTCTCTTGTGCGTATTTGAGCCTTTGGAGCCTTTAGAATCTAGGGACATATAAATAGAAAATGCATTTTTTATAATATAAATAAAAAAATTAAAATGTATTGTTCTTCAAACGATCTTAATACTGTGATGCCTTATGCTCTCAGATTTATTTGATTTTTGTTTAGCAAAATAATATAGTCTAACATTTGCGTACTTATCTGCCATATTAACATAAAATAACCCCAATATAATGTCGCTAAAACTGGCATATCCCCAGTTGTAAAAAGCCTAAATAAAATAGTGGCAACTAAACGCAAAAAACAAGTTGGTTTTTAATAGTTAAGACCTGCATGAGCTCTGATGGTTCATATATGCCATCAATACTTATTTTCCCAAGAAAAAGATTAAAGTCTGAGCTGCTTGACGGTGCTCATCCAGGAACATGGGCACATTGAATAGAATAGAATAATTTTATTAACTATTTTACATAAGTCATTATGTTCATAGCAAGTCATAGGTGGTAACATAATTTGAACAATATAAATAAAACAAATAAAACAATAATTATTAGAGTACCAGAATTTAAACAATGTAAATAAAAAACAATAATTATTAGGTATTTATATATTGTAGTGTAACAGGATGGATAAAAGCTGAAACATTTTAAAAATGGTTTAAGAAGTTTATTATTTGGTCACGAGTATCCAAGACAATCCAGTCTTGCTACTCCTAGACGGCCACTCGACGCACACGAATAGAGTGCAACCCACTGGTAGAGCAAGAGAAAATAAAAAATCCGTACTGTACCCACGGGTTACAGCCGTTAGATGTGGGGTTTATGCGACCTCTTAGTACATACTACACAGATGAAATAAAAAATTGGCTGTCTTTGGATAAAACAACTTTAAATCAAATAAATAATAGTTTAAAAAAATTTAAAAACACGCTCTAATAGAAAAGCACAAGCGAAAGTAGAAAATAATTTTGAATAAATTAAATTGTAGATAAAACATTTGTTCTTGTTGTTAAAGTGACTGTTTACTGCCACGATCTATCTATCTGTATACCTGTGCCGAGGGTGGGTTACCTCACGGCAATTAGGCCTCACTAGGCCCATGGTGCATCCTCCTAAGATGATAGACACCTCCTAGCTAGTTACCCAGCCTACAGATTTAATGTAGTTGACAACGTCGCCAAGGGTTACTTCTTTTATATCGGCCGGTGTTATTCAATACTCGCCGAACTCAAATCTTCTAATAAATGAAAGCGTCGAACAATCGTTAATAATATGCTCGATCGTCTCATTTTCTTGTTCACACCCTCTGCAGAGTGCGGATTCTGACAGTCTTATGATATAGAGATGCTTCCGTACTTGGCAATAATCAGAATGCCTGTGACTAGACGCAAGTATTTGTTTGTCAGGATAACTTAAGAGCTCCATGACAACTCTGCAGTTTCTTGTTTCATCCCATCTTTCCTTAAATTTCACAAGGAAATATTCTTTAAGTAGGTCTGTCACTACTGATTTTGTCAGACCAATAGAAGGGCCAGGTCCAAAAAGTATTTGGTTGGCTGCTTTCTTGGATAGTGTGAACACATTGTTGATGGATACTTCAGCCAAAGCTTCGTGACATTTTGGTACTCACCCTGAGTAAATTTATGGTGTCTGTTCAGGGTGAGTAGTGCTCGTCTGTTATCTGTATAGATGAGCATGTTCCTTTAAGTGATATTTTTTCTGGTGATTTCTTTTGCTGCTATGAGAATCCCCGTTAGCTCACAGTCCATTTTATGTTTAGGTTTAAGAATCTGAAGTATATTCCACATCCTAATCTTTGTTTTGTTTAAGAACTGTCCGTGTAAATATGAATCGTACCTGCCACTTCCAGCTCGTATATTTATTCTGTTATAACTTAAGAGGCGAGTCCAAGCAGTGGGAGCGTACCGAGCGCCTTCTGCCAAAAGCGACGTCTCGCCTCACCAAATCCTACATCAGGTTCTATTCCAACCGTCAGAGACGCGTCATTGTGGTCAGAGCAACCTTCTCAATATAAATATTAAGGAAAGTGAGACTAAGAATGACTTTTATGGCTCCTGTTATGTTGAGATATGCTTTTCTTTGAATTTGTTCTAGTTTACGGATAGCTCTTAATTTTTAGGTATCGGTACCCAGACAACTGAACCGTATGTTAGCATAGGTTTTATAATAGTCCATGGGACGCCTCTGGGGAAGAAACCCTAGGTGCGCCCCACGGTTAGGCGGCATTGTTCATAAGCATTGTATGCTCTTTTCACTATGTTTTCTAAATAAGAGTTCCATGTTAACTTTCTGTCAAAGGTGAGACCTAGGTACCTCACCTCTGTTGCAAAGTTTAATTTTGTGTTTAGGAGTTCTGGGGATTTTAATTCCATTTTTATGCTTTTTCTTGTGAAAAGGGCTATTTCTGTCTTCTTAAGATTATAGACAGTGAATAGTTCTTGCACCACTGTTGTATGTTCCTAAAATTCCCTGTTTGCAGAATGACCAAATCATTTGCATATGCTATTGTGTAGTGACTCATTATTGAGGCGGCTGATGAGGATGTCGAAAGTAAAGATGATAGCACGCCTCCCTGTGGACATACCCTCGCAACCTAGCCTCTTATGTGTACATCTTCTACACTTATGTTTACTGCTCGCTTTAAGAGCATGGTATGTATCCACCCACTAACCATCTGTGGAACATTTCTGTTGGTTAGTGGGTGTATTATCTTTAAAAAGGTGGTTTTATCAAAAGCATCTTCTATGTCTATGGAAACATCCAAGGCGGACTCATTATTGTCCAGGAATCTCTATTCGGCCAGCAACTATGTAAAGGGCTAAATCAGTAGATCTGCCTGGGGTGTATGCATGATGGTTTGGATTTAGTGGTGTTGTAACCATCGTATCCCTTATGTACCTTTCGCATAGCTTTTCCAATGTCTTCACGGAAAGCGATGTCAGACTCATTGGTCGGTATGTTTTTAGGACAGTGTAATTCATCCTTCCAGGTTAAGATATAAATACTACTTTTACCTCTTTCCTCTTAGGGATATATCTTAGAGCCAACGAGGATCTGAATGCACCCACTACGTACGGTGTGAATTTATTCAGATCCCACTGAAGTAGGACTGGATAGATACCGTCAGGCGATTTAAATGGAGATAAGCTGGATATTGCCCGACTAATTGTTTCATCGTCTACAATGTGTTTGGTATTTTTCTAATAATATTAAAATGATTTGTATTCTTCCTCTGCTCAATAAGCCACGTTTTTAATGACCAAGTCAGGAAAGTGTGTTGACAGCAGAAGGTTAATTCTATATTCTAAGTTGGAAATTTTGGTGCCATACTCTTTGAGTAGCACATCAATGCTTCAGTGTGGATCTTTTTAGATAGCTTTTTGAAGCCTTGCCGCCTGCGGGAAATCTCCGATTTCTTCGCAGTAGGATCTCTATGCATCTCTCTCTTTTTGTCTGACGGTGTTTTTGTATTATCTGAAGTGACATTTGTAAATATGCTAGTCCTCTTTGAGTTTTGTGTTTCTTGCCTTAGTACAGGATTTCCTAACCATCTTCCTGAGGTGACACTACCATGCGGTTATCGTCTGATAGTGTTGGACCAGCCTCAGAGGACATGATTTCTTATAGACATTATTTATTTTGGTTTGGATAGTTTTCAAGTACTTCTCCAAAGCATTGTTGTTTGGTGTTTCAGCCTCCGTTTCTCTTAGAGCCACTTGGAGAAGGTGGGCATAGGTTGCCCTGTCCGTCTTTCTACGGTTCCAAGATAGCGTAGAGATCGGCCATATCAAGTTAATTTTGTTATCAAAAACTTGACAGTTTAGAATTAATTTATAGATACCAGTTGTTGATAAAGTGATATCTATTAGTATTTGACTGCGAGAGTTGGTGTGGTACCTTTATTTAAAATATAAAGATTATTATTATCCCTACTGCTCAAACTGAAATGATGAGCGTTTGAGTCGCAACCTATTACCAACTCGAACTTCTGTTCCAGGCAATGCTCAATCAGATCCTCCATCTCTTTACTGCGTGGTGGCTTGGTTGCTTCGGAGGGGAGGCATGCAGATGCCAGGATTAACATTCTTTTTTCCCTTTTGATGGCGCATTTCATCCTAACCGTAGTTACATCGGAGGTGGAGAGGTGTGCCATTGAGTGGGCTTTGTATTTCATAGGCTCTCAATGGCTCTCCTAGATTGTTGGTTGCTGGTAGAACGTTAAATCGAACCATTTAGAATTTTAAGACCTAAAATTTTGGTTTTTATTATCCAGGATTCCTGGATGAGTGCTATTGTATCTTGCAGCTCATCAAGGCGACGGTATAATGTTGCCGTAGCCACCTTTTTGTGCTGCAAGTTACATTGTATGATTATTACCTCTTTTATTGCTTCCTGGTCCTCCGTTGAAAATTGGACAGCAAGGTGGTAATTTATTCAACGATCCCTTTCCCCAAAAGTGAGAAGGGGGTGATGTATTGTGGCTTCTCAGAGTTTTTTTGCTGGAGGTCATCGGTTGCCATTTTTGTGGCTCGACGTCCTCCACTGTTACCAAGGAATCTTCACTGCACACCGTTTCAGCCACTTTTTCGACCTTTGGGCTTATAGTAAATGAGGTGAACGCATAGCTCATTCTCAAAAATCGCTGATGTCTTTATTTTTTAAGTTTTCACTTTTTTTTTTATTCATATTGTTAACTTTCATACACTCATTAACGTAAAGTAAATTTATAAATGCTTAGTATATCAAAACCTATTCTTTTCCAAACATTTTTTTATAAATACTTTAAACATGTTTTCAAATTTTAAAAATTTTACAAAAATATTTCAATTTTCTAATGGTGGCAAACATCATGACAGCTTGCCAACTGTCAGTTTTAAACAAATTTCAAAATTTAAAATTTTTTTATTAATTTTTTAACCTACAAAATGGTGCCATACTCGTGCTCTTGCTATCCCCCAAATAGGGGATTTTTTCCCAATCCTAAATTTGTAATCCATTTTTGTTTGTTAGTCAATTAGATGTCCAGTTTAATCTATACTTTTTACTTTCCTATCTGTATACAGATATAAGGAAAGTATAGGAATCATGATTTTTTTCGACCTCGAGTTTTCGACGGATTTTTACGTTTTGAGGTCCCCTGAATCCGTTTTGACTATTTTCGCGATGATGTCTGTGTGTGTGTGTGTGTGTGTGTCTGTGTGTGTGTGTGTGTCTGTATAACGCATAACTCATGAACCGATACACGGAAAAACACCAAATTTCAAACTTAAGCTTTGTTCCAACGTCTAATGAGCTGATTAGATTTTGGGCAGAGTCGGAACATCTGGGGGGGTACTTTATAGGTGGTCATTTTTATATTTTATGGAATATATCTGTTATTTACGTTTGGGGAAGAAAATTCTTCAAATGAAAGTTACTTCTTATTTTATTATCTATAATTTTTGTTATTTACAAAATTTTCCTAAAATGGTCCGTATTCGCGAAATTTGACAAAATGTAAAAAAATATTTTTTTTTATAAAAATTGTTCAAACAAAAGTTGTTTGTAATATAATTCTCTATAATTTTTATCCTATAGATAATTTCTCTAAAATGGACCGTATTCGAGATATTTGAGAAAATGTGTAAATTTCGAAATTTGAAGAAAACTCAAAAATGGATAAAGAAAAAAACTTTAAATTTTAAACTTAAGTTTTATTTCGGCCTGACGTGAAATGATTAGATTTTGGACAAAGTCGGAACATCTGGGGGGGTACTTTATGGGAGGCCGTTTTTATATTTTATGGAATATATCTGTTATTTATGTTTGAAGAAAAAAATTATTTAAATAAAAGTTACTTCTAATATTATTATCTATAATTTTTGCTTTATGTAAAAATTTCCTGAAATGGTCCGTATTCGAAAAATTTGACAAAATGTGCAAAATTCTGATTTTTATGAAAATTGTTGAAATAAAAGTTGTTTGCGATATCGATCTCTATAATATTTGTTTATACATGATTTTTTTAAAATGGACCGTAATGAAAAAATTGTAGGAAAAGTGCTAAATTTAAATTTTTCAGTATTTTCATTTTCAATGAATATCTATAGAAAAATGTTTCGCGGTAGATGTATGTGGACAATGTATATATTTAGTTTATCCTCTAAACATTTATAGAGATGCTGCAATAGGTTGTACAAAATAACCGGAAAAAGCCTGTAATACCTAGATAGGAAAGTCATGTGTTGGACACATCAGATTTTTTTATAAAAGTTTTACAAATTTTTGACGGGTAAGTTATTTTTATATCTCTGTTTTCAGTTAGTGAATTACAACGGTTCTCTCTTTTTATAATGGCCTAAATAGCCGAAAGCAATTGGCTATTAATAAATTAACCTTACACACTTTAAAATACCTTTTTTCGTTTCAACTCTGAAATAAAAATATTCCTACAGTGTGCCATCAAAATTTATTCTAACCTTAAACAATTTAGTCTCTAATCCAAAAATTGGGGTTGCGCCATTTATAAATGAGGATGACAAATTGGTTTCTATGTTTTCAAATGAAAATCCACGAGATACTCAACTAAATTACACGCATTTTATCCAGGTCTCCAACAAAAGTTTCGTCTACTTTCCATCTAGGGACATATATTTCACAGACTCGCTCTCTTTATTTCTGAATTCCATTAAACTTTTTCACCGAACTTGAATTTATTCATTTGTTATTGTATTACGAAGGCAATATGGCTCTTTTCGGAACTTTAACTGTCGTCTCAATATTTATATATTTCCTTCTTGAAATTGATCTTTTGCTAATCTTGTATATTCTCCGGCAGGATGAGAAGTGAGTTCGGTTTCCGGGATCTTAACCGTTAACAAGAAATTTAATATTAAATGGATATTTTCAATTTAGAGTATTTTGTTTTTGACTGGAAAATGATATTTACTTCAGTTTTCTTCGGCGGAAGATAAAAATACGCTTTAATAAAATATTTGACTTGTAACGAAGGGAGTTTTCAAAAATTCAATATGTAAGCTGAAGTCTGCTCTATATTAGTTTCTTTTTCTACCAGCGTATTAGTAAAGATAATTCTAGTATTACGTACTTATTTTACCGTGTGCATGCATACGGTGCATTATTTAAAGAAAAGGTAAAAAAAAATTCCTAAAAAAAGATGGAAACGCGAAATGTGAAAAACTGGAAACAATCGAAAATGTTAAAAGCGTGAAAAATGTCTAAAAAGGTAAAAAACGTGAAAACCGTGAAAATCATAAAAACCGTAAAAATCGTGAAAACCGTAAAAAACGTAAAAAAACGTGAAAACCGAGAAAACCGCAGCGGCAAAAAATGGCGGCAATGATTTTTTATTAAGTTTCGGTGCGTTTCTTGTATTTGCTCTTTATTTGTGTAAATTAAAAATATTTTCTAAAAATGGCCCTACAATTATGCTGCAAATAGAAAAAAAAAATTGATTTCATATTACTTAATTTATCAGTTCTCGGAATAGCGAAAATATAAATCAAAAGTTATTATGAAACCGAATAGGTGCGTCAACTATGCCCCGGACACTCATTTCGTCTCAACAACAGTATATATTAGGGTGAGCTCGACGCGAGGAGTTCAGTTGTATTATTGCCACAAACGAATTCAGCAGTTGTATGTTTGCCATCATTCAGTAGTTGTCTTATTGCCACAAACGAGTTCAGGTACTTTCTGCCGACGGCACGTTACTTTCTACATTTTTACAAGCGTTTAATGCATTTTATTTTCTGGTGAAAGTTATTTCTTCTACAATTGTTATGGCATAAGAAATTCTACAAACAAATGTTTTCAAGTTGGTAACTAAAAAATCAACTGTATTAGTTAATTAAATTGTGATGAACTAAAATTGTAAATATTTAAAACTGTTTAGTGAAGATAAGTGAATCAACCACTATGTATTTACTTCAGTGAAAATAGTAAATTAAAAACACTTCTTTTTCTACTACCTATGAATCGTTAGTTATTTCTACAAAAGAACCCAATTCTTCTAACACCAGCGACATATATCAATAAATAACATGTAAATAAATTTTATTCCACACTATTGAAGCATTGAATTACTATGTTTTCTTTTTGTTTTTGAACATGATTAAAACAATTAATCTGTTTGACATTTTTATCTCTCATGCAGTGGGAGAATAGCTAAAAAAAATACTTAGTATCCGTCTTTTCATATATTTCAGTTCTGAGAACTTTGTAACAGGGACATTTAAAAGTTGTATAACGAACCACTTCTTTGATGTTCGAGTTTCTAACTTTTCAGCTGATACAGTGAATAATTTAAACTTTTTTTTTTTTTCAGGTAAGTTTGAAACTTCTTCAATAGAACACAATCTTGGTATGTATTAAGTTTTTAGGTTATAATTGTAAAAACATCGTTTAATTCATTGATTAATTAATAATTTTGACGAGGCATTATTTATAAAATTTGAGAATTTTGGTAACTAGCTTGTAAATAATAAAGGAAATTCAGTAATAACCTCATGAGCACCGATGAGTGGATACAAATCAAAAGAAAATGAGAAAATTTAATTAAAAAAAACTGGTTCGAGTAGGATTCGAACCCACAACCAATGAAACACCGTTCCTTCGTCATAACTATCAGACCACTGCGGTGTAATTTGCATCTAGCATCCTAATAATTGGTGTTCCGGCGGGAAAAATTACCAAATTGACATTTTGAGATAAATTGCGAATATGTAATTTTATTGGGGAGTTTTGTATGATCACTTATGTAAAACTTCTATTATGGCAATAAATAGTTGAAAACCACATGTCTTAGACTGTAATATTAAAGTTACAAAAAAGTAAACTCAATATATATCCTTCTGACAAAAAAAATGGGTTGTATCCTTTTACACTTCAAAACATCAAGACTATCATGACTTGCTATTGGGTCGATAACTACAGTAGACTCTATAACCAAATTTTGGTAAAATGTATGGAAAGCAACATCAATATAGGGAAGCATTTCCAACAGGTTTTTTCTTTTCATCTGATATTGGAACTGGTCCTTTATAAGACAAAGGAAGAATAGATATATTTGGCATGATTCTTTTTCCCAAAAACGAAATCTTCTTAAATAGTTCATTTTCATCTAGAGAAGTCTTATATTCTACTGTTCCTGTTTCCTGATACTTTAACCATTTGATATCTTTCCAATAAATTTTTTGGCTATTCATGTCAGTTTTTGGTTGCTTGAAATATTGCCTCAACAATGCATAAAACTCAAGTCATTTTGGTGACGTCAAATGGCTGAGAGCTATCACAAGACCTTACCAACTAATTCCAGTCTCTAGGATGATTAATTAAAATGGGAACTTTTTGTTTTATCTTAACTTAACATAAAATACCGTGTACAAATATGCACTTTAACTCTATCAACGCAAAGTGAATTATTTGTTATAACTTATTTTTTTATGCTTCTTGCCATCTTGTTTTTTTTTTGTAATGTCTGCTTATCTTCGCACGAAATTAGTCCTGGAAGGTTGGAAACCCTTTTTCATAAAGACCTATTCCCCCAAAATTCTATAAAAATATTTGGTCTTTCGGTATCATCAATTCTGTCTTTGCATTTCATTCTGCATGTAAATAATTCATTAAATTTCTTTGCTTTAATTATTTTGCCTTTTTTTGTTATGTATCCTTCTCCTAATTTTCTGTGTCTTTCTGCTGCCTCGTACTTCTCTAGTTTCTCCCTTGAATAGTTTTCTTTCCCTTTTTTTACTACGATAGGGCTAAAATTCTCATTTGCTCTTGATGATGTCGCATCCCCTGTATTAGGAACTTTTTGCTTCTTTTTGGTCTTTTGATTCTCCAAGTTACTGTTGTCCTTACGGTCACTGTTGTTGCCCTCACTGTCACTGCTGGTAGATTCAGCAACATAATCTTTATCCTTATCCGAGTCATCAATTGGCTCATCCATATCTGACACATTTTCATTTATAACAACACTGATATCACTTAATTCTCCCGGAAATTCCAGTACTACTGTTCCAGTACTTAATAATTCACTTTTTTGTTGTTTTAGATAAATGTCTTGATGTCCAATTTCACTGTGTTCTATTGGGAATAAAAAATTTTTAAGAATTTTTGTTATTATGTAGATTTTATTAAAAGCAATTTGTTAAATTTAACTAAGAAATGCATGGCCTACTAAAGTTTCAAGTGATTTTTGTATTAACATCGTCTGAATGCATTGATTTAATTTATCTTGCTTTTCTCGAAAACTATTAAGTTTATTAAAAAATAAAAACAGGAAAAAAGGTGTTAAAATAAAATTTTGTATAAAATGATATTAAAATTTTTAATATCGGCCGATGGACAAAAAAGTTTTGTACAGTTATAAGGGTGAATTACCTCAAAACCACTCCTTAAAATATTTCAAATAATTCTTACTCAACCCCAAATGAAGACTCATGAAGTACCTAAATAAATTATAACATATAGATATTTTAATAATAACGGTTGCAGATATGTTAATTTTTTATTTTTTTTAATTTATAGACCCATTTTAGGCCTATGTAACTCCTTAGGGGTACAACCGTAGACAAATTAATATGTAAGATAAACCGTTTAAATACACGGCACTGGTAGCAAGTTGTTAGTTCCTCAGCATACTATTTGGAGCCACCACCGCACACTACAAAATTGGCTGATTCGCTTGATAGTTAAAGGCAACAGAAAAGAGGAAAATAAAATGAAGATTGTAAAGCGTACCCGCGGTTTATTCAAATGTCCTTTATTATTTATTTACATTTTTTGGCATTCTTTACTTGAAAATACCTAATATTTAAATTAAAATATTGTATTAAACATAAATATTAGTTAAAGTATTAAAACCAAAAAAAAAGAAAATATTTATGTTAAAATATTTGAAACAAAGGAATAGTTTAATCATTTAATAGAAGTAAGATGCGTTTAAACGTTTATTATATACATAACATGTACTCAATATTAAATAACAATAATTGTAAGTAAAATTAATAGTAGTCTCCTCTTATTATTGGAAAAAATGGACCAAATTTGGATGGATGTGTTTCTATAAAAAACAAAAAAAAGTGGTATTGAATAATTTCTCTTACCTATAAAAATGATGTCCATTTTTATAAGTTATTTTTAATTTGTCTAACATTCGTTTATGTTTGGGAACACTACGAGCATTCTCTAGCTTACACATTCTAATATTTTGTTTTCCGTCAATAAAATAGAGCTGTTTCTCGTTAGAAATTTTTGACTCTACTTTCATTTATTTGTTGCAAAAAAAGGATTGTTCAAATTCTTTATCACTAATACTAAGTTTACGTTTGCTACTCATTTTTTATTTTTCGCTGTGGATAGGTAAACAGATCTATCTTATGCTGTTGTGTATGTTTTTTAGCCTCAACATTTTCTAAAGTCTGACTCTCGGGTAAAGTATGTATAGTTGCGGTATACGAGAGTTGCCCTTTATATTTCGGGATTAGAGAACAAAAACAAATATTAATCATCAAAAATCGCTTTATTGTTTTTCAAAATATTCTCTATGAAGATCTATATACCCAAAAGTCTGGAAACGGCCAATTATCTCGTAAATTCCTACTCCTAATTGTACAAAATTTGGAGTACACCTATTTTGAAATACGGAAATTCCAGATTTGATATTTGCAATGTTGCCAGATGTTCCGTTTCTCTTATATTATTAGTCACTTTGGTTGATCACCCTGTATATTAAGTCATTATTGGAATCTCCTATTCAATACAAGTTCAACCATATGCAACACTTATGATTTTATGTAGTCTGGAAGGTCTTAATTAAATAAAACCATCATGGAGAAATGTGGTAAATGCACTCTATCATCGATTAGGGTACTGTCAACTCACAAATGAAGCACATTTTGAACACTTAATAAAGTAATCATTATGTTAAAAATGGTATAATCTTTCAATTGTTTTAATGTAGTTGAAAATAGTTTGTATCAAAAAATTTATGAGACAATTAGGCGTTGCCGGACTTCGGTTTTATTTATTTAAGACCTTCTAGACTACATAAAATCATAAGTGTTACATATGGTTAAACTCGTATTGAATAGGAGATTCCAATTATGACTTAATATACAGGGTGATCACTTTGAAAAACCAAAGTGACTAATAATATAAGAGAAACGGAAAATCTGGCAATATTGCAAATATCAAATCTGGAATCTCCGTATCCCAAAATAGGTGTACCCCAAATTTTGTACAATTAAGACTAGCAATTTACGAGATAATTGGCCGTTTCCAGACTTTTGGGCCACTCTGTATACACTTCTACATGCATATGAACCAATTTTCGAAGCACGATTGCCATCCTGATTGAGGTATCTCCAAAACATGCATTCTGAACGCATCAACCCCTTCTTCAGGTGTTCAAAAACGTTGACCTCTCAGTTTATTTTTTAAGTACGGGAATAAAAAGAAGTCATTCGGTGCCAAGTCAGGACTATACGGTCGATGACTTATGACATCGACGTTTGGAGTGCTCAAAAATGCAGTTGTTTGAGCCGATATCTCTATCTGTAACGTGTGGAGGATGGGTTACCCCCTCGGCACTTTAAGCCCATTGTGCATCCCCCTGAGATGATAGGCACTTCCTAGCTCGTGAGCTAGCCAACAGATTTTATGTAGTTGACAACGTCGCCAAGAGGTGATTCTCTTATATTGACCGGTGTTAGCCGATACTCACCGAACACAAATCTTCTAATAAATGAGAGCGTCGGGCAATCGTAAAGTATATCCTTGATGGTCTCATCTTCTTGTTCGCACCCTCTGGAGAGTGCGAATTCTGACAGCTTCATGATATGGAGATGCTTTCGTACTTGGCAATGACCAGTCAGAATGCCTGTGACTGGGCGCAGATTATGTCTAATCATAGTCAAGTATTTGTTTGCTGCAGTGTTGTCAGGATAACTTAATAGCTCCGTGGCAACTCTTCAGTTTCTTGTTTTATCCCATCTTTCCTCGAATTTTACAAGGGAATGTTCTTTGATTAGGTCTGGCACTACCGATTTTGTCAGACCAATAGAAGGGCCAGGTCCAAAAAGTATTTGGTTGGCTGCTTTCTTGGCTAGTGAATTAGCAAGACGGTTACCTTTTGATGTGGCGTGACCTTTGATCCATCTTAAGGTGACTACATTGTTGATGAATACTTCGGCCAAAGCTTCGTGACATTCTAGTACTAACCCTGAGTAAATTCGTGGTATGTTCAGAGTGCGTAGTGCTTGTCTGCTATCTGTTCATCTATACATGTTCCTTCCAGTGATGTTGTTTCTGATTATTTCTTTTGCTGCTATGAGAATACCCGTTAGCTCTGTTTGAACTACACTGGTACTTTTGCTCACAGCCCATTTTATGTTTGGGTTTATGAATCTGGACAGGCGACCATTTGTTTGGAAGTGTTTCGGAACAACTTTTGTTGGATTGGGCTCATCTTGAAACACCCATATAGTCGACTGCTGTTTACTTTTGGGCTCATACGCGTAAATCCACGAATGGGTACCTGTCACTAGGTCATAGACATGTGTTGAAATACCGCGATCGTATTTTTTGAGCATTTCTTTCGACCAATGGTCACAAGCCTTTTTTGAACGATTGAAAAATTGTGTGGAATCCAACGCGAATAAATTTTTTTGATAGTCAAATGTTTATGCAATATTAAATGTATGCTGGTCCCACTAATGCCTAATCTCACGATAGGTCACATGACGATCTTTTAATATCAAATCGCGCACAGTATCAATGGTTTCCGGAACAAAAACTGATTTTGGACGACCTTTACGAAATTCGTCTTGGAGCGAACTACGACCTCGATTGAATTCACCGTATCATCGATAAACACTGGTACTTGATCAAGCTGACAAAAAAGATTTTATTTGAATACCTGGCTTGAATATTAGTTTACTTATTTAAACAATTAGGAGCTAAACAAAAATACTTTAACGCTTTACCCAGGCCAGACATGTGTTGTTATTGTTACAAATATATTTAAAAAGAATTAGGTTCATAATGAAATTATATATCGTTACGGGTAAGAAAACAGTGATAAACAAAGTCCTTAAACAAATGTAACACCTACTTACTTATTACAATAAATCAGTCTTAACCTAAAAATAAACCTATGGAACTTACATTATAATCATAAAATACCCACAATATATCCCCTGAGGTAATATATTATGAAAACTTTTATTATGCTTTTATTTAATTGTAATTCGATCATTTGTCTTCCGTTTTTTATTTTTACGAGGTTGTCAACATAGTTGTCAAACCTCTCTTAAAAATATCCCAGCAATAACATGCAATAGTATGCCTTTGTATAGATGGTATCGAGCTTGACAAAAACAAAATAAAATGTTTGAAATAACTCTAATCTCATGAAAGTTTGTGGAAACTGGCAACATCGCTTTCATCTTATTGCGATGGTGGCTCCAAATAGTATGCTGAGGAACTAAACTTGTTATCAGTGCCGTGCATTTAAACGGTTTATTTTACATAATTATTTATCTATGGGTATAACTTGGTATAGACTATAGAGGTAAATTACATTAAACCATTAAACCACAGCTCTACAAATAATTCATAATTTGGATATATCGAATAAAAGCCATCAACAATATAAATCTTTTATTAACTTTAAGAAATTAAATATGCAGTTGGAGCAAGAAAATTGGAACCAAACCTACCAAGCACAGGACCCTAACTCTTCAGTTAATGAATTTATTAAAACTTTGCTTAATAATATAGAAACATGCTCATATAAAGTAAAAATACGTAGAAAAAACTCTAAATTGATCCCATGGATAACCAATGGACTTGTCAAATCTATAAATACAAAAAATAACATGCATAAAAATCTTTTAAAAAATCCTAATAATGTAATTTTAAAAAATCAATACAATAACTATAGAAACTATCTGACTAAATTAATAAAAACATGTAAATATAAGTACTATCAAAGTTTAATAAACAGGAATAAATCACAATCTAAACAACTTTGGAATGTTGTCAACGAGATCAACAAAACAAAAAAAAAATTCAACATTGAGTCCATGAAGAATTCGCTTGGTAACATTTTAATTGAAAAAGATGAAATAGCTAATCACATTATCGGCACTTTCACACAAATAGGTCCTAATCTAGCAAAAAAAATTACCCTTAATACCGGATATAAACCAAAGCAAAAAACACTTCAAAATAGTTTTCCCTTTTCCCTGTTAGTGATATAGAAGTTAAAAATACTATTTCTTGTTTAAAAACAAATAAATCCCCTGGTACCGATGGAATTCGCTCCGAAACTTTAAAAGCAATTATTAAGAATGACTTTTCTAACAAATACATGTTTTAATGCAGGTTTGTGGCCTGAGATATTTAAAAAAGCTGTGGTTATTCCCATTTTTAAAAAAGGAGACCCTCAGATAGCAACTAATTACCGTCGTATATCGTTGATCACAACTGTGTCGAAGGTCTTCGAAAAAATATTGGAGACACGACTAAATTCATATCTAGATAAATTTAAAATCATTTCAAAACACCAATATGGCTTTAGAAAAACGTATCTACTGAAGACGCAATACTTATGCTTACTGAAAAAATAAATTAATCAATGAATGAAGGCCAACCTTGCCTGTTTTCCTGGATTTGTCGAAGGCATTCGACACAGTAAGCCACTCAAAACTTCTAATGACTCTAGAAGATATTGGGATCAGAGGTAATGCACATCAACTTTTTGACGGTTATTTAAGAGATAGACAGCAGTACGTTAAAATGGGAAATATATGTAGCGCATGTTCATCAATCTGCTGTGGCATCCCCCAGGGTAGTATACTTGGGCCAACACTATTTAACACATATGTTAATGGTTTGTTTGAAGTCTACCCTGAGTCAGAAGTAATTGGTTTCGCTGATGAGATGGCATTGTTCTTCAAAGATAAAACCTGGATAGATTTAAAAAACAAAGTCGAATCAGAACTGCCCAAAATACAGAATTGGTTTAACCATAGTCTACTAACCCTAAATCTAGAAAAAACTTTTTATGTTGCATTTCATTGTAGCAAAGTTACAACTCCACCATTCAATGAACTAAATGTAAAAGTATCTAACCAAAATATTTCTATTAAAAGTAAAGAACATGTAAAATACCTCGGCATTTACCTTGATAAGCACCTAAAATGGAACGTACATATAAATTACGTGTGTAAAAAACTGAGATTTGTAATTAGTAGATTTAAATGTTTAACAGATATATTAGATTTAAATCAATTAAAAATTCTTTATCATGCTCTAGTTGAGAGTCATATCAGCTATTGTATCAGTATTTCTCCGTCCTCTTGAAATAATTCAACGCAGATTCTTAAAAATAATTCTTAAAATACCCATATTGTACTCGACCAATAATCTCTTTCTTGAAGCAATTATACTAGATATTCGTCATCTGTTTTACCTAAGGATAGTCACTTACTATCATAAAAATAACAACTTTAGCAAGTTAACGCACAATTCGTTCTCTTATTTGGCTCCTAAACTCTTTAATTATAGTCCATGTGAAATTAAATCCATTAATAACACTCACCTATTTAAGAAATCGTTAAAAAAATTTATTCTCTCGCTAGAACGTCATGTAATCACTAATTTAATAGAAAAAATTTAGTGCCAGACACTTTAACATTAGTTTTAAATATTCGTTTCCAGTGTATAGCAAAAATATACCTAGTATTCATGTGTTGTATTTTATGTGAAATTATCATGTAATTTATGTAATGTATCTTATTTAGTTATATATAGTTTGTTTAATTTATGTCGAAACAAACAATGCTTATCGACTATTTAACATTTTATTCAATTGTGGCCTTTTTGTAACTTTTTTGTAACTTTTACTGAATAAATATTATTATTATCATATTTTGGGGTGCCAACACGCACCTGTTTTTTGTCGGTAGTTATGCAGAACACCCTGTGTATCTACGGCTAATATGTTTTAATGTATATAAATATCATTTACATTGGAACATGTTATAGTGCTATACAACTATTGTCTCGTCTAATGTAATTTATTATTAATTGATTAAACATAAAATTTGTTTCTGGTATTCGAGTAGGTAGTATGTGCTATTGAAAAGTATGACAAGTATGCCTACAAAGACAAGTCTACAATATGATTTATACTGGCGGTTAAATAGTCACTGCCATGAGATAATTTTAAAAATACAAAATGTGATATTTTATATCAAAAATATATGGAACACAAATTTAATTATTTTGTGTACGATGTTCGATATTTACAATGTTTTTTTCTATTAAAAGATTTGAATCCGTATATGAATCCTTTTTTTATATAAATTTTGTATATTGTAACGCCCATCATTTATTATGACCCACCTGGTCCACTTTTAATAGTACTTTGGTGTGTGTTTGAAAATCGAGAATATAACAAGTGTAACAATACAAATTAAACATACATATAATAATTAATTTCTAATAACGCAGTCTTCCCAACATGTTTGCAGAATTATTCTAACAGAGAGTATAATAAAACAGAATAAAGGTAAAACGGTTTAAAATTTAATTCTCTTAAAACTAATTAGTTTTGTGAAGTTTTTATGCTTATCCTACTTATCATAATCTCAAAAAAGATTTAAAAATTGTTTGATAAAATTCTTAAAATTCACATGCGGATGTTGACTTAGGTCTAATTAATTTTAAAATATTGTTATAAAAATACTCCTAAGAACTAAGTGTAAAGGTTAAAGAAAAGGTCCTTTATTTCTCACAAGTCAATTTATTGGCGACCGGTTTCGAAGTTGTCACTTCATCATCAGGCACACCTAAATGGAATGTCAAGGAGTCAGTTGTAATAAAAACAATTATAAAAGCATGAACGGACTTTAACATATACAAAATAACAGAAAAAACACAAAAGAAAGTTAAACAATAACCTCGACTCACCTTGACTAATTCCATAAAGGAAGCGCTACAAAAAGTTTAACAGAACGAGTTAAAAAAAAAAAAATCATGTGTAATAAGTATTTTTAAAAAAATTTTTTTAATGTAGGTTAGGTTAAACCACCAGATGTCTTTTTGAATAAAATAATTAATTAAAACACATTTAAGACAATTATTAACTAAACAACACAAAATAGTTTTACAAGCACAAACAGTTTAAAAATTTTGAAGGATATAATGTTAATTACTGAAAGTAAAAAGTAAAAAAGTAAAAATTATCAGACTGTCAAGACATCTATCTAGATTTTTAACGAATAAACTGTAAATTTTAAATTAGCGGATAAATAGTGTACTAACGGAGGTGTTATTTACTGAAAGTGAGTATAGATGGCGGTGACAAAATTTATTGAAAGTAAAATATATTAAACTGAGAATGAGAAAGCAAAAAAATTTTTTTATACTAACAAGAAAATTAGAACACTAAACAAGAAAATATGAAAATTCATATGTAAAAGGGAAATTTTATTCAAAAAGACATCTGGTGGTTTAACCTAACCTACATTAAAAAAATTTTTTTAAAAATACTTATTACATATGACTTTTTTAACTCGTTCTGTTAAACTTTTTGTAGCGCTTCCTTTATGGAATTAGTCAAGGTGAGTCGGGGTTATTGTTTAACTTTCTTTTGTGTTTTTTTCTGTTATTTTGTATATGTTAAAGTCCGTTCATGCTTTTATAATTGTTTTTATTACAACTGACTCCTTGACATTCCATTTAGGTGTGCCTGATGATGAAGTGACAACTTCGAAACCGGTCGCCAATAAATTGACTTGTGAGAAATAAAGGACCTTTTCTTTAACCTTTACACTTAATCCCTACTACTCACATATGGCTACCCTCACTCCAAAACTCCTAAGAACCGTTATAGGATTCTGCCCTTTACTCTTAAAGCATATTTATACCAGCCCTAAGGATATCTCGCGGATTCAAAAGTTTGATCAGTATCTTAAAAAAGGGTTTTATGGTTATCTTGTATAATTTGATAAATCTGTAAATGTTACTTGGACACTAGCTTGTAAATATTTAAAAAATTCAGTAATAAACTTATTAGCACCAATGAATAGTTACAAATCGAAGGAAAATGGGAAAATTTAATTGAAAAAAATCTGGTTCAAATAGGATTTGAACCCACGACCAATGAAACACCGTCCATTTTTTATAACTATCAGACCACCGCAGTGCATCCATCATCCTAATAACTATTCTTAGGTATGAGATTTAACTCAACACAGTTTTTGAGTTATTTTTCAAAATTTTCAACTAGTATTTATCAAATCCTTCTAAAAATAAAAATCATTATTGCAGCTTTGGTCACGTAGATACAGAAAAACAAAAAAAAACTACAACAGTAAAATGGAATTGAAGGGGCGGTACGAAAGTTCAGAAGATCACACTTTCGAATGTATTTATTGCTGCAAGTACTAAAACATTCATGCTCTCCACTCTGTGTTTTCTCTGATATTTATGGGGGTTGCCAGGACCGGTTTCCGGTGATTTATGTTGAATAATGAGAGTCAGATTTTTTGTTGACTTATTCAGATGAGATAACATTTAACAGTAGCCAAGTTTCGCTGGCGCTACAGCAGCAAGCGCAAAAAATTAAACTGTGAAGCTTTTAAATATTTCATGAAGAGCAATTAACGAGACGAATCGGAAACTATTAAATACATTAAATGTGAATTAACTTGAAGCTTAATGATGATAGATTCAATATAGTAATGGGTAATTTGAAATGTACTTTATTCAAGTAGAATGTGTTTAGGAAAATTAAAATTACATTTTGATTTCAGAAACTGTTTTTAAAATGAAAATGTTTTTATTTAGAATAATTTAGGTCATATGATTAAAGGTCTTGAAGTCTATTTTCATAATAATTTATATTTTTCCTTATACATTGGCATATCGGATCTCAGGATTATTATTAGAAATATATTGTCTGAGAGTCCGTGACAAAAGTAAAATATTATTGTGATGTTTATTTATTTTAAAACAACAGTTTATTTATTAATAATTTATTTAAACAATTTATTTTATAACACTACTATTCTAATTTATATATATTTCGAATGTCTTTGAATCGTTCACTATTTATATTCACCACTGTCTATCTACTAATGACTTTTCGTTGATCCTCCACCAATATTTATACAGGGTGTCCCAGCTAAAACTTGTCACCCCCCTAATCTCCGAACTCGTGAAAAAAATTGAAAATCGCTCAGACCCGCCGATTTTTATTTCAAGGGGGAACACTTTCACCACATACATCATCATTGTGTTGTCAACCCCCTCATCCCCAGCACCCCTACTTCAAAATTTTCAATGGGACTACTTACTTGTGATACATTATTTTAAAGGAAATTTAATAGTGGATTCCAGAATGCTCCTCAACCAAAACAACTCATATCTGTAATATACCAGAAACATTATCACGTTGACTCAGGAATGTTCGCGAAAGTGCCTCCGCCATAGTCATCACATATGTTTGGTGTTAAGGGGTTTAATTATGTATAATAATCGGACAAGTTGAGCCTTAAAGGCCAAATAAGACAGAGAGGGACTTTGAGGATTAGAGCATGAGTGAATAATGAAATGGCTCACATAACAAAATTCTGACCCAATTATTACGACATTAGTAGTGATTATGACTTTATGAGTTAGCAATACATTTCTTTTATAATATAAAATATGTTTTTTTTATAAATGAATGTGTTTAGTAATAGCAGAAAAAACGGTAAGGTATTTATCATAATCGAATTAAAAAAATTATCATATATTTTGAATAACTTCTAAATAATTATCTTCAAAAAATTTGTGTATAGCTTATTATAAAAATCAAACTTAATATTTTTCGTACGCCACTGAAGAAAATTACATTAACCTTGTAATACTTTTTATACATACCGTAGAGTAGGTGGTTTTATCTTATGATATGTAATGTTGGGAATGGGGTGTTAATACACTGCAACCTAAAAAACTTATTGTGTCCCCTTCTGTCGCTAATGCACCAACGAAATATTTCAATGCCTATAACGACCCTTTCAATACTATCTTCTCAAGATTTGAAGTGGCTTCATGTTAGGTAAATCTCCCTCTTCTATTTAATATCCTCCTTGGATTCTGGAGTGCTACACATTTAGTTAGAATATAATTGTAGGTTTCGTCCTCCTCCTCCTCACAGAATCTGCACTCGCTATCCCCTACTACTCTCAGTTTAATCGGCAATGCCCGGTAAGGATCCCTTGTACAATACGTAGCCTGTTCTTGCTTAGGCAGATGCAGGCCTCCGATCTTTTCTGGTTATATATATCCAGAAGTATCTTGGTCTATCTCAGCTCCAGTGATTTTTCAAATTATTGGTTCTTCTACTGCCCAATTCTTTTTTAATCTCTCCTAATATTATGTTACTGCTGATACCGCAGAACGGCTCAGGTCTTACAAAGGGTGTTTGAGCCCCTTTCCTTGCAAGACTATCTGAAATCTCGTTACCGTGTACTCCATTATGTCCCGGGATCCAAGCGAGAGTAACTCTATTTTTATCGCCTAGCTCATTCAATTGTTCTAGGCATCTCCAGACCATTTTTGAGCTGATTACGTAAGACCTCAGCGCTTTGATGGCTGCTTGACTATGGGACGTAATGATAATCTCTTGTATATGATAGTTTCTCTTGATGTTAAACTGGACACACTTCTTGATGGCGTGAAATTTCGCTTGGAAGATGCTTGGGTATTTTCTTAAGCTTACAGAGTGCTTGGTTCTCGGCCCATACACTCCTGTTTCAGGTCCTTCTATGGTTTTGGAACCGTCTGTATACCATTAAATGTCTTTTGGTTGTAAGCGCGATGGATTCTTGGCTCCATTCTTTCTTGCAGCCCAGCTCTGTGGTTTTGAAGTTTTTCACAAAACTATACTTCTTCAGCATTTCATTCTGGGGCACGTCCCAGGTATCTTTAGTCCTGAAACAAGTAGACTTTCGTCTGATTATACCGTTTCTGATCATTCTATATCGTGTCCTTTTTTCCACATTCTCTATCATCAAATATAGAGGGGTGAGGTTTAAGATCACCTCCATTGCGGCCGTAAGGCAGGTTCTCATCGCACCGGTGATGCAAACACAGGCTAGTCTTTGTACTTTTGAGATATTAGCTCTCGTAGTAGCTAAACTAGTTTTGTTACTGTAGGCTATAGCCGCCCCGTAAGTGATGATTAGTCTTACTATTGCAGTATACATCCAACGCAGTATGCATGGGTTACATCCTTATCGTTTTTTTTATCCTATATGAAAAAGTAAATAAAATTATTGTTTGAAAAAATGTTATTGTAATGCCACTGCATAAAATTTTAAAATTATTATAAGAACGGTAATTGATGTTTTATTTAAATTGATTCAAAATTCAACTAATTATGTCAAATTTCTATAGTGTATTTTGCAAAATTTGGTCTCCAGAGCGTTTAAGCAAAAACATATGTGACAGAAATTCGAAACGTCATAAAATAGCTTTACGATGTTCTAATTATTGACAACTTTGAAGTAACTTACTCACTTAATAAATCTTTGTGCATTTATTGTTGTTGTAATTTATATAAAAAATAATATAACAGCATCAGCTTATATAGTTCCAATAAACGAAAGTAAACTTTTACAACAAATTATTTACCAAAGAATAATAAAATTGGGCTAACAGCATTTTATAGACTACCAGGAACAGACTCAAAAAAATATTTAGAGGATTTAGAAATATATTTAAGTACAATACAAAAACAAAATTTAGAAGTGTATGTAGGAGACATAAATATTGATTTATTAAAAAATGATACTCATGAAACTAATAAATATCTTAATATACTAAACTCAAATTATTTTATTTCCTATGTAAACAAACCTACGCGAGTAACAAATAACACTAAAACTACAATTGACCATATTTTCATAAGAATCCAAAACAATATCAGAAACTTTATTGATATTAAACCTGTTATTTTCCGTACTGATATGACAGATCATTATTCACCCGCTGTATTTATATCTTTTTTAACGCAAACACATACTATTCACGCACCTGTAAATAAAATAAACATAATAAATTTTTATAAACTAAAAAATCTTTTAAGTAAAGAAAATTTGGATGAATTGTATAAAAATAATACAGACTCACAATTAGCATATAATATATTCCGAAACAAATTAGATAATCACATTACAACCTCAACTGATACAAAAATAGTAAAAAATAAAATAACAATAATTAAACCGTGGATTACCTTAGAGCTAATATCTTCAATTAAACATAGAGATTGTTTAAAAAAAAAACCAATAAAAAACTTTTGTCCTGAATTTCAAAAAGAGTATAAAAAATATAGAAATAAAATAAACGCATTATTAAAAAAAAAAAACAAAAAAAGAATACTATCAAAAACAAATGGATGAAGCCGGTAACGACTCAAAAAAAATTTGGAAAGTTATTAATAACATCTCAGGACGTGCAAAAAATACTAATAAAATAGATATAATACCGATCACTAATAAAAATAATGTAATACTAAATGGTAATAAAGAAAAAGCAAACGAGTTTAATAGATTTTTTTCAAACCTCGGAAACGAAATGGCAAATAAAATACCCACAACAAACTTACCTGATAATTTTATCAGTAATGATCAAATCAATTCGAGTATATTTCTACGGCCAATATCAAAAAATGAAGTAACTATTTTTATTTCGAATTTAAAAAATAATTGTGCACCAGGTCCAGATAAATTAGAAGTAAAAACAATAGAAAGCATCCATGAATATATTGTTTCTCCTCTAACACATATTATTAACCTATGTTTTCAGACTGGAAAAATTCCCCATCAATGGAAGCAATCTATTGTTACCCCTATATTTAAATCAGGGGATTCCAGCAAAGTAAATAATTATAGACCTATTTCATTAATAAATAATATAGCAAAAATATTTGAAAAGGCACTGAAGGCGAAGCTAACTGCTTTCTTTCAAACTCACGGCATTATCTCCAGCTATCAACATGGTTTTATAGAAAATTCAAGTACTGAAACTGCAATTATAGATCTTATGAGAAAAGTAGTCGGTGCCCTGGATGAATCATTGGCATGCACTGCTGTATTCCTTGATTTAGCCAAGGCATTTGATACAGTCTCTCATGAAATACTTCTAAACAAACTAGAAGACTATGGAATTCGGGGCGTGGCGCTTAAACTTATATCTGATTACTTATATAATCGTGTTCAAAGAGTAAGAATTGGTTCTGAATTTAGCTGCGAATCAATTATTAAAGTGGGTGTTCCACAGGGAACAGTCTTGGGTCCCTTGTTGTTTCTTGTTTACATGAATAGTATAACAAAAATTAATAATTTTCAAGGTCATCTTGTGTGTTATGCCGATGATACAGCTATAAATTTCACCGGAAAATCGTGGGAAGACGTACATCGCAAAACAGAAGCTACATTAACTAAGGTGACACTAAGGTTAAACTATAACAAACTAACATTAAATATTAAAAAAACAAAATTTATTGCTTTCAGCCCGACTGCTACAAATCAGCCAATTAACCAATAACCGATTAAACTACACAGCACAAACTGCGAGCTAAACAATTGCATATGTCCCACTATTAAAAAAGTCGCTTCCATAAAATATTTAGGTGTTATACTAGACCAATATATACGTTGGACAGAGCATATCACTCATGTTAGTAATCGAATAAGGGCTCTAATGCATACATTTTATGTACTTCGCGATATTCTCTCTAAGACAAAAATAATCATGACATATTCTTCACTAGTGGAATCTGTTTTAAGATACTGTATTACGGCATGGGGAGGGGCTTTTAACACTACACTTAATACTCTGCAAGTAACACAAAACACAATTTTGAAAATAATATTAAAAAAAGATAAATTATTCACTACCATACGATTATATAATGAAAACGAAATCCTCAACATTAAATCACTCTTTATCTACCAATGTATCATAAAAGTATATAATAGCCCTGAACTATTTCAATATAAACAAACTCGATTGACTCGCCCTACTACAAATATGGACCTTTCTACTCAACTTTTTAAAAAATCTCTAACCCAAAGATCCTTCTTTTACTTTGGTCCCAAGTTCTACAATATAATCCCCATACATCTCAAACAAAAAAGTAAACTATCTATATTCAAACAAAATATTAAAAAATATATAATAGATAACCAAATCACATTTACTGCTATAATGTTTTAAGCTATACCTGATTTAAAATTGAAATTTGTTGTTAAATATTTGTATTAAATGTTGGAATAACTCCTCGATAACCCTCGTCTGCTTCGCTCTGCATATGTACTCAATCTAAAAAAAATTTGTATCCTACTTATTTTTATACCTACTTAGGCACTAAAATATAAAATGTACGTTTTATTTCAAATCTTTTAGAATCAGCACAAGCAACACAGGCAGCTTTTGCTTAGGCTTGTTGCTAATTCTAGATTTTTTGTAATCTATATTAATCTTAAAATATTATTATTATTATTATTATTTGTACTTTATTACTATTTGAATTTGAATAAATTGAAATTGAAATTGAAAACTTATTACAAATTACAAATTACAAATTACATATAACTGAAAAAACAGAAAACCTAGGTATGATAACCCTAGTGTTGTCACATGCCAATCATTGCGACTATGTTTATGACTCATGCTTAACGTAAATGTACAAAAACAGATTCCAGAAACTTCAAAACGCATGTTTAAGATTAATTTTTGGGATTAGAAAATATGATAGAATCAGTCATACTCTACTGCGCAATCATTGGTTATCTTAAAAGAATCACCACCATATTTTATTAGACAAGCTAACGTAGATCTGATGTCCACAATATCAATATTAGGCAGAAAACTCTAATAACAATACCTCAACATCGTACTATTTTATTTTAAAGGCCTTTCCGGTTTAGTTTAGTAACTAGTTTTAATAATTTACCCACGGACATGAAAAATTTAACTTTAAATAATTAAAAAAAAAACTTATATTTTAGATTATTTAATGAATAATGTGCTAAAGCATAAGGATTTTATTAAACAGCATTTTCATATAAGAATATAAAGCGATGTATTTTTTTCTGTTTCGTTCTACTTTTGAGTTTACTTTGTTTCAAAAGTCTACCTACTCTCCACAAACAAGCATATCTATCACGTTCTTTGTCATCCTTACTCCAAAATATAAATATTTCTGGAGAGTCACAACTTGTTAAATCATTATTATTTACTAATAATAATATTTCAACATTTAAATTAGTTTACACCTTGATTTTTATTATTTGACTGTTTCCAGGTGACAGTGGTAAAAAGCGTCACTTACAGACGTTGACAGGTCAAATGTCAAGAGAGGAGGTGCGTTCCCCTTAGTGTGGAAAAAAGTTACTTCAAGTGTGATTCGAGTGATTGGAGGTGGTTAAAAGAAAATAAAAATTTTGATATCGACTTTAAAGAAAAAAATTTTGAAATTTGATTTATTTGTTAAATAAATTTTAATTTAAATGTGTAATATGAATTATTATTTATTGTCAAGGCAAAACAAAAATGTCACTCACCACAGCGTAATCCGCGGTCCCTAAAGGTGAATCTGATGTTTATTCTTAAAAATTCCAAGTCACTCAACAAGCGTACTCATGGTTGGAGTGAGACAAAAAAGGAACAAAAATAATACAAGTACCATGGTTCTAGAGGTAGGTTATGTTGGGTGAAATCAAGTTTAGGAGGGGATGGCTCTCAAAGGCTTATATTAAACGATTTGAACTTACATCATCATAAAGGGTCAACTGACTTGTCTATGGAGTGGTATGAAATTTCTGTTAAGGTTTACTTAAGTGTTGAGACTAGGGATATTGTTGTCTTTTATAAAGGTAATTTCAACATCTTCATGGAATTTTTTTGGAGTGAGGGTAGCCATATGTGAGTAGTAGGGATTAAGTGTAAGGGGTTAAAGAAAAGGTCCTTTATTTCTCACAAGTCAATTTAATTTAGAATTTTGAAGAAAACTCAAAAACGAATAAAGAAAAAAACAATAAATTTTAAACTTAAGGTTTATTTCGGCCTGACGTAAAATTATTAGATTTTAGACATAGCCGGAACATCTGGGGGGTACTTTATGGGAGGCTACTTTTATATTTTATGGAATATATCTGTTATTAATGTTTGGAGAAAAAAATTGTTCAAATAAAAGTTACTTCTAATATTATTTTCTATAATTTTTGTGTTATGTAAAAATTTCCTGAAATGGTCCGTATTCGAGAAATTTGACAAAATGTGCAAAATTCTGAATTTTATGAAAGTTTTTGAAATAAAAGTTGTTTGCGATATCGATCTCTATAATTTTTGTTTATACATGATTTTTCTAAAATGGACCGTAATGAAAAAATTGTAGGAAATTTAAATTTTTCAGTATTTTCGTTTTTCATGAATATCTATAGAAAAATGTTTCGAGGTAGATGTATGTGGACAATGTATATATTTAGTTTATCCTCTAAACATTTATAGAGATGCTGCAATAGGTTGTACAAAATAACCGGAAAAAGCCTATAATAACTAGATGGGAAAGTCATGTGTTGGACACATCAGATTTTTAATCTAAACTACGTGCACACAGCCGTGAACCTTTTTTGGTCATTTTAATTTTGATATTTGAATTTCGTAAAAAAGTGGAACAAAATATAGGTACAAAAATATTCAACAGTTATTTGAAGTTTATGTGAAATTATAATTAAGAATAATAAAGTCAATATTCTACTTGATACGTTAAATTCTTTACTCTAAAATCTTTCCTAATAATCTGATCAAATTATTTCTCTTGACAACGTCTTCAGCATTTTTAAATGCAAATAACTGAAAATATACATACTATACCGTTCTTCTAAGTGAAAACTTTAAAACGAGATTGCAGCGTTCAACAATAGCATGAAGTCTTTCGACTAGAATCTTTCGAGAAAAGATGCCATTGACATGTCAAACAAAAGTTCCGATTCCGTGATTTTGTCCTCTCTCTCGGCCGTCGTTAAAAGTGCAACGACCATTTTTCAGGTGGATTACTATCACTGAGTCTTTGAATTATGTGCAAACTCAGCTCAACTTTAACAATCGATTAAATTCAATGGAACTTCGTACAATGGAGAATAAATTTGTTTTACTTTGACAGATCGAACGTTGAAAGACTTCGCCCATCAGAGAGTTTAAAATATCCTCGGGGAGGGATCAGCTTCATTTATTATTTATGTCTATTTTTTAAAAATTTGAAACTTTTGAAAAAGTATAAAATTTACCGCATTAATACTTATATTCACACCACCGACTATATTCGTAAATCTTAAAATAGCAGACAATATTATTGTTGCATAAATTTTTTTTAGGTAATTCTTTTAAAGTTTTAGCATCAGATTTTTCCCACGGAGACAAAGGTTGATTACTTATGACGTTCTAAACTCGAAAATACTTGAGCGCCTGTTTTTTATGTCTCACTGTAAAATAATTGCACCAGATGGAGATTCTGAATATTCTAAGGATCAAAACGTTCATTTAAATTACTACTTGCGTAAACATATTACACAAAGAAATCATATTATCATAAAATATTTTAACAAAAATAAATTTTATAACCACTAATATGTTTATAACATGAATATTCAAGCCGCCGCCCTTTAAAGCAGATGAATTTGTACTAGAAATGGACACATATTTTAAACAAATATATAACAAATTTAAAATTGAAAATCATATAGTAGGGGATATTAATAATAACAAAGCTAATTCTAATTTAGTTTAGTGATAACTTTACATCATTAATAAACAAATATACTTCTGTTCTGGGTAATAGCCGAAGCTGCATTGACCCTATATTTTTGACAACAAAAACAATACAGATAGATGAAACTTATGTTGGAGCAATCTACGACACAAAAATTATAGATCACAAGGCCGCTATGGCAATTATTCTTTTCGAAAATAGTTTAAATACCGAAAAAAATGCCGAACATTTTTATACTTAAATTAATTATACAACATTAAAGAAAGATTTACAACAGTTCAATTGGACAACGTTCTACAATATAAATGATTTGGATGATAAAATCATTTATTTAGTAGATACACTAATGCAGTCAATTAAAATAATGACTAAAAAAATACAAATAAAACATTAAACGAAAGAAATGGATAGCACAAGGGATATTGAACTTTATCAATTAAGGAAATAGGCTACACGCTGAATATAAAAAAAGAGTCGGACAATATCAGTAAAAAACAAATTATTTAAATTTCAAAATTTAATAAAAAAAAATAAAATAAATTACTACAATAAAACAATAGAGAATAATAAAAATAATTCAAAATCACTTTGGTCTACTATAAGTAAAATTCAGGGCAAAAATGATAAAAAATAAAAGAAGAAATAATTACTGAATCAGGTAAATTAATAGTAAACGATAATAAAATTGCAGATAAATTTAACGATTTGTTTGTAAACTTTGATAAAAAAACTAGAAAATTGGTTATCATCTCAACTTAAATATAATCTCTCTCCTAAGGTAGAGACAGTTAATTATTTTTTTTTTTTTAGAATCCAATACTGAAAACGAAATTAAAATTGTTATGAAAACATTAAAAAATAAGAAAGCATCTGGTTTAGACGGGATAACGAAATTTCACCCATGTTGGAAAATATACTAAATTATATATTTTAAAAGGGATATTATCCAATGGAATTAAAAAAGGCTGTGGTAATTTCAATTTATAAAAAGGTAACAAAAACAAATGACAAATTATTGACCTATTTCTCTACTTTCGTGTTTTGCCAAAATTTTTGAAAAACTCGTAAAATCCAGACTAACGAAATATTCAGACAAATATATTATCATCAAGTCAATTTGGATTAAGGGTCTATCCATTAATGATAAGATAAAAGAAAATCAAGTCTGTGCGTATTTCTTGAATTTGCTTTGACACTACCACATGGTCAGTTATTGGAGACCTTAGAAGACACAAAAATAAGAGACACATATCGGATTCTATTTAAAAATTATTTATCAGACATGTACAATATGTTAAAATATCAAATACACTAAGTGGTCCTAAGCAAATAAAATATAGAGTACCATAAGGAACTGCGCGGAGACCTCTGGTATTCTCTTTGTATATCAATTCACTATTTTCAATTAATTCGAAAGAAAAATATGCTTTGTTTATGATACAGCAATCTTCTATGAAGCAGATACATGGACGGAATTGAAAAACAGGGCTGAGGAGGATCTCAACACAGTATCTTGCTGGTTTAATCATAAAAAATAATAATAACCTTTGATAACACCTTCTTCGTTCCCTTTACTAGCGCAGCGTTCAAGGACAAACAGCTGTCAATAAACACTCTCCCACACTGCAACTTAAGTATTCGCTCTGTGCATGACAGAAGCGCCAATTCATTTTAGGTACTAATGGACTATTTCTTTGTATACTGACAAATACAATTTTTAATAGAATTCGTAATTAAAAATTATATATGTTAGTTTTAATAAAAGTATATGGATTTGTAAAACAAGTAAAACATTAATTTATTAATATTATTATTATTATTATTATATATTTTTGTAGCTTAAATTAAAAAATTAAGTATAATCAATAAAAACCAATAATAAAATATAGGCAGGTAACAGTATTTACGGGCAAATATATGAGAAGTTGCCTAAGTCTAATAAGTTGTCTTTGAAAAATGTCAAAATAAAAAAATACCATTAAATAATAGCGTGAAGTTAAATGTATAAACAAAAGGATTGTTATTTATATTTTCATTTTTGTTCGAAAGAAAACAGAATAAATAATTAAAACTGGTTTTCTATCAGTAAGTCACAAAATTGCATTCCAGCCACATAAAATAATGAAAGGTAGAAAATCTAGTCCTTGCTGAATGAACATTTAAGAATAAAGGAATGTTGAAGAACATCGTAAAATGATAATTTAATGTTTATTTAAAACCTTTCAAGTTTCTAATGTACTATTTCCAGTAGTACTGTTATTATTACAAAAATAAAGTAATTTTTATTCTTATTGTACACCTATCCATTTATATCTTTGATTCAATTTCCACTTTGCTACTGAAAATTTTTGTAATTTTCACCGTTTTTGTTTTGCTAGTATTTTTACAATTTTCAACACAGCAACTCCGGTTGCTTATTGTATAGTTTTTACTTAGTTTAAAAAAATAAATAAAATGTATACGTGTATTTGATATGCCAAAATTACAAAATACTGCTTTAAAATGCACAAATTATCCGGATCTAGCGCTGATATCGCTTTAGCTTCCCCTACCATGACTTGGCACTGAGCGAATAGCATCACTTACTCACACGAATTCGTAACTTTTTTAGAATATTTTTTTAATTATAACTAATTTCCTGTTAAAATTTCAACTTGCCTCAAATATGGCTTTCCATTATTTTGCAAAATAATATTGAAAAATAGTTTTGAACAATAGTTTTCCAATCTGGAAAAGTTGAAGACCCGACTAAATAATCTGGACTGTCTATTTTTTTACTCATATTTAATTTAAAGGTAAAAACAATTCAGATTTTCTCAAGGATATTTTATATAAAAAAAAATTCCTCACTTTGATTTATCCCCACTATTTCCCAGCCAGGTATACAGTTCTGTCTTGGGGTATTACAGGAGGGGTATAAGACAAGTTTTCTGCTTGCCTTAAATACCCACCCAAAAAGGTCTACTAGCTCTCATACTATATTTGTTAATGTAGGCAAAGTGAAAAGGCTACAAGCCCTCAGACCTTTTGGAAGGGTTTAATTCGAGTCAGTGATACGTAGATAATAATCATGAATGTGTTTTAATGTGTCAATAGCATGTTAATAAAGTAAGTTAAATACTAACAATAGTTATTTATGTATCAAGGGAATTATAAGGGCCCTAATTACCGATGGCAAACTGGCCCGAGGGACAGCAATTGCCTGAGGCTATTAAGGCCCATTAATTCCCGTGGTACATAAAATTTTGTTCATTTTTTAAAACGGAAAAATGTACCAATTTATTACCTTCACGGTATATTTGAATCAGGTACCGTTGATTATAAGGTAGAGGGAATTATAGAATCTATAATGTCCCAAGGGATAGCGTAACTATGACGATATAAGCTTATAATATCCCTGTCGGAAATAAAAGTAGTAAATTAGCAATGCCTAGCACCAGCATAGAGTCCTATAAAAATCATATTATAGTTTTATAAACTGTTTATTGTCTTATTCTTTGTAAAAGATAGATTGCATGTATATTAAGAGTTATAAATTGAAAAGAAGTCCTTAAACTAAAAATCTGATGTGTCCAACACATGACTTTCCTATCTAGTTATATAAATGTTTAGAGGATAAACTAAATATATACATTGTCCACATACATCTACCTCGAAACATTTTTCTATAGATATTCATGGAAAACGAAAATACTGAAAAATTTTAATTTCCTACAATTTTTTCATTACGGTCCATTTTAGAAAAATCATGTATAAACAAAAATTATAGAGATCGATATCGCAAACAACTTTTATTTCAAAAACTTTCATAATAAAAATCAGAATTTTGCACATTTTGTCAAATTTCTCGAATACGGACCATTTCAGGAAATTTTTACATAAAACAAAAATTACAGATAATATTAGAAGTAACTTTTATTTGAACAATTTTCCTCTCCAAACATAAATAACAGATATATTCCATAAAATATAAAAACGGCCTCCCATAAAGTACCCCCCCAGATGTTCCGACTTTGTCCAAAATCTAATCGTTTCACGTCAGGCCGAAATAAACCTTAAGTTTAAAATTTAATGTTTTTTTTCTTTATCTGTTTTTGAGTTTTTTCAAAATTCGAAATTTACACATTTTCTCAAATATCTCGAATACGGTCCATTTTAGAGAAATTATGTAGAGAATAAAAATTATAGAGAATTATATTACAAACAACTTTTATTTGAACAATTTTTATAAAAAAATATTTTTTTTACATTTTGTCAAATTTCTCGAATACGGACCATTTTAGGAAAATTTTGTATAGAACACAAATTATAGATAATAATATTAGAAGTAACTTTTATTTAAAGAATTTTCTTCTCCAAACGTAAATAACAGATATATTCCATAAAATATAAAAATGACCACCTATAAAGTACCCCCCCAAATGTTCCGACTCTGTCCAAAATCTAATCAGCTCATAAGACGCTGAAACAAAGCTTAAGTTTAAAATTTGGTGTTTTTCTGTGTATCGGTTCATGAGTTATGCGTTATACACACACACACACACACACACACACACACACACACACACACACACACACACACACACACACACACACACACACTTTTATTTCAAAAACTTTCATAATAAAAATCAGAATTTTGCACATTTTGTCAAATTTCTCGAATACGGACCATTTCAGGAAATTTTTACATAAAACAAAAATTACAGATAATATTAGAAGTAACTTTTATTTGAACAATTTTCCTCTCCAAACATAAATAACAGATATATTCCATAAAATATAAAAACGGCCTCCCATAAAGTACCCCCCCAGATGTTCCGACTTTGTCCAAAATCTAATCGTTTCACGTCAGGCCGAAATAAATCTTAAGTTTAAAATTTAATGTTTTTTTCTTTATCTGTTTTTGAGTTTTTTCAAAATTCGAAATTTACACATTTTCTCAAATATCTCGAATACGGTCCATTTTAGAGAAATTATGTAGAGAATAAAAATTATAGAGAATTATATTACAAACAACTTTTATTTGAACAATTTTTATAAAAAAATATTTTTTTTACATTTTGTCAAATTTCTCGAATACGGACCATTTTAGGAAAATTTTGTATAGAACACAAATTATAGATAATAATATTAGAAGTAACTTTTATTTAAAGAATTTTCTTCTCCAAACGTAAATAACAGATATATTCCATAAAATATAAAAATGACCACCTATAAAGTACCCCCCCAAATGTTCCGACTCTGTCCAAAATCTAATCAGCTCATAAGACGCTGAAACAAAGCTTAAGTTTAAACACACACACACACACACACACACACACACACACACACACACACACACACACACACACACACACACACACACACACACACACACACACACACACACACACACACACACACACACACACACACACACACACACACACACACACACACACACACACACACACACACACACACACACACACACACACACACACACACACACACACACACACACACACACACACACACACACACACACACACACACACACACACACACACACACACACACACACACACACACACACACACACACACACAGACACACAGACACACACACACACACACACACACACACACACACACACACACACACAGACACACAGACACACACAGACATCATCGCGAAAATAGTCAAAACGGATTCAGGGGACCTCAAAACGTAAAAATCCGTCAAAAACTCGAGGTCGAAAAAAATCATGATTCCTATACTTTCCTTATATCTGTATACAGATAGAAAAGTAAAAATGGATCTTATCATCAAACATTTATTTGTTTAAAAATTAAAACAATTCGTATCGTTACTATCTGCAACATTAACACTACTTACCTTTTTGTCTTAATTTTTCATAAGCAACACTGCGGCCTCTTGAGTGTATTGTATTCTTCTGCTGTTTCCTTATTTATGTACCATCTTTGGTTAGTTTTGCTAAGTTCCCTACCAAGTGTTTCTGGGGCATTCTTTTCGATTCTAGGCCTGAAAGAGTGAGACGAAGCATTCGAAAATAACATAGTGGGATTACTTTGGAATCCCATTACATAAAGGTGTTTCAACAAGCTATGTCTCGTTAGTAATCCGACAATGATAGATATCTAAAGCCTTGGGAGTTGTAGTACCTCAGTAGTCAAGCGCGGGTTTGGTCCCCTTAGCTGACTGTTTCTGTGTCCTCTTATTTATTGTCAGTGAATTTGGTATTTTGTGGTTATTCATCTATTCACTGCCTGTCGAACCGAGGTTTTGCTTATCCTAAATGCATATTCAGGTCTTGTAAATTATAGTTCTTATCCCTCTTTGGCGAGTCGTCGGCCTTTTCATATCTTTGGATACCTTTGTGTCCTGGTATCTACACTAGTTTTAAACACTACTTAAAATACTTTTAAAATAAATACTTATAACAAGTTATTAAACAAATTCAACAAAAATGTACTAAATTAAATCTCACTCATCAGTTTAACTCACATATGTCGCCCAGAAAACAATTTGTTAACTTTCGTGATGACAAGCCTGATTTGTAAATTCTAAAATTCCTGCGACAAATTTAATATTTCTTTACGTTTAACAGTAAAGCCAGTGAAAAAAAAAAGATTACAAGTTTAGTAGGAACGGTGCTTCATTTTAATAATTGACCCAACATCAACACACTTATTTTTAATCCTTTGGTCGTCCCGTGATGCCATCCTAATCTGTTGTAAAGTGTAGTGGAACTGCAGTCCTCAAGGCCACCATCCAACAGCCATACCCATTTATCGATACATTTAAGATCTGATTACAATTAGAAGAACACAGCTACGTCATCATTTGTTAAAGTAATTAATTAGTTAGCGCTGCCTATTGGGGGTTTAGTGGAGAGTTAATATTATAGGAATATAGGAAATATTGTTTTGTCCCTAACAACTTATTTATTATTTATTGATAGTATATATGTATTCGAAATTCGAAGTAATGGTTATGATGTAGCTGTGTTCTTTTAATTATAATCGGACCCTATCAGCAAACATTGCTTTATTTGGCCTCTTAGATGGTTATCTAGCCCCATTGTGGCCACCCATCTACAATTCACGGCTGTGTTATTGCGAGAATATGGATAAAGATTCATCTCTCCGTCTCCACATTATCTTAATTTAATTATTTTTATACTTAATGACGCACTTATGTTAAATTAATATATAAATATGCTCGTATCTGTTTTACTAATGACAGTTGGTGTAAAATAATATCCCTATAAATAAAGCTACAAATTGAAAAGAGTTAAGCGCCGCTCGAAGCAGGTGTAGGGTGCTTTAATTGGTTTTATAATTGAAATTTAACGATCCATTATGCAAATAAAAACAAGCTTCCAGGAAGAATAACACAAGTAAATTATTTATTATGTGCAAAAAGCCACGCTAAATGTTAAAGTGCTTCATATTTATCTCTTGAAATAAAGCTGTAGCTGAATGGTGGTCAAAGGGTTATAAAACATGTTCTAAATTAATAAATATTATAAAATCTAGAAACAATTACAAAATATTACCCATATCCACAGAAAAAACAATAAATTTTGGAAATAGGTTTAAAGTTTCTTATCGCACACTTCATTCTGTTTATGTTAATGACTACTGATCTGCCTTCTACAAGATATGTACCTTTCAAGCTCAGTTTTGGTCTCAATATTTAACCCTAATTAATATTCTGAATAATTAATAACCTGTTGTTACTCAGGAATTTAATAACACCTCATTACTTGATAAAATTTGTCGGAGTTTAAGAATATTTTCTGTTTAAATCATTTAAACTTCAATTTAATAAGAGTCTAAAGATCTGTAATTTATCAGACAAGTAAATTTTAATGAGTGTGCTGGAAACTTGCGTGTAAAGAAAAATATATAACAATTCAGGCTAAAATCAATCTTGATGAAATTTTCATCTTATTCCCTTATGCTGCTGTTATTGAGATTCTGATTACTCTTATTATCCATATAATTAAATTGTTTTTGCTCTTTTAAACATTCCATAGTTCTTTCCCATCTCTAGGCTTTACCAGGAATACTAAATCGTTCGCAAAACCTATTTTTTTGCACTTTCTGTCCATTTTTCCTCTAAGATCTCGTTGTATAGGTCATTTGACAGAGTTGGTTCCAGTATCGATCCCTGTGGGGCTTCCCTTGTAACTGTACTTTGTAGATCTTTATTTTTTTTCCTGCCAAGTGTCTGTGAACTTTACAGAGATATCTTGGGATTTTCTACCTTCTTAGTTACTCCACTATATCGTGTTGAATGTCTTTTAACATTTACTTCCTTACCGCTTCTATCGCTTAGATAGTGAAATGCCCTTTTCTAAATCTATAGGCTCTCTGAGAGACCTTGTCTTCTGTCGACTTCCACTTCTGGCCTACAAACAGATCAAACAGTTTGACCATAGTTGGCTCTGAGGTAAATCGCCAAAAAATGGAGAGAGGTAAAAGTGGTATTTATACTTAAACCTGGAAGGATGGATTACACTCTCCCAAAAACATACCGAACAATTAGTCTGACATCGTTTTCCATGAAGACATTGGAAAGGCTATGAGAAAGGTACATAAGGGATGCGGTGATTACAACAACACCACTACATCCAAACCAACATGCATACACCCCAGGCAGATCTACTGATTCAATCCTTTATCTAGTTGCTGGCCGGATAGAAAGATCTCTGGACAATAAGGAGTCCGCCTTGGGTGTTTTTATAGACATAGAAGGTGCTTTTGATAAAACCACCTTTTCAAAGATAATACAATCACTAATCAACAGGAATGTTCCACAAATGGTTAGTGGGTGGATACATAAAATGCTCTTAAAGCGAGCAGTAAACATAAGTGTAGACTATGTAAATATAAAAGGCTTGGTTGCGAGGGGATGTCCAGAGGGAGGGGTGCTATCACCTCTATCGTGGAATATGGTCCTCGACACCCTCATCAGCCGCCTCAATAATGACAGTCACTACACAATAGCATATGCAGATGACCTCGTCATTCTGCAAACAGGGAATTTTGAGAACATACTCTGCAAAAGAATGCAAGCAGCTTTAAAAAGTACAGAACAGTGGTGCAATGACCAATTACTGTCTATCAATCCTAAGAAGACAGAAATGATCCTTTTTACAAGGAAACGAATGAAAATCTGAGCCTAGTCAAAGGCATTCTGACTGGTCATTGCCAAGTACGGAAGCATCTCCATATCCTTGTGCTGCCAGAATCCGCACTCTGCAGAGGGTGCGAACAAGAAGATGAGACCATCGAGCATACCCTTTACGATTGCTCGACGCTCTCATTTATTAGAAAATTTGTGTTCGGCGAGTATCGGCTAACATGGGCCGATAGGAGAGAAGCACCTCTTGGCGACGTTGTCAACTACATTAAATCTGTAGGCTGACTTATGAGCTAGGAGGTGCCTATCATCTTAGGAGGATGCATAATGGGCCTAATGGTGCCTAAGTGTCGTTTGGGGTAACCCACCCTGCACACGTTACAGATACAAAGTATTTAAAAGACATATGAGTCTATGAGCTAATGGACTGTCTAAGTCTCTTTCAGTTTACTGGATACTCTTGCAGCTGCACTAGATTATTTATTGCATACAAAATGAATTGCGGAATTATTTTTACTGTTTGTATCCTCGCCTTGGGTGAGATTTTATTCGGAGCCGCTGCCACGTCAATTTTTATACTTTTTGTCTCTAACAATTCTCACTTCCTCCTTCTGCTCCTCCTCCTCCTCCTCCTCCTCCTCGGCCAAGTGTTTGGCTAAGCTTTTCTTCATGAGTTTGTAGGGTCTAGAAAATTTGTTCGGTGACAATTCTGTAGCCATTTTCCCAGATGTCCTTTTTAAGACCATAGCATAGAGTTCCTGGAAGTGCTTCTTCTTCTTCTTCTTCTTCTTCTTCTTCTTCTTCTTCTTCTTTTTCTTCATCGTTTTCTTCTTCTTTTTCTTTTTCTTTTTCTTCTTTATATTCTTCTTTGATATGCCTACAAGTCATTTTATCAATTTTTGGATGCTTTATATATAGTCTTCTACTATATCAATATCTAGCTGGTTTTGTGTGTTTTCTCCGCGAGTTGTTGCTCTTGTTGTTCTATTATTCGTATATTCCTTTCTTTTATGCTCTATTTTCAGGCTCTACCAGTATGGTCTTTTCGTCTTATACTTTCTTCTTATGACGCTATTTTTGTATTCTTATTTTAGTAGTGAGGTAATTTATTCCTTTGTTCGCTCTTCACTTTCACATGGTTTTAAATGTTTTTAATTTCATGGCACGACATTTTCTTCTTTTTTGCTTTTTAACTTTGTCTGTGATTTCAAAACAGATGTACTAGTGATTGCTTAGATTTTCGGTTTCTATAACTTTCCTTTTTCTGGGAATTTTTTAGTTGAACAGTGTAAAATCTGCTACTGCCTCTAACAAATGTTGTGTTATACAGTATATCGATTGGGGCGAACTTTTTGGCCTGTCTCAATCCTAAATAGGTTTATAACTATTCCTCATACTTTTTTTTATCCATCGGTTTACTAACGTCACTATTATCCCAAACAAAAATTGCGCACGTCTTTGTTAGGTATATAAAACTGCCTCGTATTTTGCTTTGTAATTATATATGAAATGTTTATAGAGTTATACAAGGAGCGGAATGTTTTTGAAATGTAGGGGAATGGATTTAAAAAAGAACTGCGTATCACAGTGTACTTCTGGAATACCAAATGAACCGGAATAAGAAATGTTTTTTGTTTCATGTCCTCCTCTTATCCTTTGTTTTTTGTTAAATCGTTATCCAACCAGTAAAGCTACGGTCTGTTGTTGACGTTCAGCCGAAGCGTTTAGATAACACACTTTAAAGCATTGGTGTACTCTCGATATTGGCTTTTTTATTGTTTGATATAAGATATATCAAAGACTCGCGAGCTATTTCTTTGCCGTTTGGTTAGTATTTGTGAAAACTGTTTTAATTTAAAGGCATACTATGAATTATTTATTTAACTAACACCGACTATTTTGTTAATTTTAATTTATTTAGGAATTTGAACATAAATGAGAATTTCTATGACTTGATTGGATTTTTATGACAGCATATTGCAAATTTTATTTTTATTTATTTGAAATTTTTTAACTGTATACTTAACTTTGTAGCATTCATATTTTTACATAAATATTTTACTTTAGTCTGCTAAGAATTGATTTACTTATACTGACGTTTTTTTATCACTGAACATTAAATATTTAATTTGAGTAATAGCAATTGATGCATTTCACTTTCTTGAAATGTTTGGCAAGAGCTGTTTTATATGTAATTCAAATAATTATTATAATACTTTAAAATATTTTATAGTAGGTATTTGGTATTCATTTTTACAATGCATAAATATATCACTCTGAAATTGAATTACATAATAGTCCAGGATCCGTAAGTAGGGTCGACCTTCACCCATCTGTTTAATGAATAAAAGTTATTTTTTATTAAATAAAATATGTTTCTAAATATACCGCAAATGGGTTGCCTAAGAAAATACGGTCACGGCCATTTTTTACTTTCCTTTCTCTGTACAGATAAGAAAAGTATAGGAATCATGATAAAAGTTGCTTATGATGTCATTCTCTATTATTTTGTTTTTATACATGATTTCCCTAAAATGGGCCTAATTCGAGATATTTGATAAAAAGTGCAAATTTCGAATTTTGAAGATAACTCAAAAACGGATGAAGAGAAGAACACCAAATTTTAAACTTAAGCTTTAATGCATTCTGCTGTGAGCTGATTAAAGTTTGGGCATACTCAAAGCATCTGGGGAATACTTTACAGGGTGTCGTTTCTTTTACTTTAAGAAAATAAATAGTCTGGACCGTATTTTCTCAGGCAACCCATTTGCAGTATATTTATAAACATATTTTATTTACTAAAAAGAAAGTTTCATCCATTAAACAGATGGGTGTAGGTCGACCTTACTTCGGATCTTAGACTAAAAAACCTTGTTGAATCATTTTAAAATACGTTACCATCTCTATATGTCTTTTTAAATAAATAAATCGTTTCTTGTAAATTTCTTATAAAATAGAGAATAGGTGTTTTATTTACAATTGAATTTGTTAGTTAATTTAAAGATAATGTCACTTGTCACTTGCTTCTTTCTATCAATTATCCTACGAAAAATGCGAAATAATTAAATATTCTCCTTGCCTCTTCTTCTTATTGTATGGCCTTTTACTAATTATTATTATTAATTATATGTAGAGGCCGGCCAAGATGAGATTGGTACAGCCATGTGCTCGACCCTGCGCGAAGGTGTGACGTCAGAGGCAGAGGCGGACGTTTAGTAATTTGTATTACCTTTTTTATTTTAAATTATGTATTATGAATTATTACTAACTAGGTACTATGATGTGAATTTTATTCTAAATAATTTTTTTTTATATATATGTATATGTGTGTATATGTGATAATAAAATAAGACAATATTAAAATACTTATATATTACAAAAATACATATAAATAGAGACACAAATGAAGTCATTTAAAACCAGCCATTGTATATATAATTTTTTTCCATGAATTTTTTGATATTTTGCTATTCAGGGTGGAGATGAATTCTCTAAATAAAAGATCGCATTTAACTCGTTCTAGCCGTTCTTCAGTTATAAATGATGTAACTAACCCTACTTTGTTTTATTCAATAAGATTAATTAAACCGAAAATAAGTTTATTAATTACAGTTAATATATATACAGGGTGTCCCGAAATTAGACGGTCATATTTTAACAGCGTAATCTACATCCTAAAATAGGAGTAAAAGTTCACATAAACATAGGTCCGAAAACGTTTCGTTTTCGAGATACAGGGTGTTACAAGTGAAGTCCTGATGGCATATTTTTGTAAATATTTTTTAAAATTTCTTTTGTCACCGGTTTTTCCAAAGTAAAAAAAATAAAATTTCTGATTTCACAGACATACTAATTATTGTTTACATTTTCTAATAACTTGTCATGAAACTGTCAAATTTTTTTTCTTGAAAATGGTGCGTCCTAGCGAGAGGCAACAAAAGTAACTTTATTGTATTGTATATTGTATGGGTTTTTCAAATTTTATAGTCAAAAATGGTAAAAACTGCCAACAAAAAAAAACTTAGGGCAATTTTACCCTAAGCCCCCCCCCTAATTTACCCACCTATGAAGATAATCAAAAACTGGGGTTTAGTCCATTCAATAGAGCGTAAAAAGTTAAGCATTTTTATCAAATTTTACTAAGTTATCTTTAAACGTTTAGAAAATATTTACAAAAGTGTGTCATCAGGACTTCACTTTTAACACCCTGTATCTCGGAAAAGAAACGTTTTCGGACATACGTTTATATGAACTTTTATTCCTATTTTATGATGTAGATTACGCTGTTAAAATATGACCGTTTAATTTCGGGACACCCTGTATATATAGAGGTGAAGCTACCTGTGTCAGTCCCTATTTTGTACGGCCGTTTTGGCCATAATTCCCCTTGATTTGATATTAATTATGTATTGTCTACATAATAGATCAATTTGAATATTTGACTTCCTATTTTCAAATTCTGGGAATTGCGTATTAACAGGTATACAATAATACCTATTAAGAAATAGAGGACTTATTTAAGTACCAATTTATCAATATTATTATTAAATTACATATATTAAATACATATTTATACATTATATATTATATTATATATTAAATACAATTTATTTTGGGGAACTTGTGGAACAATTATTCAAACCTTCATAATTATGGGCAATCTGTTATATGTTAAACGGTAATCAGATGGTTTTAAAAGCAAAATTTTTTTTGATGAAATAGGTAAATATTTTAAATATTAATTTTAAAAGAAACTGTTGATTCGCAATACTATTAACAAATGTTTGTTTCTAAAACAATTTTTCTTCAGTTAATTCAGTATTTGCATTTGCAATTTACAATTTTTTTATTAAATGTTATAAATTATGAAAACCTTCTCGTTATTATGAATGTATAATTCAGATTGTAGATAATTATATGCTCGTGGAATTATTGCACTAGCCGCCAACGCTTCTAACGCTTCTTACTACTTGTTATGTATACGACTGTTATAAAATAAATGCTATATTATCATACTCACCGATAATTTTTTAGAGAAATTTGAAATCCTTAATTTGCTTCTTTTTCCATAAATTTAGTAATATTATATATAATTTCTCTTGTTTGACTACTAAGTGACCTCTCTTTTAATCCGATTCTCTTTGGAGCCATTACAACAACAAAAACACAATACTTATATGTAAATATAAATCACAAGGCACTATAATTATATAAAATTGTCACTTTTCGCACTCTATTCACTTCTATTCACTTTGTATATACTCGACCCAAGTTACGCCACTGAATGACTAAGTTTGGCTTCACCGAGCGTCGTTGCTAGGTAACAGCCAGTGCGCAACTTTTGTCGTCGCCATGTTGTGTACCAAACTCATCTTGGCCCGGCTCTACTTGTTCGTTTGTATAGCTTGTTGATTTTTAACCAATCAAAAGCTGTTATTCCAATTTCTCATTTCGAAGTCCTTTCTTAATTTAAAATAAATACCTTTTTTTTGTAAACATTTTGGAACTTTGTGGAACTATTTTCTGCGCATCTCTTTCTGTTCCAAAAGCCGGGAAAGCAACATCGTTTTGTGAATAAAGGCTACTGTGGTTTTGTAATCTCTAAATAGGTCAGTTTTAATATTTAAATTCTTAGGTTCTTTAACAAACCTCGTTTTCTTTCGTCTGGATATTATTTTCATTTTTCTTTCATTCAGGGACGTACCTACCGACCAACTTTGTCTTTGAAACATGAGGCGGTAGAGAGCACAAGCCGACTACTATTTTTTAGGTACTTTCTTATTTAAGAAGAAGAAGAAGAATAAATATTTTTTATTACAAAATCAAAAAAAATTTCAATGAGAAATTATTCTTAAAATATGCACCTAGATGCAAAAACATATGTATGTTCAATAGAGAATAGATTAAAACTACATAAAATTAACAATACTTATAAACATTTGATGATTAAAAGGACATAAATATATAAGACTAGGTATTTATAACAAATTTGAGAGGTATAAATATTTATCAAATATAAATTTTCTGATCGGTTTAGAAAAGGTTTTTATGTTTTTTATTTGTCTCATATTTTCACTTAAAGAGTTGTATACTTTTGTCCCAATTGAAGAAATGAATCTTTTATCATATATAAAGAATGGTACATTTAGCATTCTTTTTTTTTGTTTTTGGGTCATATAAGAGTGGTTTACAAAATATTTTATTTTTCAGTTTGAAATAAAAACATATAGCTAGAGTGAAAGTATAGTGATCTTACGTTTGGAGTGGATTCGTTTTATAAGAGGGTTGTTGAAAACAAACTACTTTTATGATTTATTATCTTTAAGATATAATTTTGAATGATACTTAAAGGATGTAGGGTATGCTCATATAAATCACCCCATACAATTATGCCATATCTAATTAAGGATTCAATGAGAGCAATATATATGAAGTGTAATAACTTTTTATTTAGAATGTTACGAATTAAATAAAATTTATATATAAGTTTTCTTATTTTGTTTGTTAAGTACTCAACATGATCAGTCCATTTAAGATTTTTATCGACTATTATTCCCAAATATTTGACATTTTCCACTTCTTTGATAATGAATTTGGATTCTTCAATACAAATCTGTTTGAAGTTAGGCCTGTTAGCATATGTAAGTGAGAATACCATATATACTGTTTTCGATATATTTAAAGAAAGTTTATTATAATCCAACCAGTCTTTCATAATTCTTACCCCTTTAACCACTTTTGATTTTACAGCCTCCCAGGTTTTACCTTGAAACATTAATACGGTGTCATCTGCATAGAATATTGCTATACCATTTATATCTAAGTTTAAAAGATAGTTGATATAGATGATAAAAAGAATTGGACCAAGGATAGTTCCTTGTGGCACAGCTATTTGAATTTTAACAGGATTACTAAATTCATTTCTAATTTTAACTATCTGTGTTCTCTCGTGTAGGTAATTTTTAAAAATTTTCAAAACCAATCTTCGAATGCCATAATGTTTAAGAACATTTAGTAGTTGCTTATAAGGAACAGTGACATAAGCTTTCTCGAGGTCGATAAAAACACTTATATTTTTATTTTCATTCTCAAGACTGTTTTTTCTTATATTAGATATCAATTCTTACATGGCATCACAAGTGCTAAAACCTTTTTGGAACCCAAACTGTTTAACATTTAAAATCTTTTTATCAATTAGATATTCGTATAATCTTTTTTTTAAACATTTTTCAAAAGTTGGTCTCTAATTTGACAAATCTTTTTTGGATCCTTTTTAAAAACTGCATTTACAATTGATATTTTAAGTTCTTCCGGTATCTTACCTGTTGTAAAGATTTGGTTTATAATGTGCATTAGAGGCTCTATTATGTATCGGTGACCATTTTTCAACATTCTAGATGTAATTCCGTCAATCCCAGGAGCACTGTTATTTTTTAACGAATTTATATGTTCTAATAATTCATTTTTATTGACAGGATTTAATGCCATTGAGTTGATTAGAGGTGAATATCTTATTAGGAAGTCATCTACAGAATTGATTTTAGTTGCCATATCTATACCAATTTTTGAAAAATAGTTATTGCTGTAGTTGGCCATTTCTTTGTCATTTCTAAATTGTTTATTATTGTTTAGAATATTAAAATCATTGTTTGTTTTATTGTTTTGGTGTTCATTTGAAGCTTCTTTAACTATTTTGAATATTTTTTTAATATAATTGTTACTATTTTGAATTTAAATTGTACAATAATCATTTTTAGCTTTATTTGTTATTTTATTTAGTTGGTTATATCCTATATTCTCTTAGAAGATTGTTGTTTTTGGTTTTTAATATTTGCTTTTTCATTTTATCCCTATGTTTAATAGACATGATGATGCCTTGACTTATCCATGGTTTTATTTTTTTATAAGTGTTATGCCTATTAGTTATATTATTTCAATAAATTTCTGGTATAGGCCAAAATTGGATTGCTTAGAGAAATGACGTTGTCCCAGTTTACATTATCAAATAATTTTGTAAATCTATCTATATCGGTGTATTGTGTTGTATGTTGGTTTAATCTATTATAGTTAAAGTCTTTTTCGTTTGTTGTAATATTTAAAAAAATTGGAAAATGAATCAGTTAGATCAGTGTCAATAACCAACGATTTAAAGGAGAAATTTTTATTTGGTACATTATTTTTTATAAAAATATGATTAATACATGATTTCGTTTCTACAGTAACCCTGGTGTATAAATTAATATACAGTGTGTCCGTAAAGTATGGAACAAATTCATTTTTAGCTAAACAGACCATTTTAAAAAATAATCCTCAAACACGTCGATTTTTGATTTTAATTTACCGTATTTTAAAATAATAATCTAATATACAGGGTTAATTACTTTCGAGTAATGACGTCACCGTCATTTTTTTTTAATGGAACACCCCCATTTCGTCTCAATTTTCGGATTACTCTAGCTGAGCTGATTCCAAAAATGTATCACATGTTGATTCCAATTGGTACAGGGTGAACAAAAATACAATAGTTTTGTGTGTGCTCATAAAGTAACGCGTACCCTTTTTTATTTGTTAAAGTAACAATATTATCAAAAATACTTATTGTCTAGCAGACAGAATATGATGATATACATGACTTTATAAATGTTCGAACTGCAGCCCTTGCTGTATTTGACAGTAACCCAAACGGTGTACAAATTCTTGTTGAACCTTGTTTATTGTGTCTTGAAAAATATTGTTTATTGTTGTCCGAATTCTCTCTTTTAATTCATGAATATTCATAAAATAATCCAAAGGATAGAAATCTGGTGACCTCGCTGGTCATTCGATAGGTCCACGTCTACCAATCCACCTGTTCGGAAAAATTTCATCTAGGTACCTTCTAACATCTACAGCATAATGTAGAAGTGCACCATCCTGTTGAAACCATAAACTTTCATCACAACCTCCAGGATTACGTCTGCTGGGAAACAAATTACGTAAAGTAGCTACGAGATACCCCCTTAAAAACTCTAGGTACGTTGTCCCGTTTAAATTACTTTCGATAAAGTAGGGACCGATAATTCGATTTCTTACAATTCCAGCCCATACATTTACCTTTTGCGGGTATTGTGTATGATGCTCACGCATCCAGAGGTGGTTTTGTTTTGCCCAGTATCTACAATTCTGACGGTTAACCTCGCCATTTAACGTGAAAGTGGCCTCATCAGAAAAAATAATGTTTTGTATCAAGAGAGGGTCTCGGTGACATTTATCTATCATTTTTTCGCCTAACATTGGATTCTTCTATCGGGATCATCTTCGTTTAATTCCTGCACAAGTTTGATTTTATAAAGATGCCATTTTTAAAGCTTTAATAGTTTGTGTACGGTTGTTTTGCTAACAACGATATCGCGACTAACTTTACGCACAGAAGTGTGCGCGTCTTCTTCAAAACTAAGTAAAAAACATCTAATGCTGTATCAGCATTTGCAGAGGGACGACCTGATTTGCGTAAGTTTCTCGAAATTTATTTTCAATCTTACTGACTGTTGAACGCGTTATAGGTCTTTAATCCAAAAGTTTCTAAAAATACTAAAAAGTTGTCAACAATTCTTTTTATACTTCTAATATTCAAATGCAAAATTTTTATTAAGGTTGTTAAATGATTATTGCAACTGATAATATTTAAAAAATTGTCTAAGTCATAACAATTAATTAATAAATAATAATTTTTATTTAATTTCATTCCATTTTCTTCATTTTCAATCTCGTTAAAAATATTTAGTTCTGCTATATCCATAAAAGAGAGATTATTTAAATTGTGGTAAATTATTAAAAACTATTATAATGTTGAGATTATTTTAAAACAAAAAATAAAGGAAAGATAAGAAATTAATTTTCACAATAGGTTGTTTTATTTTTTAAGAATCTGTTTGAAATATTTTAGAGTATTACACTCTGAATCAGTGGCGTAGTGACCAGTTGAATAGTTGGATTTAAAATTAATATTTGAATTCTTACAATTAGCACGACACACTTTAGTTTTAGAACCTTTTTCTCTTAGATGTTCTTCAGCACAAAGAGAACAGACAATTTTATTAATGGTTTCTGAAGTACGCATTATCCTGTTCATTACTTCAATATTTGGAATTGCTGTTAGCATCAAATTTGGTATCATCTTCCGTGAGCTGATGTAAATTGAAATAGTCCTGAGTCCAGCTAATAATCTGAATCATGGTTGCAGTCCACGACTATATCCTGCCTGTCATTTGATGACCTTCCAGTAACATGTACCTAGGATGACACTCTTATCTCCTTGTGTCTTCACTTATTTATGTACTATTAACGTAATATGTAAGAACTATTTACGTACTATTTAGATACTAATTACGTACTAATTACGTACTATTTACTAACTATTTACGTACTATTTACGTACTATTTACGTACTATTTACGCACTATTTACGTACTATTTACGTACTATTTCTGTACTATTTCTGTACTGTTTGGAGCCTAAAGTGTACTGGTGTATACATTTTTTCTAGTGCTTTTTTCCTTGATATATATATGGTATCTTAAGCATAAGAATAAAACATTTGGATATAACATACAGTTGTAGTTGTCAGTAAGTTTTCTTTAGGTATCCATTTTCGCCGTCAGTAGTTATTTGGTTTATAAGTGTACTATATTCTAAACACCATAAAAACTAAAATGTTATGGCTGCACAATAGAGCGCATGTTTGTAGTTGTTTTTAAGTAAATTTAGCAACGTTTAAGAAAATACCAACTCCAAAATGTTTTCAAAAACCAAAAAATGGTTGACTAAATTGGTGCAAAACAGGTGTCTGATACGCATCTTATGTTTAGTTTGCGCAACTTTTCTAGACACATCGCATCAACCTTAAATTACTACTTCTGCTATCATTTTACTTCTGAGTAAACTTGAAAGAAACCACTTGCAGATTTGTATTTAGCCTGCAGTTTGGTAATTTGCCAAGTAACTCTGCGTGTAATTTTGCTTAGAGGTTAAAAGATAGGGCCTAAGAGAAACAGTATAATTGTTTTTTAAAGAGGCTCGTGATGTAATAATTTATGAATAGTTTAACCAAAAAAATAAGTTTCCTGATAAAACAAAAAATGGTACAATATTTGCTCTTAAAGAAGTCGTCAACAATTCTGGATTTCGCTCTGTAGATTTTTTAGAAAAACAATAAAGAATTTCACCAGTGATCAAACTATTCACAAAGTTACTATCGTCATCACGGCTGATCAAAAATTAGGGATAAAATCAAGATATATTGTATTTTACGATTTTGTTTACAAAAATGTATGAAAATGTTCTTCACTAAAAATTGTTTCACATGGAATTGCAGTAGTGTTGACAAGCAGCACTATATTACCAGTCCTATAATACTAAAAAGAACATGATTGCTCAGAGAGTAGAGCGCAAGTGGCAAGTTTTTGATGAGTCCGCGAGCTTTTACGGGGATACAAAAGTCTCAAAGAAAGTCGTGCGATGGTAAACTGCAGGCAAATAAATTCCGACTGCGAAGAGCTAGGCTATAAATCATTTCCTTGTCGCCTTCGGAGATGGAAAAGTTTAAACGAATATCTGGGATGGCTCCGTAACTTTTATGTAATCATTTCAAGTTTTATTTACTTTGACAAATGCGTCGGCTTTATTCATGAATGTACACTTTTACCTACTTAACTCGTTTCGACTGAAATAATTCAATTTTCCGTTGAAATAAGTAGCTGTCACCGGCGTTCTGCTACCTTCTTTCTATAAAGAAAAATACCCTCGATCCCCGCCTTACAATATTTATGGGGGGTAGTTTTAAGTTGCGCAAGAATCTGCATTGGAAATGATCATAGTTTTTTCCTTTTAAAGGGTTATTTTCGAGAATGAGATTATCCTATATTAAACAACGAGTGCAACAATAGAAAATCAATTGAAATCGTTTATTTTCAGTCACGTGTATCAGCATACACCGATAAGTTTTCTAGGGGTGTTATCACTTAAGTCAAGTTTGTATCAAACAAACCATTATGTATGAACTATTACGTCTATTTTTTATTCCGCTAAATAATAAAACTCATAATTGAACGTTTCGTCTAATAACTATTTTATTTATTTATAATTACATCACCAAAACAGCTGATGCCAATTACAGGGTGACGGAAAAATGTAGGGTAAACTGTCCCACAGTGAACCACGGTATACAGTGAATCATTCGTCATAATGGCGAACGTATCAGTTTTAAAAATGAGGAAGCATTTGAAGCCATATGTTGTTAGCTTTCATTTGACCAGTCAGTCGGGAGCGTTCAGCTCGAAGAAATACAGGTACGTAAATAAAAAAATGGAAAGTTTATTTTTGTTCCTGGGCAAAACCTAACGTACGTTTTAGTTCATGGCTATACCTGACAGTGAAAGTTATAATGTTTAGATCATATATCAATCAAAATTCTTTTATTTCAAGTCCTTTATATAGATATCAATTATGTTTATGTTTTTAACGAACTTTGTCCAATAGTGAACCAGCATGGTGTAGTACACAGTGAACTGGTTCACTGTGTACCACATTAATTCGGAGGTACATTATTTGATTTTTTTTCAGTTTGGCTAGATCCAAGAAGCCAAGAAAAATAGCCAAATTTACAAAAGATCAAATGAAAGCTGCTTTTGAGCTTATCAGAAATGGCTACAGCATTAGAAATGCGGCAAAAATGAACTCACTATCTTATCCAACGTTAAGACGATAGTATGCCAAAACAAGGAATTTGAAAAATATTGAAAATGTTAGATTTGTCCCTAACTATACTGTAAACGAAATATTTAATAGAGAACAAGAACAAACACTCATTAAATATTTAAAAGACTGCGCCTATCACTTTTATGAGACAGTATCAATCAATAAGTTAAAATTTCCAAATTCTTGGGAACGAGAAAAAATTGCTGGAGTTGAATGGTTAAGATCTTTCCGATCAAGACATCCAGAATTGACTCTAAGAGCTCCGGAGCCTTGTAGTTTAGTAAGGGCTTCAGGGTTCAATCGGACGAACGTTCAAAAATACTATGAAAACCTTGAAAATGTTTTGAAACTACACTCAAGTTTTGCAGATGGCACTCGGGTATACAACTTCGATAAAACGGCGACGATGACTGTACAAAAACCCCAAAAAGTGATTGCACCCAAAGTTATAAGATGTATTTCCAAAGTTACTAATGACGAAAAGGGGACATTAACTACAACATGCGCTATAGTTTGCGCCAATGGACAATCACTTCCACCAGTAGTAATTTTTCCTAGAAAGAATTTCAAATATTTCATGTCTAAAGGAACGCCTCCTGGGACTTTAGGCCTAGTAGCACCAAGTGGCTGGATAAACTCTGAATTGTTTCCCGATGTCATCAAACATTTTATAAAGCATAGTTCTCCCTCTAAAGAAAATCGATCTCTTCTTATATTTGACAACCACGAGTCCCACTTGTCAGTAGAGGCACTAGAAATGGCTAAATCAAATAAGGTTGCCATTCTCACGTTACCACCCCACTCTTTACACAAGACGCAACCCCTTGATGTAGATTTATATAAACCATTTAAGATATTTTAAAATGCGAGTATGGAATCGTGGTTAGTTAGTCATCCAGGTTAACCCGTAACCATTTATAAGTAAGGTGCCTTCATTGGCGAAGCATATCAAAAGGCCCTAACATCTTGATCTATCACGAATGCATTTAAAAAGACAGGAATTTTTCCGTTTGATAGAACTATTTTACAGAGATTGATTTTTTACCAAGTTTAATTACAGACAGACCTTTTGACAATAGCATCAATGAAGCTGGTCCTTCGAATATTTTGGTAAACGAAAACAAAGCTATGCGTGAAAATACATCTGCTAATCTTTTACTGGGAAGTCTAGAAGAGCAGACTACAAAAACGTTCCAACTTTAGACCACCCCTGAAAGCTCAACCCAGAAAAACTATCAGAAAGACCAGAAAAAAGAGAAGAAGTCTAATTGCAACCAATACCCCGGAAAAAGAAGAAATTGCAAAGACTAAAATGGAGAAACAAAGAAGAGTAGAAATAAAAAAAAACAGAGCCAATGGAGGAATAACGACGGTCAGAAAGGTGCTTCAGCAAAGTTCTTCATCGGAATCTTACCTTTCAGTCATCCTGAAAAGTGACGACATAAGTGATGACTTTTCGGACGAAGGGATGTTAGTAAAAGAAACATTAGGTCCGCTGACTACAGATCTTCTCATAGGAGATTTTGTATTGATTGCATTTCAGGGAAACAAAGGCGTAGTCTACTATGTGGATAAAGTTTTAGGATTTCAAACTATGGAATATGAAGTCAGTTATTTAAAAAGAAAGTCTATGCAGACTTTGTTTTCTTTTCCTGATATTCCTGACTTGGCATTCGTTCTAAAAACTGATACAACACTGATTTTACTGCAATCCACAGAACAGGGAAGTACCAGTAGACAAAAAAATTCGTTTTATTCTTTTGATGTTAATTTTTCGGGTTTAAATTTGCGCTAAGCGTTCTATTTGTTTGTATTTTAAAATGGTATAATGTTTTTAAGTGTATTATGATTTCATAGAATAAATTTTATTTTCCACCATATTTAGTTTTGTAATTATTTGTCTAATTTTTTGACTTAAAAATATCAAAAATAAAATAATAATGTTTTTTTACAATTTATTTTAATTTGGTTCACTTAATGGTGGTTCACTGTGTCCACTACGTGGTACACAGTGAACCACTCGTTACTTTTTTAAAAAACTGAAAGGTTGTTACTTTTTTTTTAAATTAACTTCGAATTATTCATAGAAATTGAAAGCCAATAGTTCAGCGAATAAGTTAATGTATAAATTTCAGAAATATCTAATGAAACCCTGCAGCTAGCCTTGCCTAAACAAAAAGTGGATCACTATGGGACAGTTTACCTTACAAAAAACAAAAATAAGTTGAGAACATAAAAGTAAACATTTATACAAAAAAAGCATCAAAATATGTAGTGCATAAGTTACAGACATACGCTTAAAAAAACAAACAATATGTGGAAAAAAGTGTGTCTGTAAAAACGCTTTACAATGAAAATTAAAATAAGTATGTAGCTTTTGAAACATTGGACTAAAAGTTCTATAAAACAGTTAAAAAAAAAAAAGGAAAAATAAATTGTTAATTATTGTATGATACTCATTTTCTTTAAGATTAAGAATTAATTTTTTTTTGGGCTAGTACAAAATATATCTACGCGATCCTCTAGATCGTGGTAAACTTTGACCATTTGATGTATTAGCGAGGAAGATAGAATTTTAGTCCTAGCAATTGTTAGTTGAAAACTTACACAAATTCGTAGTCCTGGTCTAGGAACTCTAAGTGATATATGGACCGTGTTCTGCAACAATGGCATAAGCCACCGACATATCATTCCGAGATAATGAGCATTTTGTATTACGTTACCATAGAAAATACACTTTTCCGAGATATTTATTTAAATATTTTTGTTTTAGTTTCACATAGATTCAAGTAAACCAAAAATATGTGACATAACAAAAAATAACATTTAGTTTGGTAAATAAAAAATTAAAAGTTATAATCGATTATGCAAAAATAAATGAATCTTTAAAATAATGAATGCAACGAGCATAAACTATTTTTATTGAGAAAAAATATTATATTAATAATGATTATGTATTAACTGCGTCATATTCCTGTTCATCAATCTCAAAATCTGGGTACTTTCCAAGTCCTTCCACATCATCTATGAAATTTTCGCCTTCTGCGGTTTTTAAAAAATTATAAAATGCTTCTGCATCTTTTGGTACCAAACTTAAGATACCTAGAAGATCTTTTATTTTTTCAACGAAAAGCTCTCTACCATTTGGTCACAGTAGGGGTTTTCTTCCTTTTAGTGCTTTTTTAATGTTTACTTTTAAAAAGAAGGATCTGTTACGTGATTTTTTATGTTTAGAATGTTTGGTTAATTTTTGTTAATTGTTATTTCATGAGTTTTTAGCCAACTTATACTCTCTTTGTTAATTAATTTTGCGATTAGTAATCGATTTCTCCAACATCTTAACTGAAACCATATCATAACATGAGATACGGTTTACAATGAACTTCTGTTTTTTTTTTGACACGATTGCATAATAGACATGTAATCATTATCTGTGTATTATCTTTGCTGCGTTTTCAGGAAACATTCAACGTCTCCAAAATGTAAGTCGTTAGGCAAAAGAACTGTACCCAGAAAGCAAAATCTTCAATGAAATTCTTTCAAGGGATGTATGATTTTCCAATATATGAATAAGCATTAAAACAAGCTTGATACTTCTGTTCTGACCTTCACAGGAATCGAACCATAAAATTAGTGTTGTAACGGGATCACGAACATTTTCGTTAATGTATTTACGTAAGCAGGAACCAACCTCTTGTGTACCTCTACCTGCTTCATTTTCCAGCCAAATGTTAAAAACGCCTCTTTCAGTACTACCAACATTAATACCAAGATTGAACAGATTTAGTTGCCTCTTGTAGTATACTATTGCAGTAGGCAATTTAGGTATAGGGAGAGTTTTCTGTAGGTCAAATATCAACGTCTCCAATGTGTCATCATCTTTAGCAGCTTTTGATGGGACCTTTCTAAACATAAGCTCCCTGTTTGGTGATTAATCAAAAAATATAAATTTCCAAATATTTATCTACAGAAGGGATCAAATCAAAACCTGTGGCCACACACCCTTCCACAATGGCTTATTTTTTAGTTTGGATGGAGGTATCTTGCCAAATTTTTGTTACTGTATATCCAGCATTGACCTATGTTTCATCTTAATAAAATACCTGTTTATGCTGATTTCTTGCGTCTGCTATTTTACACAAATAATCATGTCTCCACATAATGATTTCGTCTTTTTCTGTTAAAAAGCTGTTCCTGTCACGTTTTATGTAATTTAATAGATGTAATATTTTTTGCAGATGAAAATGATATATTTGTTATTTCTAAGTGTACTTTTTTAATTGTAAGAATTTAATTTCGAAAGAAAAAAGAATGTACCATTTGTCTTATTATATTCTTAACCCAAGTTTCAATAAAGGTCTTGTGTCTTTCTGGGGCTTTTTCGGATGTGCTGCTACTTCAATAATTTTCTTTTCTTTAATAATGTTGTACACTGTCAGCTTAGATACTTCAGTATGGGTCTCACAGTTAGTGACTATTTCATCCACAGAATCGAAGATTATTAAATACATTAAAACGATATTTTTTTCTTCTAAAGATAATGCTTTATATGTCCAAATGAATACACATTTTTTCAAAGATTAAAATAAAATTGACAAAATAAAAAAAATTAAAATAATTTGTCGGCTATTAGGCCATTAGAAGTCCGTATTTTGAATTGTTAAATTGAATGCAATCCGGTGGGAGAAAATTTTCAATTTCTTAACAAACTTCTAGCAGTATCGACTAGGGAAAACACGCCAATGCATGGAGACTCTCCCCTAGGGTATTAAGTCTCCGTAAATACGTTACCACGCGGACACATGTCAGTGAAAAAACACTTAAATTTACAAAACCACATCGGTTATTTAACCAAAATAAATAGTATAGAGTAGTCTTTGGAAATCCACAACTAAAATTTTCGAAATTATTTTTAAACCCACAAATTGAAAATAAATTAACCAAAATTATTAAAAATCCATATTGCAAATTCTTTAATTGAATACAAAATTTAGAATCCAGTCGGAGAATCAACAAAAGAAAACACACGATAATTTGGTGCAAAAGGGATGCAGCTTCAGAGGTTAAGATTTTCACAATTTACTTAATGGAATACCCTGTATTAATTAATTGGTGGTATAACATACAGGATATTTCATTTAAAAAAATTAAGAAAATCGTAAGCTCGTATTTTGACATACCTTATGTACAACATAACAAATAAACAAATTCTATTAAAATTGTTTGACGATGTGAAAACAACCTGGAGTTTGTTTTGCTTTAAAAATGTATAGGTTTGGTCAGACCCTCGTTTATGAATGACCCTGTATATTTAAGAATAATTGGTAAATATGGTCATTCAACTTTTACTATATTTTTTTTTTTCGTATTTCCAATAATAAAACAGCTATCGATCAATACCGCACCGATGGGATACCCTGTATATATGTTATTAGCTAACATGTTGATATCCTTGGATAGGTAAATTTTTAATGAGTTTTATGCTTAATTAATATACAGGGCTTGCGTTTGAAAAAATTAAGAAAATTGATTTTAAAATTAGCCATATTTAAAACATGTAAAAACATTAAAAAATAATCCAATTTTATCATCACTTTTAGTTAGCTTAGTATCTTATAAGTCTGCAGTTTAAATAGTTTTAAAATCATTGTAAACATATTTAAATTATGATTTAATTTGGGGTTGGAATCACTCTGAAATTTCATGAAAAAAATTAATTGCTTGACTACCCTGTAATATTTTGTAAAAACATATTCTAGGGTTGAATACAGTATAACGAAATCATTAGAAAACTAAAATAAAATACAGGGTGTCCTATTTAAAAAATATAAAAAATATAAATTTTTATTTGCCACTCAAAAACGCAACACCCTGTATAGCTAAATATATTGTTAAAATATTTATTTTTTAAGTGCATATAATTTTTATTTAAAACTTTTTTGAGTCTATAACACAAATTGGAATATTGAATAATAACCCACTAATGTGACACCCTGTATACATAAGTCAAGGTAACTAAATTATTTTTGACTTGTTTTGGTAATAATTATTAAAAAAATATCTAGATTATAGGAAAGTATAAAATCTAATAACAATTTATTCATCTATTTGATTTTACTTTTAATAAAGACATTACATAAATCCGAATAGAAATAATGCATTTGACATATTCGACAGATGATGAGGACAGTAACTTCATATTCAAACATGGGTTGAAAGTAGATTTTATCCATACGCACTTTCCATAATACTAAACACAACAATATGCGTGACTATCGGGTCGTAGGAAAACATATTATGTTACTCCCTTAGTCCGTCGTTTCGAAATAAAATTATTATATTACGTTTTCTTTCATTATAACTGGCCCTCATTTTTTGACTTCTTTGAGAACACGTCATCAATCATACCGCCCCCAGTCAATTACATGAGCGAGCAGTGTTGGGTGTCCATATGAAAGCATTGGCATTATTCCTTAATTCGTTCAGAAAAAATACCCTTCAAAAAAATGTTTAGGGTGGCAAAAATGTCAAGTCATGTAAGCGACTAGTCTTCTGTAATTCCCTGAAGTACTCTCACATTACATTATAGGAGAAAGGAAAATCGTATTTTTTACAGTCCCAGTGGTAGAATAAATATCTATTATTTACGAAGGACGAATTTTTTTTTTATCAAATGCAAATTTATCAATGTATGTAATAATAATATTTTTCTTCAAATACAGACTAACATAAATATACGAGTGTAGATCGGAATATTTATAGAATAAACCAGAATATAGCACTTCGTGCACGCCTGGATTGCTTGTTTTGAAAGCGCCAACTGCTGTTAAATTTCCAAACAGATTATGCACAAAAATACGCCAATAATAATAATAATCTGAGTAAACAGTTCGTGAATGTCTTAATCACAAATAACAATGAATTTTAACTCGGTAGACCAAACATAGGGGATGCACCACGTTCTGGACATCAAACACAGCTAACGATAAAGAAATTATTAAAAATGTCAATGAAATCGTGATGATTGATCTCCGGGTGAAGTTGGAAGATATAGCAGAGAAACTAGGCATTTGTAAAAGACAATATTGCGCCACTCATCAACTTTATAGTAGTTTTAAATTAATATCCGAAATATATTCACATATAGATAAAAAAATACCCTCGTTATGTATATTTCTTGATCTGTCCAAAGCCTTCGATACTGTTTGTCATGAGTTGTTGTTGAAAAAACTTGAATCATATGGTATTAGGGGCAATATGCACTATTTAATTAAAAGTTACTTATCAGGGCGCACACAACAAGTTAAAGTAGATGATGTTGTAAGTGAAATTAGAGAAGTAACCTTTGGTGTTCCGCAAGGAACAATCTTAGGTCCATTATTGTTTAGTTTGTATATTAATTCACTTTTAAAAATGAAAACGGACGGCACTGTTATTAGCTTTGCAGATGACACAGCCATCCTTTACAAGGGAAAAACTTGGGATTCACTAAAAACAACAGCTGAATTAGAAATGCAAACAATAATGAAATGGTTTCAATATAACAAACTTACTCTTAATATTGAAAAAACTAAATACTTACCCTTTTGTTCATACGTAAGTAGCCTACCCAATCTTGGTCCGCTAAAAGTAAGCGATTCATCTTCCATTCCCGAACAGCCTACAATTAAATATTTGGGAGTTATTTTAGACCGTCACCTAAGATGGAATTATCATATTGACCATGTTGTACAAATAATTAGGGGTTTTCTGTCACGTTTTAAATTTTTATCAAATTATTTAGACATCAGGCATCTTCGAACAATTTATTTTTCACTAATCCAATCACAAATAACCTACGGTATAATTGGATGGGGTAGCACCAATCAATGTTACCTAAAAAATATTAACGTTATACAAAAATGGATTATAAAATTAATGTATAAAAAAAATAAAACTTACCCAAGTGATAAATTGTACAAAGAGAGCCAAATTCTTGATTCTAGACAACTATATGCATTACGACTTTTGTTAAACATCTATAAACGTAGGCCAGAATTGCAAACACAAACACATCAATACGAAACTCGAACAAAAAATCTATACTTACTACCAAAATGTGAAAAAACCATGGGTCAACGCAGTCCCATGTATATAAGCACAAAATTACTTAATTGCCTACCTGAACACATAAGAAACTCAGCTTCGTACTATATTTACAAGAAAAATGTGAAATATTGGATACAAAGTACAGGTGCAACATTTTTTCAAAATATAATGAATCCATGATGTTCATATATAAAACTTAGGTATATGTAGTTATTCCTAAAATTATTATTATTGTGATACTAATTAATCTTGATTGTGTACAAAATATTTTAACAGTTTTAACAGATTTTAACCATTGTTTTGTTTAAGATTGTGTGGAAAATAAATATAAACATAAAAAAAATATAGCAGACTGCAAATTTTTATCTAGCCAGTTTTAATTAATTTTATTTTTAATTACCTTTATGTATCATTGTAGTTATAGTTATTACATTAGTATTATTATTGTTATTATTTATTATTATTAATTATTATTATGCTTCCCCGCACACAGACACAATCGTGTCTCAGCGGATGTATGAATGTTTATTTATTTTTTTTTTTTAAACTTTTTAATAAGTGCGCGAAGTGTTATTTTTGAGAGCACACGTTACTTCCGATCAAAGTAAAGGAGTAAAGAAGTCAAAACTTAAACCGTCAGTTGGGTAACATGAAATATCTCTTGACTTTATTAATTAATTAATGGCCCATCGTAATGGCTCATGGTGTATAGGAGCTTTTACATCAATATTTCGACACGACAAAGTTGTGTGCTAGATGAAGGCTGCATCTCGTGACAATCGACTCAAAGAAGTTCGAATTACCATTTTTTAGCAATCTGTAGACAATTTTAAAGACATTAAAAAACATTTTTGCGACGTTTTATGACTGTAGATAGAACACTCTGGAGACGATCAGTCAAAGCAGTGAAACAAACGTGATGATACAACTACAAAACAGGCTAAAATATCTGTTAAAAGAGTGATGGCTACTGTCTTTTGGGATTCCCGAGGAATCATTTTTATTGATTACTTGCAATACGAAAGGACAATATCAAGTAAATATTTAAAAAGTGCTACATTGAAACAATTGGAATGTATAAATATTACGAAACGTCACAGTAACATTTCTGAAATGGGCTCGAAACGTAAAAATAATATTTTACAGTAAATTGAAAATCTATTAGAAATATTAAATAGTAATATTTTAAAAATGTTTTCTAGTTGTTTTTTTATAAATATTATGAAACAGAAACGTTTCTAAAATATTATTAGACTAAAAAAAGACATTCAAAAATATAAGTGTTTATTTAAAATAGGTACACAAAACACAAACAATATTTCTCATGAATAAAATTTATATTTTTTGCCAAACCTCGTTTACGGCTTAAAAAATTGATATCTGATGGTTGCATTTAAGTTTAAAAAAAGTTTTTGATGTTTCTAACTTAAGTAGACGATACCTTTATTTATATATTATGTATAAATGTTACATGTCTTTCGATATATCACATTGTTTTTTACATTTACTTAACCCATTACATCACCTATGAAGAACCTACTATATAACAAAATCAAGTAATTTTTTACAGTAATTTTATGTGTTATGTAACAAGTATAAGTTACTTTGTTTTGTAACATGAATCTATTATATGTAAATGGAACATAAATATATGTAACATGTTTGTGTTTGCTGGGCACATACATAACTAACCCATACCCATTTTGTCGAATTCGCACTTTATTTACAAAAAAACACTCAGTATACATTAAAAAATTGCATCCTTAATCAATTTTTTTACAAATCTTTTTATACGAGTTTTAAATAAGTATTTTGTGACTTTATATGAGTGTATTTAATAAGCAAAGTGTAAATAAGGGCACTTTACCCTTGAGTGTATATTTGATTTCCATCGTATAAAGGCATTTATTTTAAATTTTATTTAATTTAATATGAATAATTTTTTTTAATTTTTCTTATTGAGGAAACCTTAAAAAATGAGTCTCCCTCTGTTAAGTCTTCACTTATTTAGTATATGCAAGTTTAATTGAAAATTATCATCCAGTATGAAACATAATATTTTACATATATATTATTCTCATTACTTATACTTCGCCAAGACGGTATTGTCCTAATTGCTAAAAGACCACATCCGCGTGGCGAAGAATGATTCCTAAATTCAACAGAGTGAACTCAGTAAGTACCCCCGCAAATTTAGTAGAATACAGTCGTGTATTCGAGCTTTGTGATAATTCGATACAAACCCGCAAATTCGTATACCAGCCCTAATACAGTCCACGCCCCCTGCAGCTTAGGGTGGACGCGCCAAGAAGACAAGTCTGCGTCAGAAAGCCAAGGAAATTAAAGGTAGGACCTGATTGGCGAAGCTTTAAATTCTCTTACGCGCGTGACATACCGTTAGCTTAACACGTTAACGACCACGCGTCATATATATGTGACAAACAGTTGTTACAATCCGATTTTACAATTTTTTTAATAACTTCACTTTAATAAACAATTTCGTTTATTTTCATTTCTCTGAAATAACAAATAATATTTATTTGACACATTTTCAATATTTCACTTTTACTACTTTTGTTTTCTGAGTGTAGAGTAATTTCTGGTTTAATTCAAATATATTTACATCAGCTGTTCCGACAGACGATTGTAACATGATGGATACGTTTTGTTGATGATTAGTAACTCTGTAATTTATAAATCGATTATGGGGTAGCGTTTGATATGATTGTTATTTTAAGAATGTATATTTTGTATTATAATTAGTAAATGTTTTATAAGAGGTTAATAATTAGTTCATCTGTATTAGGATTTAGTTGATTTAACAGATAATATTAATTGTTGTAAATAACGCGTTGTGGTTATTTATCGATATATCGTAATGTAAATCGATTATCGATTTGTACCGTGGTCAGATTCGAAAATATTCGATTTGTAGATATCGAATGTTTGGTTAGAGAAATGAGAAATACGTATTTTTCTTTGTTTCAAGTTTAAAAGCCAACGTAGAAGGTCATTAATATAGCCTGTTTGAGTGTTCGTAGTTATAATTTTATGCATTTGGAGATTTTTGGTACTGCATAATTATTATCATGCTCTAACCCTACAAGTCCCTCTCTGTCTTATTTGGCCTTTGAGGCTCAACTTGTCCGATTATTATACATAATTAAACCCCTTAAGACCAAACCTATGGGACGACTATGGTGGAAACGCTTTCGCGAACATTCCAGTGTCTCAACGAGATACTATTTCTAGAACGTGATAACGTTTCTGGTACATTTGGTGGGGGAGCATTCTAGACCACCAATTTGTATATAAATTGGTGGAGGAGAGCCATCAGAATCTGTAGTTATATGGACAGTGCAGATAAATAGTAATTAGTAGATAGACAGTAGTGAATATAATTAGTGATCACTGATCAGTTTAAAGACATTCGAAGTATATATAAATTAAAATAGTATTTAAAATAAATAAGTGTTTAAATAAATTATTAATAAATAAACTGTTGTTTGAAAGTAAACAAACATCACAATACATATTTTTTTAATAATATAGTTGAATTCTGGATTTGGCTAATGACGCAGTTGGAGAAAGCGGCCGGTAAGTTTTTTTTTCTTGGTAATTTTTTGTGTATCTTCATAGAACACGTGTTTTTAGGAGCGTTTTTGTACGGCGATTTGGTTAACGATTTGGATAGCGATTGGTACCAAGTTATGTACGATATTTACGATCTGTACAGCGATTTGGGTAACGATGATTTGTTATTTGATGTTTACCATGTTAATGATAATGGAAAATATCTTATGGAATTTGACCATTTATGTGATGTTGTACCATACATATTTAATGTCCTGTTAATGGGATTTTATTGTAAATATTTTTAATAATATATTTTGCTCCAAATTCAAGACAATTTTAAGATATGACAACACGGCGTCGAAACTTTCGCTACTTCTGATTCATCCAACACCTATAACTTAGGTTCTGAACTAAAATTCAATATGAACGTAGCAAAAGTATCAATTTTACATGAAATCGAAATTTGTGCACAGTTTAAAAATTACGCAATATTGCGTTAATAAAATTTGGTAAGAACATTTAAAAAAATATGTAGAATGCTGTAAAGTTTTTTGAACTGTATCTGTAACTGTAACTATCACTTTTATATATTTTTTAATAGTATTTAATAAATAGCAGGACAAATGAAAAATTTCCCATTGCAATCATTAGAGATTTTACTATAAACTGCCAAAGTTTCACTTAAAGACTATTTAGAAAAATGAATAAAAATTTTCGATCTATCATCGTTTGTATTATAACAAAAAGATAATAATGGCAGAGGCTCTAAAATTTCCGTAAAATGGGTTGTAAATCAAATACCTAAATAAACGAAGATATGCAACAAACGATGTTACATATCATGCATTTACATTGTCTAATTTACCGAAAAATCGATTTTGCCGTTATAGATCACTCTAAATCGAGTGATAGGATGCTGTCGACGTGGTTAAGGTATATAGCAATTTTAAACTAAGCGAAAAGCACACTAGAAATAGTGTCCAGGATTCGATAAAGTAAATTTATTTCAGAATATTTTTCCTAAACTTTTAGACATATGCTGTATACATTTTATAGAATATGAGGTGTATATAATGTGTTCCTTATAGTCCAATTAAATAACGAAAAAAAGCTCCTTCGAGCTTACAATAATTTGTAATTGGATGAAACAAAGTGGACCTTCTGTATTTTGATGTGATCTTTCCGAAAAAAAGAAAAAAATGATGTAGCTGTTTTTCAATTTTTTTTTAAATTTGGAAAACCCGGGTTTTCCGGAATTTTTCATGATAAAAATGCTAATTATCTGGGCAAGTATCATTCTGATAGTAAAAATAAATGCACCAATCGAAAGAGGAGGCAAAAATAGTTCGGAATTTCATTGCACAGGTAGTTTTAATGGCGAATTTCTCGTCGCCAGAAGTGCTTTTACCAAAAAGTTGTTTTTTCGTTTTTTTGATCAGAATCATGAACATGAAATTTGCGATGAATTTGTGGCGAAGTTATAAATGTTAGACATATGTGCCCATGAGAGAAGTTGCATATTTTTTTGGTGGGCTCTCAAATAAAATAAGTCCCGCGGCGAAATCTGCCATAATTTTTCGGGAATTCGCGGGAAACCGGAAGGCGTAATTTTTTTTTTAATTTTTTTCCGATATGATTTTCTCCGGGTTTTCCGAAAACATCTAACAAAAAAATATATTTGAAGAAACTAACTGCGCCATCGAAAAGAGCACAAAAAAATATACAAAAAGGTATACTTTAAAAATGTTAGTAAATTAATTCTAAGCTTGAGTGTAAGTTCCAACTTGGTGATAAGCTTGTTTTTTGTTCCCTTACAGCTGGTTTACTTCTCGGTTGATACTCCATCCTCCTTTTTTTTTGGCATTGTCAATCGCGGCCCTTTTATGCCTATCCCAGGTTTTATAAATAAACTTTTTTCCGTAACGTCGAGCTACGTAATGTTTGCGACACCTCTCATGCAATATAAAACCTGGTTCTAAAGAACTGAAAAAATCATCCCCTTTCTTTTGCTGACCATCTGCAGACCTTTCAATCCTGTCGATCTAATTGGGGTAAGTTTACCCTCTGCAAGTTTCTGATGACATAATAAACACAGGCCAGCCATTGCAACCTGGAAACAAAAAAATTATAGCACTGTGATAAAATTTTCTTAATTTAAGAACGTACTTACTTAAATTGTTGAAGAAGTCCGAAAAACCACGTGTACACAGAGCTTGCTAAACACGGTTATTAAAAATCTATGCCGATGAACACTATCAAGCGATTCAATTTTGTAATAATATGACCGTTTCAAGTTTAAACTTGTCGGATAGCGAACGCCGAGACCATGGCTATCCTTGATACGACGTCCGGCTAATTTTGCGGTCATTCTATTTTTTGCACAAAACTAAAGAAACGTCTTATAACAAGTCAGTAAAATACAATTTAATAAATTTTAGGCCTAATAAATTTAGGTATGTAAGAAATTTAAAACTGGAAATCACAAAAAATCAAATTACAGAAATGCACGAGTTTTGGATCCCGCGGAGTGCGTGTAATGGGACTTTTGTCGGGAGAATTCTACAACTTAGAAGAAACATACACGCTTTTAACTTTATATACACATTAAGAAGACATGAGATTTGGATATGCTTAATTTTCAGACCAAAAAACTGAAAATCGTTAATTTAAAGCAACTTTTCTCAAAAACCGTGTTTTTTGGTCGTCACTCAATGAACAGTGGTCAAAAAAATAGATAAAATATTTTTGCAGAATTTTCCGTAATGTAATCGTATTCTAGACATAATGGAGTATTAAAAAAAAAGTTTTGAGTCATTGGGTGCATTTTTGGCATTTTTGTGCCACTTCAAACTTTCAAAAAAAAAATTTTTAGGGAAAAAAATTTGTTAAATTGTTTGATATCTTGGCCAATTATAATCCGATTTCGCTAAAATTTACACACGTATAAGATTTTATATTTAAAAGTAAGCTCTGTAAGTGGCATTAAAAAAATTTAAATAGTTTGGCCGTTATAGGCAAACAATGAAATTAGGCTTGCGGTACAATTTGCCCTTCCGCCATATGCCCAATTTTGGGATTTCTCTTGCCCCTTTCTGGGAATCAATAGTCACATCCCTTAAGTTCAAAACGAATTTTTGTTTCTTTATATATCTTAATTTTTACCAAAGTTATAAAGAATTTAGTGTTTGAACATTTAACAAATTCAATTTTTCGACCTTCGCCGCCTCAAAATACTAAACAAATTTCAATCGTCCATACCGGGAGAACGGTGCATCGGATCAAAATTTCTCAGGAGACATAAAAATTAGCATTTTTTCTAAGCTTTCAAATGTCGTAAACTGCGTTATAAAAAGATTGATTTATTTGCGACATGCGCATGCGCAAAATTGAAAAATTGACAAAATCCAAAATTTCGGCACTTTCGAAAAACTGATACATTATGTTTTGCCTTTTTTCGAGAAGATCACCTCAAAATACATAGAATCCATTTTGTTTCATCTAATTACAATTTAATGTAAGCTCAAAACCGGTCATTTAATTCGATTATTAAGGGTGTAGTATTTTTATAAATATGGTTAATCACTTGCTTAAATAAATAATTCAATCCTTTATTTAATAATAATAATAATAATATGTTATTATATCATAAAAATATTAGATCTGATCTGGTAAGTTAATTTCCATAGTTTAATTTGTTTTGTCTCAATCTATTTATTTCATTATTTTCTAAAGAAGTCAAAAGCAATTAATTTTTATTCTATTTCCGTAATATACGTGTCTTCATTTTTAAAGTAAAATATAATTTACTGAATACAAAAGTTTCCCATTGACAAAATTAGGTTGTTTTTTTAAGATTTTTGGTCACTAAAAAGTGACATCTCATTTACTTATGATTCTCTGAAAGGTATATCAGTTGTGTTTTAATTCTATTAAATCTAGATATGTTTCCCATCTATGGCGAGTTGTTACGATGTTTTAAGTATAAATGTTTTTTCTTTTACTTATTTTGAGCTTTAATCAAACAGAAGACAAAAGAAAGTACTATAATTATCTATGTTACAATTAGCATGGCTGCATTTGGCTATGTATGTTTTTTATTTATACGGTCGTAATATTAATAAATTTCTGAGATGTTACGGTGAATACATCGAAAAAAAATTCTTACCGTGGCAGTTAGGAAAAGTTAATTAAATATGCTTCAGCTAGAAGATTTTACCGCGACAGTAATACAATATTTACTAATATTTAGATTACTAAGAATTTATTTGACTGCGGTAGTAAAACTATGTTATAGCGCTGGTCAAATATTATTACGGAGGTAGTAAATTTTCCTTACGGGTACAGTAAAATTGTTTGACTACCACCAATATATAGGATTTCCATACGTAAGATCTAGTTGTAATGCTGCGGTAATACTGTCTTACTGCTTTTGTAAAACTGCTCTACTGCTGCAGTAATAATTTTTTTATCACTCTAGTAAAACAGTTTCACTGTTAGAGTAATACTATCTTACCAATTTAGTAGAACTGCTGTACTGTAACAGTAATATTATCCTACTATTACAGAAACACGGTATTACTGCTACAGTAATAATGTCTTAGAAATTTAGCAAAACTGTTTCACTGTTCTAGTAATAATATTTTGCCACTATATTAAAATTGTTGTACAGTTTCAGTAATAATATGTTACTACTACAGTAAAACGGATTATACTATCATGGTAAAAATGTGTTACCAAAATATAATTCATATTAAAGGCTGAAATAGGTTTAACAAAGGTAAATATTTTTCCCATGAACTCGAAAAATAAACTCTTCTATCTTCGCTTCATAGAAAAATGTTTACACTAAATTAAACCAATTTCTGCTAAATAAATCGATTTGCTTAATTTTTTCCTCTGGAAAATCTTCGGTCAATTTTTTATCAAAGGATTGACAAAATAAAATAAAAACGAAACCACCTTCATTAGATGGAGGCAGGCGAGGTTCAAGATTGAACAGTATCCAACCTCGAATGAGGGAGGCAGTACGTGCCAATTTTTACAATTTTTTACAACAATTTTTACAATTTAAAAATTTTTAATTCAACATATCTAATTTTTTCTGTGGACACATAGTGATTGTACCTACCTACCTACTCACTTACAAAAAAAAAATGTTTGCCTGATGATGACCTTTTAGGTCGAAAGCGCTTGCAACCCAACCTAATAAATTTATGTGGTCGACAGACTTTGAGCCTTTTACTTCCCTTTAATAACATTTGATTTACGCTTCTATCGTTCCATGCTAAACGGGCATATTCTTCGTAAAAATAGCATTGGACTTACGTCCCTTTAACATGAAGCGATTCAATTTATAATGAAAAATTCACCTAAAATTCAGCTAAAAGGTTATAATTTTTTTTAAAATACAACAGGAAACATTTAAAGGGTGTGGTCGGTTTATTTTTAATCCAAAGCTCCGGGAACGAAAGTTTACTCGAAAACCATTCAAGATATAAATGTCAAATTTTAATAATAAAACAATGGTATTTTATTTGGTTATACAAATTTCCTAGAATTTTTTTTTTAAATTTAAGCATGGACCCATTTTTGAAATAGGATGCCTTATGCTGTCTTTATCTAATAATTGAAAGGAATTATCATCAATGCTCTCATCTAAAAATTAAAACTTTCTTGTTGAGCTGGTTTTAAAGTAGCGAATTGGAAAACGTTCAGAGGGTGGGGAATTGTGTGCATTATTTGAAATATTTTTTGATAATAAAACATGAAAATCAAGAGCTTTTTATAACGTGTTCATTAACATATTTTTTATTAACAGTACAATATACACATAGATAACCTTCAGCTCGATCAGCATCACTACATGCTGCATGATTCCATGTGGAACAGTCAACGCATCTGTACTATAGCTCCCTATTGCGACCAAACTCACCACAAATGCCACATACTTCACTAGGGTTAACTCTACGTTTAACATCGTCAAAATTTTCAGAATCGTGTTGGTCGTCGTCATCGCAAACAGCTTTGCTAATATCAGATTCACTACTTGCTTCTGACAACCTTTTCTTTTTCTTTGTTACCAATTTCTTTTTTTTTTATATTGTCTTCTTTCTCCTTGTTTTCTGTTAAGTTTAACAGTCTTAACTTTCTTGGGTGGTGTTGATATTCTTTTCTCACCAGCTCTTTCTAATTATTCTTTAATAGGGAGTCGATGTTAGTATTTTGGAGCACTGTTTACCACGAGACTTTCTCTTAGGGTCTTTAAGATTTGATTTCTTTTTTGGAATCGAAGCAAAGCCGCAAAACGAGTTGTCTGATGTAGAAAGATCTTGTTACGATGAATTAACTGCTTTATACTGATTTACTGGAGATTCCCGTGATGTAGAAGGCCTAGCAGCGGGTGTTGATTGTCTCTCAATATCGTGTGTAGAAGCTTAGACTATCAGGGGTCTTATTTGATGTGCAGGTGCAAAATCATCCTCGGTAAATTTATCCGGGTTTAACGGTTATATTCCAACAGTTTTAAAGCCATAAATAGCTTTCTTCATAGTAGCTACTTTTAAAAATGCTCTATTTAAAAGTTCAGCCAAGTCGTATTCTGAAATTTTTTCATGTCTTGTATTGTTAAGGTGTAGATCAATTTCCCTAGTGAGTTGGTTTTTGAAAGGACTAAAAAATGTAAGGTCCAGTGGCTAAAGGTGGTCAGAAGTATAAGGTGGCAGAGGGACCATGTGAATTAATTTGCTTTTATAAAATAAATAAGCTTCTAGCGATATATCAAGTTTCAAATCAAATTTATTCATTAAAATAATTTACATTTTTTTAACAATTTTTTAAGACCAGTCTAAACAAAGTTTGTGTGCGGAATCTTTATATTAGTTTTTTTTTACGTTTTATAAATGCTGTTTAAATTATATAGAAGTATATACTATAGAAACAAAAACAAAGAATTTAGAATTTTAAAATACAACAAAAAAAAAGAAAAAGATAGAGAAATATGGAAATACAAAAATCAAAACAATTATAAAAATAAAAATTAGCAGAAATTATAAAAATAGCAAAAATAATAAATAACAAAAATAATAAAAATTATAAAAATATAAAATACAAGACTAATAAAGAAAAAGAAAAGATAGGCTACTCTCTGATACTGAAGAATATGTAATTATGTAGCATGAAATTAATATAAAACATTAAATATTTCCTTCTTAATTTTACTCTAGTTTTTCTGTACAAATATTTTAAGTTCATTTTTTAAAGATCGTTCATTTGTAATATTTTTTATGTATGTAGGAATTAGGTTATATATTTTGGGGCCAAAATACGAGATAAAGTTTTGGGTGTGCATTTTTTTAAAAAGAGGAATTGGCATATGCTTATTTAGTAGAGCTCTTGTGAAAGTAGTGTGTAAAAGCTTAGAAAGTTTTTCAGTATTAGAAATTGCCCATAAAGATGTTTGGTAAATATATAGTTGTTTAATATTGAAAATGTCTAATTCTTTATATAATAGGTTTGTTGGATATCTAAGGTCCTTTCTGAACAATATTTTTAACAACGTATTCTGTGTCGAGTCTAGAAGCCCACCCATATTAGAATGCCATATCTTAGCAGCGACTCAGCCGAGGCATTATAAATAAGTAGTAGGAGTTATTTTTTAAGAATATCTCGAATTTGATAAAATAAATATATAAGTTTTCTTAATCTCTTGTTTAAAAAAATGACATGTTGGTTCCATCTCAGATGTTGATCAACCACTAACCCCAAATATTTTATTTTATTTTCTTTTTGTATCGTTACACACTGACAAATCGGTCCTTTATTGCAGTTATGATTGTGAAGCTTTAAAATCTGTTGATTTGGTTGATCAGCATTTGTTAGTGAAAATGTAATAAATTTTGTTTTGGAGACATTGAGACTCAGAAGACTATTATCAAGCCACATATTTATCTTACTCAAACCATCCTCAGCTTTTAGAAAGACTTTTTTCCAGCTCTCCCCCTTATAGATAATGACAGTATCATCTGCATAAGAAATAATTTTTCCTATATTTTTCTTATTATAAATACAGTTAATGTATATTAAAAAAAGAATTGGGCCAAGTACCGTTCCCTGAGGCACGCCCCTACAAACGGTCATTGGGTCGCTAAGTAGGCTACCAATTCTAACGAACTGGGTTCGCTGTGATAGATAGTCACTGAAAAGGTCCAACGTTAATCCTCTTATACCTATTATTTCTAATCTTTCCAACAACAATCTGTGATCAACAGTGTCAAATGCCTTGGCTAAGTCTAAGAATATCACTAGGCATTTTTTGTTGTTGTCAATACCATTAATAATATTTTGCACAAAGTCTAGAAGCGCATCTTGACAGCAAAGATTTTTCCTAAAATCATATTGACTTGTACTTAATATTTTGTTTTGTTCAATAAATTCAACTAACCTTTTTTTTAAACATTGCTCAAAAAGCTTTGAAATATATGACTGGAATGATTGTCTAAAACTAGGAGAACAGGATCGTTTTCTGTAGGATGGACTTTTTTTTCAAAATGTGTTAACCGTTTAACGAACAGCTCCGAATTGATCCATTCATTTTTAGAGCAGGCGTAAAGAGCTCCAACTGGCCCATTTTCTAAGACTGGGGACATTCGCTTCCTTGGATATATTAGCATAGGAGGACAATAGTTACCTACCGCACTAACTGCAAATACTGCTGTTATTTTTAGAGCAGGCGTAAAGAGCTCCAATTGGCCCATTTTCTGGGACTGGGGACATTCGCTTCCTTTGATATATTAGCATAGGAGGACAATAGTTACCTACTGCACTAACTTATTGTTCGTCCACGCTCCGCTGAAATAACACCTCCAACTTTTTTAGCACCCTTGAGTCCATAAACTTTTGGACACTTTGTTTACACCACAGTTACTCCTGTCTCATCCATGTTAAAAATCCTGTTTGGAGAAAACTTATGTTTGTCCGCTACCACTTTCAGATTTTCGAAAAACTTCTTGGTTTAGTCAGAGTTAAAGGAAACAATTCTATTTATGCTGGTGCCTTTTGGCTGCCGAAGTTTTATTTCAGTATTTCTTTTCAGGAACCCATATAACCAGTCTTTACCAGCTATTTGCTTTTCGGACGAGAAAACATGTCCTATATCATGTTCTTTAGCATACTTAAATGCTAAGCGACGAATTTCTGTGGGCGTCAAACCATATAAAAGCTTGGTAAGTGTAAGCACGTACTCCTTTAGTTGGGCCTCAATCTCGGAGGAAAATACTGCTTTACAACCAAGCCGCGATGATACAGCATTTTCTTTCTTAATGTTGACTCTGGTATATTGAATGTCTGGCCAACTTCTCTTATTTTTTTGGCATTTCTAATTTCCCCTAAAGCTTTCTTCAAATTTTCTAGATCCCGCGAATTCCTTTCTGTCTTTCGTTTGTAAATTCGTGGCATCTGTAAGGGAAGATTTAAGCGAGGATTGTAATGCGCACAATTGCCCGCTGCGCACAATTCCCCCACTCTCCCTTATAGTTACTTAATTATAAAGATTTGTTCATTTTATTGTGGTTAACAAATGGGTGATTATTATAGACAAAATATAGCTATCTTCAGCATCAAAAACCACTATAATCGCTCTCATTGAGTTATGATTGCACTAGAAATATAAAAATGTCCAAATTTAAAAAATGAAATAAAGCAGAGAAATAATATCAAACATTTTTTCCGTTGCGCACCAGCAGACCCAAATTGATTACTTAAATTTGGGACAAGCAATATTATTTCTGTGCGTAGAAATGATCTCAAAAATGTGATCGTGTTATATGGGCTTAAGTAAATAAAAACTTTCTTATTTCTTTTAATCCAACAAATTTATTGCTCTGTGAATAAATTTTAATCTAAAAACGTTTTCTTGAAAATATTAAATTTTTGATACTGAATGTGATCCGGTGTAATTTAAACATTTCTAGACCACCCTTATCTGAAATAAAAGCATTTATACATTTCCTGCCTTTTTTACTAATTTATAATTTAAAATGGCTACAGGTACTATATTTAGCTTTCTGCTGATCTATGCATAAGTATATTATTTCAAATTACTTATCTACGAAACTATTAACTAGGTTCGAAAACCCCCATTTTCTTAATAGTGCACAATACTGGTATGTCTTCATATTCAATATACCCCCCAGATAGACACCACGCATTTTGTACTTCACTACTTATGCTACTGTGGCTGTGGACTTAACTTAAAGACTGTGCAAGACGATATGGTCGAAGCCAGAAACGACTTCGGTAAATTCTTCGCCATTAATTTTAACGGTTCGGTACATTTATTGTTAACCTGTTTTACTGTGGTTGTTAGAAAAATATTACTATTTTGCAGATTTATTTTGCTAGTTTTACAGTCGTAGTTATAAAAATGTTACTAGTAAAAGTCTAACTGCGGTAGTAATAAAAATAACTGATTCATAAGAAAAGTTTACTGTGATGGTAATCGGAATCATAGTAATTCTATTTCTAACTGGAGTAGTAAAAAAATATTACTGCCACGGTACTTAGTTTACCGTCCTAGTAACACATCCAACAGTTGTTGTTAGACAATCTAACAGTAGCAGTAACAGGTTTTACAGCCACAGCAAACTTCTTAGTAGTATCACTTTCTTACTGAAGCGTTTTCCTCAGTGTTCTAATAAAGCTATTTCTGTTTGTTTGCTTTACAATTTTCATATTTATCAAAAATAATTAGTCATTTCGTAACGTTTAACACTTAATACGTAAAAAAAACAACCCAATACCTAAATAACTGTGGGTTATTTTAGTGTATCTCAAAAACAAAAATTTCATGATGGGCTCATAGATTGTTAAAGCTTATTTTTCCTTGACTTGTCTCATCCTCATTTTGAATGTATGTTCTTCCATTTTATAAAAGTTTTATGGACGCCACTGCCTAACCATGCCTGGAATAGTAACCGTTAAAATTGACTAGTAAATTGTGAGCGCCACAAACCGAATCAAAATTCATAAACTGTATATCGGCCAGTGGCTGCATGAAGTCGTTCGTCGTCTTATCAAAATTTCTCATCGTAATGCACTTCAAATTCGCTTATGCAGTATGTATCTAGTAAACATTATTCAGCATCTCGAATTGACAACATTGAAAATTACATATTCATGGCGTGTTCGTGGACGTTGAATGTCCAATTTTCATCTGACTAGTGACATACGAATCTACAACAGGGAAAATAATGACAGACAACTATTCATCACCCTTACCAGCATACTACAATTAATTTATGTCTTTAATAATGGTACGAGATACATTGATATTTATCATGCCCGTCCCCTTACACAATGCCTTAGTCTCGCGTGCTGATCCCACTCGAGTTGGAATCTTTTGAACCCTTCACAATAATACCCGTCTCCGTTTAAAAGGAGAGGATTTGAAACAAATGAATATAGTATGAGAGGTACTGATCAAATTTTTAAGTGTTTCTTTTATAATGGACCGTCATTCATTGCAGACAAATATTATAAAAAAAGAAATCTGACATAATTGATAATGTTGTGATTGATCTTGAAGAAAAAAGGTTAGTAGAGTTACTTCAAAATAAGATTATTTCCATTGAGAGAAAAGTACGAAAAAATAATATAATAATTTTTGGTATGGTCGTAAAAAATAAATCAAATTTGCTACAAGAAGTAACTAACGATTTAAACAACCTACTGGGAATCAAAATTACCCATCAGGATATCAACAACATATACCTTTTGGATAAAAAAGAAATTTCTGGTTTAGAATTTATTTTTTTCCTAAAAAAAACAAGAGATATAAAAACATTACAAAAATGAAGAGTACTGGTGTAGCGATAGCCAACGATGCTATCCACGAAGACAGAACCAGACAAATAATACTGGCACGTCATTTAAAAGAAGCCAAAATCCAAAATCTTTCTGACTAGATAGAAATTTTTTTACTGGAGATCGAAGACAAACTATATACAGTAGAATATCTGAAAGAATTAGAGGAAAGTCTAGACTCTTTTAGTGATTCAGAGGACGGAAACATATATACTAAATAACATATCAAATATCAACAAGGATCTACATCATCGTCAGTCAATGCAATAATTTCTTCATACTCGGCCGAAAATAAGCTGTCGACTAAAGTTAGCCCGAAGTCGAAGAAATCTAAAGCTCACTATAGCCCAAAGACAAGAAATTGCAAGCAAATAAAGAATTAAATACTGAATTTGACTCGTTACCAAGTAAATTTTATAACCAATTTTCCTTTTTATATTTAGTTTAAGAATAACATTTTTACATTGGTTAACTTATCACAATATCTTGGTGTTTGATTTCCTCTGTTTAGATTAGGTTATAGACATGGAATTTAAAAATGTATACATTGACCATTGGAATACTCGGTCATTATTTCCTAAAATTAATTTTCTCAGGAATACAATTTTTAATAAAAACTACAATATATTCTGTATATCTGAATCGTGGTTGAATAAAAACATATCTGATGATAGAAATGATAAACTTGGAGGCGGGGTATGTATGTATGCGAGGAATCTTTAAAAATTATAACAGAATTTAGTAACAATATTATGAGCAACTTTGGGTAAGCCTAGAAACTGAAAACACGCAAATCTATATTTGTATTATATACCGACAACCTGACACTAATGTCAATAATTTTCTGGATACTTTTGAATATAACATATCAATACTATTAACATTTGCCCCTAATTAAATAAAACTTAAACTACATTAATATTTTAGACTAACAACCACCCATTATAAGTTTAATTACTGGGTGAAATTACAGTTCGTTTAGAGCGTTTAATAATTGGAGTTAGATAAGGTATATTCAAGGAAGATGAGTCCTAGATCCGATGGTGGGAAAATATTAGTTTTGTGACTAGAAGAGGGAACTGGAGTTACTGCCAACTGGATCTTCTTGGTGAGGTTATTTCCAAGTTTTTCTCCATGACCTTAATATTATTTGGAATTTCTTTGGAGGCATAAAATGCTTAGTTGAAGTGGTTTAATACGAATGCTTCAGACAATCTACATGCATAAATGTTACCTCTTCTTCAACTAACACTAGGTAGGTTATTTCACTTAGTACCTTGCATATTGTTCCTTCTTTCCAACTGTAACGTTCATTTTTGGCCACACGAATTATTAAAATTGTTTTGGCTTACCTGGTTAATCATACGAAAAAAAAAAGGGTAAAATCGTATTGATGATATCACTATTATTTTTGTCATTAACTAATTTCACCTGTATTCTAACTTTCGGACATCATTATTACAATTTATTTCATCTCACCACTAAGTAAAAGGATGGCAGTTCTCCTAAAAATAGACCAAGTTTCGTTGTAAATTTATATATATTATGTATTATAGTCTCACCTTGGGAAATTAATTATTTACGATACCATTCTTTAAGAATTTCATTGCTTATTTTTGTTATTAGGTTAATATTTTTTAATTGTGACAGTGAATGACATAAACGTCACTTGACGACAGAACACCGACAAGTGTCATGTTTGTAGTACGTTCCAATATCGGGCTCAGAACCCGAGGTAAGGTAGTTTTACAATGAGCGATTTTAAATCGTGAGGGATTTTTTTTTGCGATCGCTGTTGTATTAATTTTTGTCGGGAACAGTTTCCCAAATGTAGTTATACTGTATATAAATATAGTTTTTAGGGTACCTTTCGTAAATGGTCTGTTAAGTTATATAGTGGGGAATTCTTGAGGATGAATTTCTGAACCCACTTGGCTTGACATTTATCGGAAAGGGATTTCGGCCATTTTGGACGGCTGACGTTTTTTTTTAGTCAGTGGGTGTTGAATCACGAGAAAGACGAATTTTGCGTCGAAGTAGAATTTTGTTAATATTTAGCCCCATCGGCTTACCTAATTAAAGGGGATTTTAGATTCTACTTCATGGTTAATTGTGGGTAAATGGACATTTCGTATTTTGAGAGGAATTTTAGTGTATTGGTAAATTCCTATGGTCATTGGTCCAGCCCATATCTATTATAGGATTTTAACGCAATAATTGGAAGTTCACAGCATTTGGAGTGTGGAATATTGTTGTGCTGTGGACCATCTCACGAGTTTCTCATCCTTGGAAGGCTACCAAGTTAACCCTTTACGAAAAAGGTATGTTTTGTATATATTTGGTTATGTTACGCACCATGTGGCTGTCAATTTCTTTTATGTTATGGCATGGTGTAACAGAATTTTAATTATTTGAGCTCATAATACTGTTTATGACTCAATGTTGAGCCAATGTAATTTTTCTTCATTCTAGATGCTGAATAGTTTCTAGTTTATGTACATTTTTGGGTAATCCTATAGTTCGGGATACTTGAGTCAATGTGTATTGACATTTTTCTTTGTAATATTTTAAGGGTTTCACCCAGGGGGTTGTTAACCCAGGATTCGATGACAGTTTCACCCAGGGGGTTGTTAATCCAGGATACGACAACAATTCTTGCCCAGGGGTAGCGACTCAGGATTTCCACAGTTGTACACAGAGGGTTATATCGTCCGGAGTTCAACGGTTTCATCGTGGACTCATCGAGGGAACACAGAACATTGGTATGCTAGCCGCCCAGCTTACTTGTAGCTAGATTTACAAGGATGATTCTCGTTCTGGATAGGAAGATGGGAATGCTGTGAAAGAAGACACCCTACTATCAGGTTTTATTTATACGTTATATTGAAGGTTTCATGTGTGCACTGTTAAACTATACATTCACTTTCAACCGAATGTTGTCAAGGTATTCTCAACATTATTTATACTTTTGAGCACAGAATGTTCTAGGGTTCTTTCACTCATAACTTATGTATTATCAAATATTACATCGTTTAATTGATTAATATTCCAAACTTTTTCTTAATTTAAGCACTTAATGCTGATGTAGTAATCCTTCGGGTCGCAGAACACTTGGACTGCTTCCAGGTTTAAGTTGTAATTTTTCGGTTATTAAGGGCTACTGTCATAATTTTACTTTTTCAATTTATTCATTATTAAATGGACCAGACTTAACGATCAAGTTCAGCGATCTCAGAAGACCAGTGTGGGGCAGAGATTTAACAACCTCTTCCTATTTATGGGAGCTTTAAAGTATATCAACGGTGTCTGAAGTCCTTTGTGTATTTTTCATTTATTTTTTTTTTATAAGCACTTAATGCTGGAGTAGTGATTCTTCTAGTTGCAGAACATCTGGACTGCTTCTACCCTTAAGTTGTAAACCTTCAGTTATTAAGAACTACAGTCAAATTTAACCTTTTTCTTCATTTTTACATTTTATTTATTTTTTTTTTATGATAAGACTTAACATATAAGTTAAGCAATCTCAGAAGACCCGTGTGGGGGCAGAGATTAAGTAACCTCTTCCAACCTGGGAGTTTAAGTAAATAACCTCTGTGTCTAAAGTCCTTTATGTGTTCATTGTATTTTTATTTTATTTTTATATTTTTATTTAGTTGTATGAATTATATTTAATTATTAAATTTCATGGTTTAATAATTTTCTTTTGGGTAGTTTGGTCTTAACCAAAAGTTAGGCAGATATCGCCTTCCAATTTGGAGAGGGTTATAAGCTTATAAGGATTATAAGTTTACTGTTTTACAATATATGATGTAGTATAGGTGCGGTTATGCACAAGATTTAAGTTAACTATTATTTTATATTTTATGTAAGGTGGAAATTAATATTTCGCGCAAGCGTCATGCCTGGTACCAAGCTAACGACGAACCGTGCCATATTTTGATACGTTTAATAATTTATTTTGGGTTATGCATATGGTGTAAACTTTCCCTTTAATTTCCTCCAACTTATTTTTTTTTTTTTTTATTATCTAAAGCCATTAGGTAAATAATTAGTTTTAGTAATTTGTCAAACTCATAATAAATAATTGTTGACATTTAAAGTTGATATATTTAGTAAATATTTTTTTCCCTTTATTTTTATAAAGGAACATAAGTTGAGGTTTGTCTTTTATTTCTTTCCTCATTTACTGGGTTTTTGGGGAAATAGGATCATAGTTTGGCCACTATATAGACCCAGTTGGCGCCTACTCATTTGTCTACTATTTCCGGAATTCTTGTAAGCTATCCACCCCCTAGCTGCCGTCTGAGCGACGTCGAAGGCCCGAAGGTTGACACCGGAACAGCTGAAACTTGTGTAACCGTAGTAGACAACATTTTTAATTGTAGATAATACTTTAATAATTTTTTTTTAAGTTTAAAATTTTGGTGGAATCACCGAGTTCATTTGGTAGGTTACACAACGTGGATTTTTCTTTCTCATCCATACTACTTTCTTCTCTTCATAAAATATTATTTTCTCTTTTATATTGATTTCTTTAGATTTAGTTACATTACTTGGTCTTACTAAATGTAATTTTAAGTAAGTTAAATTAGGTGAATTCTAGACAAAACGTAGGCATAGTTACTTTGTTTAGATGAAATGACGTCACACTATCCACGGTCCATTGTTATATTGACAAGTGCATACTTGAAGATAATGTTACAAGGTTGTAATTTCTGTTTCAGTTAGACAACAGTATACTTTCTCGATGACAAAGAGAAATAACTAAAAAAAATTATACATGAAATTAATTTTTTTTTATTTTCGCTCCATAAGTAAAATATTATAATCATAATATTCTCTATAACATCTAATAATTTCATAATTTGAATAACTTTAATTTTAAGCCCTCTACGACTATTTCTCGAAACTACTTCGTGTGGACATATCTGGTTTTCAATGATCGCCCTTTATATATCTTCTTTGATTTCTGTAGTAAACGATTTTCTCTCATTTCTGGTGAGAAATTTTCAATTTTCTAAAGGAATGTTACTCGCTTTATAAAACACCCGGTATAAATAATATATAATAATCATAAAAAAAACAATATATTTTATTTAAATAAGGATAATTTTCTGACCAAAGCAGAATTTTATATAAATAAAAATTTCCATGGTTTATTCGGTCATGTTTTTATTTTCTATCGTCTATCGCCCAAAATTAGTAAAATAAATCAACCAAACGTTGTCTATAAAATTGACTGCAAAGACTGTAATTCCACTTATATTGGACAAACAAAACAATATCTACATAAGAATAAAAAACCATAAAAATAATATAGCAACTAATAATGAAAATTCCACTACCTTAACTAAACATGCGTTAGAAAATTTGCACTCTTTCGATTTTAAAAATGTAAGAATTCTCGAAAATTAACCAAATCTCAACTAAAGTACAATCCTTAAGATGATGCATATTAAAAAAAATAACAACTCTGTAAATAATAAAACAGACATAAAAGATTTGTCAAACGTTTATTTTAATAATAATAAATAATTGTAAGATTTCTAATTCTTAAATGTAACACCACTGGTTATTTTTTAACTTTCCAAACTCATCTCTTTGCTTCCCTAATTTATCGTGTTAAACCAAATCATTATTTAAAAAACACCTTCACACGCTGAAACAGAAAGATTTTTAAAACTCTAATCGTCTCTACGTTTCGTTAAATTTTGACACATCCGAGGGGAAGTTTTTCCGATGAAAAATAAAAACATGACCGAATAAACCAAGCAAATTTTTATTTACATAAAATATATTTTATAATTCATTCAGTACTTTATATCACCGAATTTAAAAATCTTTTACACTGACTAATAGTAACAGTAAATGCAATTTAAATGTTTATTGAATTCCAGGAAAAAATACATTTTGTACAATTTTGTACACCTTCATCTTAATTTAAATGCCTGGTTACAGTGTTCTCTCTCATAGAAAATTATTTAAATACGAGTGACAACTCTTTTACACTCGTATATCTTGTATCACTCTCGGTAACAGAGCTGGGTAATTCCTTATTAAAAAATAATTAATAATCACAATGAGTTTTTTATATATAATTACCAGTTCGGCTTTAGAGAAAACTATTGAACTATAGATCAGGCTCATAGAATATCAAATGCAAATCAAAAATCATTAAAAAAAAAAGAAGTCTGTTCAGCTAACTTCATCGTTGTTGCGCAGGCTTTTAATAAAGTATGCCATGATGGCTTAGACATAAACTGAATGTGCTACTTCCACAGCCATACTCAGAACTATTGGATTCATACATTTCCGATAGATTCTATAGAGTAAAACAAGATGAAGCATACTCTAAATTGAAAGAAATTAAAGCAGGAGTATCATAGGAAAGCGTTCTGGGCCCCACTTTGTACCTGTTATACACTAGCGATAGGCAAAGATCATGAAGAGGCTGCAAATAAACTACAAACATCAGTTAATCTAATAAATAATTAGACCAGAAGGTGGCGCATTAAATTAAACGAAACCAAATCTATAAATAATAATTTTACTAACAAAAATGGCCAAAGAATACCAATTAACATAAATAATGCCCAAGTCCCTTATGCTAACATCTAGGTATTACATTAGATGCAAGACTTTGCTGGAAGGTCCATATTAAAAAGAAAACTCAAGAAAATATACTGGTTACTTGATAGGCATTCCAGCCTATCCATGTAAATATAACAAAATTCTATTATGTAAACAAGTTCTCTAACCAATTTGGACCTATGACATACAGCTCTGGGGTTGTGCCAGCTACAGTAATATTCTAATAATCCATAGATTTCAGAACTAAGTATTGAGGTACATTGTCGATGCTATTTGGTACATTAGAAACAACAACCTTTATCGAGACCTTAAGATGGACCCTGTTGACCAGACTATCATCCGGTTCGCTAGGAGTAACGAACAACGGCTCCACCAACATGTGAACGTTGAGGCGATCCAACTTCTTGACAACACGAACCTTACAAGAACACTCAAGAGAGTAAAACCTTTTGAATTACTCAAGTAATTATGTTGATAACAAAGCAAAGCATTGTGCGGTTTAGTATTACACGTTAGTTTAGTATAATTAAGTTATCAGACCCTAAGGTATACTAGCAAGTAGAACATTAGTTTTTAAAATTGCAACCCTAGTTAAGTTAGGTTATAACAAAATTATTCATTGATCAGATAGTAATATTAACAAATGCCCCTTATAGAGTGTTTTTTAACACAAAACAAATGTAATTTGTAATTGTATTAAGTATTTTTTTTTCTTAAAGTTATTTGAAATTGTAATTGCAGCAAAATCTGTTCAGGAATTGTACTTTGTAATTATATTATTTAATTTGTCTAAATACAATTATTTCCCATAAGAACAATTACTTTTTTTCAATCGTGGCATGCACCCATTCGGCCTCCATATGTGTATGACCCTTTAACAAAAACTTTTGGTTAATAACTGTTACTTACGGATAGTTTTGCAGGATATAGAACAAACAACTTATTATACCTACACATATTTTTGTTTTGCCCATAGCAGTTGTCCGACCAAATCGTTATTGATTTTATATCAGATATTGGTAATACCTCATTTACCTATTTTAGAATTGCCGATGCCACCTCATTACCTCCTCTTCGCCCTTTTGACTCATCCCACATAAAACAAAAGGCTGAATCATTTTGTGTAGTGAATAGTCCACAATTTTCGCTTATAGAAATTCACTGCATTGGTTAAATATGGAGTGGGTAAGCACTTTGCAGATCAGCTGTAAGAATTTTGTATTTTGTGCTTTGTTTTTCCCTGTCTTCGTATCTTCAGATTTTAAATCATAAATTTGTGCTGCCTTTTCAAAATATATTTATTTTTTTATTTTCAATAACTTCTTTCTCCTCTGCAATTTAAGTTGATTTTAAAGTTGCGCCAAATGCATCGCATTCGTCACAAGTAGCCGTTTCTGGAGGCTTAAAGCTAAGTTTGAAGTGTTTGTTAAAAATGTGTCGGTAGAGCCAGTTCTTGGCAATAGCCTCTCGGGACGACATATTATTTTCTATACACCATTTCTTATACAGGTGTTACATTTTCTCCACCGTAAACTCAGGCTCTTCTTGATTTTTTAAAATTCATTAATATGCCTTTTAATGGAGGTAATGACGTGTTCTTCTGTCCTATTGATGGAAGGTTGTCTACATGTCTACCACGATTATTTTCTTGCACTAAGCCACCTTCCTGTCGTTTTAACAAAGCCGTCTTAATGATCGTTTGAGAAATACTTAAGGTGTTTAGATACTTTTTTTCTTGACGTTAACGTTAAACTTTGAGATATTAGTTTAGATGCATCACTAGTTATCAGTTGTTGTCTCGATGTAGGTCTGGACTCACCCCAATCACATTGATTTCTTATTCTTTTTATTCCTATCTGGTTAGTCGATTTATTTTTTTGTTTCCTTTTTGACGATTCCGAATTGTTTACCAAAATTATTTCAGGAGCAATATATCTATTACTTCTCTATCACTAGTATCGCTTGATGAGTTTTCAGAATCTGGGAAATATTTTTGTCTTTATCTGAGTCATCAGCATCAAAATGACTGTCATCACTCAGTTGTAAATTTTCCTTTAGTAGGTTTTTAATAAATATACTATTTTTAAATTAAACAAGCGTAACACTACATTTGCAATCGACAGACAGAAAACGAGATTCATTCCGATCTCCAAGGCTTCAACTTCTTTGCTTTTCTTGCGTGTTCGACGCTATTTATTAAAATTAAAATAAATGATGTATTAAACCAGTTTATTATCAATTATAAAATTAAAACACTTCTTTATAAAACTTTTTTTTGCAAACATTTTCTCTATAAATTGAACATTTTTAAATGAGTATTACGGTATTTCTTTTGACGTCTAATCACGTTATCTTGTGACGTATTTATCACGTCGCTGTATGATGTCTTTGATTTGTGAAACCAGCACGTCATAAATTTCTACGTAAAATGTGACGTATATTTTACGTGAAAATCACGTATTTGTGCTGGTTGGGTAGAGAAATGCCTGAAAGGGTGTAGAAAAAATAAGGCCCATTTTTAGATATATTTTTCTCATAATTATATAAAATACCGTTGGTGCCATCTATCTGGGGAGAACAAAAGTATAATTTAAAGTATAAGGCGGCAACACTGCCATCCAACACTCCCATCCTTTCAAGCAAAACTGAACAAATACAAACTGTTTATTGTATATCTCAGAAACTACGGGCGATTTTTGAAAACATTTTGATATTCAAAACTCAAAATACATCCTATTTTTATTAATTACATGGAAAATTGTTGTATGGAATATATTTCTTTTCTGACTTTTAAATTATGCTGGACTTTGCAGGCAAGCTCCTGATTTATAAAACAATAACAGACTACCAATAGCCAAAAATGGTCAGTTTTTTAGTAAGATTAGAGTCTTTAGTTCAGTGAATAATAGCACTTCTTCTACTATATTAAAAAATAGAAATGATTTTATTTATTCAAAAATTCCGTACACCTCTATGACTATTAAATTAAACGGAGAAGTTTTAAATCAGGTTGGTAACATTTGCTATTTGTTTTGCGGGTGTTTTCAACTTCGGATGATTTAAAATAATGAACCTATTCTACAATTATTTGTTAAACGTGGATAGCTTATTAAATTTTCCAAGTTTGAAATAATACTACAAAGGAAAATTTTACTTTAATTAAGAAATTTCAAATTTATAATTAAACGAGTTAAAAAAGTTATATTTGCATTGGTTTCACTGACACAAAAAATATATATACCTAATAAAATTTATGTTTTATAATTAACGTCGAATATATAATTAAAATTTTGATGAATTTAAACCTTTGTGAAAGTTTAATTTTATATTTGTAGTAGAAACGTACATGTAGTAACTAGAAATGGACAGGGTGGGCAAGAGATTTCAATGAGGCATGTTAAAAACTTTTTTTTTATGAATAATACAGTTCAAAATAAAGTTAAATTTTTTTTTGTCTATTTATTTGCCTGAGTTATTAATTTTTTAAAATTTATGACGTAGCCGAGAATAGACCAATAGGAACTAGCCACACAACGTTACCAGTTAGACGGTATACAAGAAATAATATAGGTTCGTTTGTATGCACCGTATTACTTTTAGACTTTTAAATTATCGTTAAATAAATATCTTTTAAATATTTAATATCAAATATTTTTAAAACTAATATTTATGTTTAAACTTTCACCATATTCACAATTTCAATGTTTTAAAAAACGACAACTAATAAACAAGAATATGGCAATACGACAGCAATGTATGTGTCATATGTCAATTAAGAATTTGCATGTTGTGTCAATCGATAATTATTTAATTTTTATGTTTTTATAAATATTATGACTACGAAATAATGTTGCTAGAAATATGAAAAGATGAAAATAATTATTATTACACAGAAACGCTTTAAGCAACAGCTAAATTATTTTGAGGTTTGTAACTATTATACTCTTTCTGACATTGCCCCTTCATGAAATTTAAAATGAGCCTACTATAACTACGAAGGTGTATAACCTCAAAACCCTCCCTCGAAACCTCATGAAAGATTTGAAGATAATGAAGTTTTTTCTGAATCAGACGAAACATCTATAATATCTGATTCAGAGGGATTTAATAATAATGAGCAGGATCTTCAAACCCAATGAACTCTTAAAATAATTGAAAATAAACTGGTATATTTAGGATTGCCCACCAGTGTTTTTAAAATCCTCACGGATTATGAGAAGGAAAGTGTAGTTTACATAAACCTTTTACATTTCTGTGTGAATTAGTGATATTGTTAACTTAAAAGAACTCATTTTGTAAGACTAAATACCTAATCATTTAATAAATTGTTTGTGTTTTTTTTTATTAATTTATCACATTTTAAAGAATATATTAATTGTATACAAACACAAATATAAAATCTGTGAAATTTTTATTTATTAACCTATTTATAAAAAATAAGAGTACCTGAATAAGATAAACGAAGTAAAAAACACTTTATTTATTATTAATTAAAATGATGATTTTTTTAGTATTTTAAGAGTACATTTTTATGGATTCCTATTTTTTTTTTCTATTTTGCCATGTTCCAAATTATTTCATAAAATATAAACATATTTGTGTTTTTATTATTTCAATTTAGCAATATTATGATAGATTTATTCATGTAAATACTATACGTGTATAATAGTTGTAACAGAAAGAGTTTTTATATTTACAAAAAGTAGTCATTCATACACAAAAATGTACTTAAATTACAATTATTTACAATGACATGTAGCAAGTAGGTAATCTTCGACCAAATAAAAATAGTTTTACAGTAAATTCTTGTGCAGTACCCTTCTAAATAGTTGTAAATATTATTTAGTGTTAACTTTTGAGGTAGGAAAATTGTATAAATTCGTTTTATACAATAACAAATTTGCTATTTCTCATAATTATACTTTTATTTCTAATTATAGAAATAATACCTTTAGATTCTTACTATCATCCTGGTTTAGAAACAATTTTAAGTTTTAGTTTCACTGGCCCTTTGATAATTAATCATGAGCTATTGATATATCAGTATCCTCAGGCAGATTTTACTAAACTTAACTTATATTTCGAACAAACTGATTGGTCTTTTTTATACAGTACTGTCGATCTCGATGTAATGGTGGATATGTTTTATAAACACCTTTTTAAGGCCATTGACTTATATGTTTCTAAAAGAAAAATAAAAAACCAAAAATATCCAAAATGGTATGATGGCCCTCTGAGAAAACTAATATCTGGAAAAAACAGAGCACATAATAAATTTAAAAGGACTGGATATGCTTCAGACTACAAAACATATTCCGACATTCGACGTGAGGTAAAATATCGCATTGATCTATGCTACCTTACTTTTGTTAGCAATATTGAACATGTAATTCTTGAAAATGTAAAATATTTTTGGACATTTATTAATAGCCTAAAACGTACAGAACATATGCCGTCTATCATGAAATACAACAATGATACTTTAAAAACACCTTCATCTATCGCTGATACTTTTGCACTACATTTTGAGTCTTGCTACAGTAACCACAGCACTCTTGACTTAAATCACTTGGAATCAGTCAAATTTGGTTCCCATCTCTCATTTCACATCTTTAAAGAAGATGAAATAAAGAAGAAAATGTTGGATCTCGATCCTTCCAAAGGTTCTGGTCCAGATGGAATACCACCTATCCTTCTCAAGAAGTGCCCTGCTTTATCTGCACCACTGTGCACAATTTTCCAGAGATCATTCGACAGAGGATATGTCCCGTCCAGATGGAAATATTCTAACTTGGTTCCAATTTTTAAGTCCGGGGATAAATCAGACATAAAAAATTATCGAGGCATTTCTATGCTATCAGCAATTCCTAAGCTGTTAGAATCAATCTTAACAGATGAATTATTTTACACGTTTAAGAATTACATAATAGATGAGCAGCATGGCTTCTACAGAGGCCGTTCAACAACTACTAATCTGGCTATTTATCATGAGTTTATTACCTCTTCGGTTGAAGCTGGTAACCAAGTTGATACAATTAACACCGACCTCTCTAAGGCGTTCGATAGTGTATGTCAGCAGTTACTTTTAAAGAAACTATCTGAAATTGGGACAACAGGCAATTACCTTAAGTGGATTAAATCCTATCTTATTAACCGTCGGCAGCGTGTTACAGTGAATGGTTCTGTGTCGCGGGAAGTGACAGTGTCTTTGGGTGTACCCCAGGGTTCACATATTGGCCCTATTTTATTTTTGTTATTTATAAATTGATGTAGTGTCCTGTTTTAAAAATTCTTATTGTCTCTTATATGCTGACGATTTAAAATTTTTTAATATTGTGGAACCTAATTATAACGCCCTACAGTCTGATTTAGATCAATTTGTCTCTTGGTGCAGTTCTAACTATTTAGAACTAAACATATCAAAATGTAAAGTTATATCATTTTACAGACGTTCTAACCCCGTCGAAAACTCATACATTATTAATATTACTACGCTGGAGAGCGTCTCCACATTTAATGATTTAGGGGTAATATTCGACAGGGAATTATCCTTTTCTTTACATGTTGATACTATCATTCTGAGGGCGTTTAGGCTATTAGGATTCATAAAAAGAAGCACAAAGCATGTACAAGACACTAAAGTGATAACATGTTTGTACAGTGGTTTAATCCGAAGTATTTTAGAGTATTGCAGTACTGTTTGGTCTCCGTCACAAGCTATTTATGTCAACTGAATTGAACGAGTTCAAAACAAATTTTGTAAATATTTGCTATTTAAGTTTCACTTTCCATATCGGGATTTATCGTATGAAACGAGACTGCTACTCTGTGGTATGCAAACTCTTGAACGAAGACGCAGGGATGCAATGTTACTTTTGCTCTACAAAATAATTAATGGAGACATTATTTGTGAAAAATTGTTATGCCAAGTAAATTTCGTTGTTCCGTTAAGGCATAGTCGACAGTCACAACTATTCTTTGAGAAAACTCATCGTACAAACTATGGACAAAGAGCTTTCATGAATAGGCTTTTGTGCAACTATAATAAGCAGTATTCTCACTGTGATATTTTTAATTGTACGTTATTATCTGTTAAGAGGATGCTCGAATTTTAAAATTTTAGGTTGTTTTCTTGTCTTGTATGGTGTTAGACTTTGTTTTTTAGACGTAAAATGTATTTTAAAATTTCTGGAGAGTTTTGATATTTATATATTCGGTTTTTTTTTATATGTATATACTTATACTTTAATTGTTGTTTTAGCTTTAAGACTGTGTCATTTGGAATTCATATTTCTGTAGTGTACTCAAGAAATAAATAAATAAATAAATAAATACCAACAGCACAGCTTTAACGTCGCTTTCTTGCTCAAATTAGAGATTGGCCCTTGTTGCTTAAAATTACAGATATATCGTCCCAATTTCTAGTGTTATATTTGTGGATATCAGTGTACGCTAACATTTTTTTCTTATACATATAGATGAGGTGATGGGGAAAAAGTAAAATGTTTATTTTTGAAAAACAACAACCCAAATGATCTGAGATAAATTGTTTTTACTTTAAGGTGTATTGCCATATATAAACTGTACCTACTATTAAAAGAAATTAAAAATAAAGTTTTACGTACCTTTCTGTCTTAACTTGCCTAACTTTGGCATTTATAAACTGAGTATTGTTAAAAAAATGCAATAATCATATCTTGGTTTACAGTGGGTAAAACACTCAGCTTTTATAAGATAAGTACATAATTACAGTACATCCAAGAGTTTTCGCAAATAAATATGCAGAAAATAAACAAATGGAAAATGGAATAGAAAGTTATACTTATTAGTCAAGTTTATTCATATAGCTCGTGAAAGTAGATATGATTAATAAAATTTGAGTGTGTGAAGGCGAAATATTATTGCCTAGCAATTACAAAAGAAACAAAAATAACAATCCTTAATGATTAAATAATTAAATATATAATGTAAGCTAAGTTTAGTTGTATAAAATATAGGCCCCATGAAAAATATTTAAATATATTTTGTCAAGGGCGTAATTAAATTAAAAGCATAAATAATACAATATTGCATAACTTAAAAAAAGTAATACAGAAAAATAAATAAGGTTATAAGTTAATAACACCGACTATTCTGAAAAAAACAAGGCACAGAATGTGGAATATACGTCAGATCATTAAACCTAAACATAAAATGTGCTGTAAGCAATAGGTTCAGATTTGTTTAAACCGAGCTAATGGGGATCCTCATAGCAGCAAAAGAAGTTATTAGAAACAATATCACTGGTAGGATCATGCTCACTGATAGCAGTCAAACACTACGCGCCCTGTACAGATCACGAATTTATGCAGGGTAGTACAAAAATATCCGGAAACTTTGGCCAAAGTATCCATCAACAATGTGGTCTCCTTAAAATGGACCTAAAGTCATGTCACATCGTATTTACTTCTATTGGACTGACAATATCGGTATATAGTGACAAACCTTATTAGAGAACATTACATTGTGAAATTCAAGAAAAGATTAGATGAAACAAAAAGCATTAGAGTTTTCAGAGAGATTTTAAGTTGTCCTGGCAACATTACACTATGACTAGACAGATTATGTGCTTGATCACAGGCATTTTGACTAATTATTTAGTAGGGAAGCATCACCATTGCATGGGGCTGTCAGAATACGCACTTTGTAGCGGGTGCAAACAAGAAGATGGGACCATCGAGAATATTCTCTACGATTGCCCTACGCACTCAATTATTAGAAGATTTGTGTTTGGTGTGAATTGGCTTATACGTGCCGATATAAAAGAAGCACCTCTTGGCGACGTTGTCAAGTAGGCTGGCTCATGAGCTAGGATGTGCCTATCAACTTAGGAAGATTGTAACATGTACTTAGTCCATATTATTAATTTCAAATTAAAATTCAAATATTGTACAAGTAGTTCCATCTAACGGGAAATAGCAAAGTCAAATTAATGAATTCAAGGTTTTCTTGTCGTGTTTTTGGCATATCGATTTGTATTCATAGTATCCTTATGCGCAAGACACCAAAGGCGAGACGAACCGGTTGAAAGCGTTCTGTCTTTGCTCTCTGAATTTTGCCGTTAGAAAGACGCATGTCGTTATTATCTTTTTGCTAACTAGAATTAAACTGGGGTAAGTCTATTCATAGATTACTAGGTTTTTAGAGTCATTTTCTTATTCTAGCTACTGTTTAATAATCATATCTACTGTTTAATAATTTTCTTTGTCAAATTGGATGTCTTTAAAGGTAAAATCATGTCGGCAGCCATATTTCAAATGGTCAGAAATCTATGCAGTAATTTTTATTTTAAAAATATATTTAAATATCTGTCCAAAAAAAATAGAAGTTGTTTCCTCAAAGAAACATCCCTTCCTGTAAAGACATCCTTTGTTTGATGAATAAATCATTTTTATTTCTTTCTTTTCCTAATTCAGAATAATTCCTGGCCCGTACGCCGTACCGTCTTAGGCCATACCGAAAGTTGTATCTTTCAGGAGCCTTACGAAAGCCCTACAGAAGCCGTATGAAGTTTTTTTAAGAAGATCCTAACTTGCTAGCTGTATAGAATGTCAAGACGATAAATGATTCCTTGCTAGAATCAACCAGTTCAAAGGATTCCGGATTTCCGCATGTGGCATTAGTATAGAGAAACACAAGGTTCTGGAATAGAAATCTCTGCTAAGAACGAAGTACACCCATCAGAAAAGCAACGCAGCAGTACCCAACAACACCAAAACCAAAAGAGATAAGCTTTTTTTTTTATGACAGATTCACTGTAAATTCAATTGATTTATTTTGTTGTTCACAATTTTCTGATTATTTCTCATAAGTAATCATATCTAGTTAAGTATTAGACTATTTCATTATTTATTTAACAAATCATTTTATATAAATATCCTTATTTGGCAAATTATCAATTATTAAACAATCTATTTCTCATAAGTACTCATATCTAATAATTTATTAGACTATTTCAATATTTAACAAATCATTTTATATAAGTATCCTTATTTGGCAAATTATCAACTATTAAACAACCTATTATATATTTAACGAGATCTTATTATTTAGAATTTATTTGCGGGAGTTAGGGGTTGTGATTTACTCTAGCTCCAAAGTCACTTTCATTGAATATTTGCTAAAACAAATCACTGGCGCCCGCAGGTAACTTCTAGGCACCCTCAACCCTTCCTAGTGACTCCATTTAAAGAAACGAGTACGACCCAGTCCTGAGATTCTCAAAAGCCGAGTGCCTAACATCATAACTTCCGTTTATGTTCTAAATAGGGGTTATAGCGCGAACAATGTAGCAAGATGCACAATGAGCCTATTGAGTTTTAAGTGCCGTGGATTCTCCTACTCTTCACATGGTATAGATACAGATACAGTAGTTATTTATATTGCTAGATCGGTTTAAAGAACAATTTCATGTTGTCCTCTACTTAGGGTATGCCAATTGTTTAAACAATTTATGTAAATATAATTAAAGCTTTTTCCAGGTCCAGGTAAAAATATTTGGCCCCTTTACTGATTAAGTTATCACATGTAAAATATTTTGATTAAATAACTTTAAATAATTTATTTGACGTTTAAGAATGACAGTAATAACTCTATCCGGATATTAACCATCCACGTGGTAGAATTCCACCCAATAGTGACTTCAAAAAATTTTGTTTACTAATTTATAGCTTAGATTCTGAATATAATTAAAAATTCCTCAAATTTTTTTTCTGAAATCAATTCACAATGAAATAAATTATTTTAGACCAATATATGTAGTGCATCTATGACTTTCAAATTAGAAATATCTACAAAGTTTATTCCGAATGAAACTAAAGTAAACAATATTTAAAGTAAGATATATTAAAACAAACTGCTTACAATAGAAATAAGGCAAGATTTAATAATTATTGTATAATGCAGTTCTCACAACATTTTTAAATATATTTCTTTAAAATTTTTGTTTAAACTATTTGCCTATTACCATTGTTTAAAATTTCTATGTTCTATGTTTATTTTGTTTCTTTAGTTCCATCTTAATCAACAAAAACAATTATCTTTTCATTAGTTCGATTTTTCAGGCTCTTTCATCTAATCTATTTATTACTAACTGGATCTACTAATTTGTAGCCGTTTTATGTATTTTCTTTCGACAGGATGAGGACCTTTAAATGGTAATGCCAATTTTGCACACCTCCTTTCCTTTCTATTCGCTACATGTAATGTTTTAACATGAACTAATTCACCTTTTGGAAAATAACTCCTCTCTTGTTTTATATCTTCTTAAAAACCTTTTTTGCACAGTTTCCTATGTTGTAATTCACGTTTTTCATAATATCTTGACAAAGAAATCTCCTTTAAATTTTTTTAAATTCCAATCAATAAATAATTTTCAATTTCGGTGTGGGTTCAAAAATCTAAAATATTATATTAAATTATTTACAAAAATAAATATTTTTTTTATATTTTCTTCCTCGGCTTATCCCTGTTCACTTCTTTCTGCCTCTACTGTCTTTTCTTTTTCTCTGTCGTCTCTACATGTCTGCTTGTCTCTACCTGAATGCTTTTCTCTAATGTCTCTTTTTATCTCTACAGGTCTGATTTTTTTATTCACCTTCTATATTTGCATCTCTGCTGCTGAACTTCAAAATAAGTAGAAACTTCTTTACCTTTTGTGTTCAGTATTCTTTGTTTATATTCAATTTTCTATTACAAATCCAACAAAAACCATTTAATTATTATCTTCATTCTTAAACACTTTCCATTGCCAATCAATACATTTTTTTTTCAAAATAAAAACACCCCTTTCAACTCTTACATTAATAAATTATCTCTACCCCACCTTGATATAGCTGTCTCCAATTTATGACGTTGTCCTCAAAAAATTTCCAGTTTAATATGTTCATAACTTCTATTTTTATGTTTTACCCATTTTTGAGGTACTATATTACATAAGAAAAACTGGACATTATTTAGTCGTAAAGGTACTTAGTGAAAAATCATTCTACATTAGGAATCTATCCTTTTCATTTCATGTGGCTTTGATGGCGTAAAATTCTTTGCATTCTTTGACATACCGACAGATTAGCAACAGGATGGCTAATACTAATGTATCTACGATTTATTTAATTTTTTTTGGCCGAATCTTTTTAATCTTTGAGTTGTAAAGTAAGTGGTATTACCTAATATTACTGTCTTTTTTTATGTCAAATTCTTGAACTTTTAGTTGTAACCTCTCTGGAACGCTTTTGGTAATGGCTATTAAAAAAATTATACTGTCATTTTTGTGTTCCTTAAAAATGTATGAATAACATTTTCTTTAATATTCCCCTTTTAACTTTAATTATTCATAAGTGCCTATTCTTGACTTCAATATATTTCCAAATCATTCTCCTTAATGCAACATTTTTTCCCATAAAAGTCAATGGAATCCCAGATGTAACTCGATAGGATTCCAAAGGAAGTCTCCCACGCTCTAATAGGAAACACAATGATGTAAGTGATGAGCTACATAATCGTCTCCCAAGTCTCCTCTTCTACATTTGAAACTCGGCTGTTGTTCTCCTCATTCATTCTGTCATTGCACTTAATGAAGTAAGACAGTCGTTTGTTATTTGTCATGTATTCAGTTCGTTAATGTTGAGCTAGATTTCAGTATAAGATAACAGATAAGTGTGCTAATTATTCGCAGCAAGAGTTATAATATATGTAATATTCGGGAAATACATAGATAGTGAGCTAAAACTTGTCACTTTAGATCATAAAGTATTTAACAATAGATACCAAAGTTATGAATAATAATTGTTGGGGGATTTATTTAGGAGTTGATGATAAATATTAAGAAAAGCTAATTACAAATAATATAAGGCAGGAGTAAATAATTTAAAATGTCAGTTACAATAGACGTAATAAGTAATAAAATAAAATAATTGATACGAAAATTTTCATATAAACTAAGTTGGAATCATGTGAAAAACTTTTTATAAAAAATTCCGCATGGTCCTAAACTTAAAACGCAACCATCATATATCAATATTCTTAAAGCCGGTACGAGGTTTGTCAAAAAATATGATTATTGCCGAAGAGTAAAGTTACTTTATTTTTGACAAACCTCGTATACGACTAATCAAATTTAATATCCGATGATTGTATTTTAGGTTTTAGACTATACTCGAATTTTTATGAAGAATAACTTTTTTCCTAATATTATCGTCGTCAACTTACGTAGGCAGTTGGTGGCATATGAAAAACTACTTCGTTTTTTTTTTCTTCAATATTTTGCAGAACTCATGTATTTAGTTCTTCGTAATTTCCTTTTCTACTTATTTATTTATTTATTTATTCATTTATTTTCTATTTAAAGGTATTTAACAGGTTCAGCGCCATGGCATACACCGGTGTCTGCTGGGTTAATTTTCGTATGGGCCAAAGCAGACACCGGTGTCTGCCTCAGTTTAAAAACTTTATCGGTTTCTCCTGGCCTGGAGGACACGGTAATATGAGGTTTGATAAAGTGATGTGTCTGCCCTGGCCCTGGACTATACCAAAACTTTGCCAGGCTTAAAGTAGCGGTTTTTGCATGTTTAAAATAGTAACTTTTTTACAAAACAATAAAACAACGTATTTCGCTTAAGTTTTTATTTTGAAATAATAGTAATAATAATAATAATAATAATAATAATAGTAATAACATCAAAAAATGTTAATGATTAACTAAGACAAAGAAATTCTAAAAGAAAAATGTTGCGAAATAAAAGAAATATTAAAGTACCACATTTTTTTTATGGAACGCGTTAAAACAATCTAAGCAAAACCTTGGCTGCTCATTACAATTCTGACAGTATGTTATAACTCTTTTTACTTTACTTTTTTCCAATAAACCGTCGATCTTTTTTTGATAACATCCTCTACAATACTTTCTGTTTTCACGGGCTTTGCAATCCAATTTAGTAAAAACATGCGAACGAAGACTTTCTAGCTGCGTTGGTTCATCTGTTATTGGTGATTCAAATGTTAACATATTTTCAATAACTGATAAACGGAAATCTGTTATGGGCATTGCACTCTCTTTAACTTCCTGGAAAACGAAGTGTGCGCTGACAACAAAATTGCTTCAATTGCTGCTTTTTTATACCAGCGGATTGTCCTTCGTAATGCTGTGCTATAACTGGACATTTGGTCGGAAAGGTCGACTGAGCTTTTACCTTTGTTATAATCTATAATTGCCCTTTCGTTGTTAATTTTTTTACCATGTCTTTGCATCCGAACTGTCTCGTCAGTATGCAAAGTAGAAAGAACCAGCACATCCCTATTATCTCGCCATTTGAGGACACATATTCTCCTCTCGTTTTCCTGAACTACTAATTAATCTTTTCTTAGCTTTTTCTTTATAATTTCACTGGGATTTCCTCTCCGATTACCTCGTAATGTGCCTAAGCAATGTGTTTGTTGGTCTAAAAGTATGTGGGCTAATTGAAGGCTGGTATACCAATTATCTATTACGCAGACTCTTCCGCTTCCTAACAGTTCTTGGGATAATTTTAGTACAACATTAGTCGCGACAGACAAGTGGGTTCCATTTGCTTGTTCTTTCTCTTTGCCTGCATAAAGGGACATGTTCCAAGTGTAGCCCTTGTCACAACATAACTTGAATACCTTAATTCCATATTTATTGGCCTTTTGTGGGTTATATTGCTAAAAAAGTAGCCTTCCCTGAAATGGTATTACAGACTCGTCAATAAAAAAAGTCTTTCCCGGCGTATAGATTTTCTTATAATTTCGAACAAGTTTGTCAAAAAGTGGTTGAACTTTGTATAAACGGTCTCCTTCCAGACAAAGCGAATTATCCGAAAAGTGCCACATTTTCAAGAGAATCTCCAAACGATTTTGACTCATGACTTTTTTGCGAACTAATTGGAAAATACTCACTTTCTAGAGCAATAATCTCGTAGAGAATTCATATGGACGATACCCATATAACCTAATAAACCAATAAAATGTATTATTTCTTTCCTATCCGTCGGTTGCCAGCCTTGGACCCTGGCCTGGTTAGAAATATGACCGTCTTCTGTTAAGACTTGAGTTGCATAGTGATTTGTTTAGTTCACCATCATGTCAATTACTTCGAAATCCAGAAAAGCTAAAAAGTATTGAATGGGTTTTTCTCCTTTCAATGTAGAAAAATATTCCGGTGAAATTCCTCCATGAAATGTTTCTTCAAATATCAGTTGATTTCCCTGTGGCGGGCTCCAAGTAGAAAAAGAAATGTCATATAGGTCAACGTGTCTCGGATCTTTCTGTGCTACGTCAAGATCCAAGGTAACAGGATCATTACGGTTTGAAATCGTTTCTTTTTCTATAAGTGGTTCTGTCAGGTTGTTGTTATTTGGTACTGCCATCAATAACGTCACATAGTAATATGTTTTATAAAACTTCGAGCTTTGGCTTCTTACTTACAGCGACGTAATCGTTATCTGACTCTGTATCAGTCTCAAAATCGTCAGAACTATCTTGAGGAATACACACTGTATTGTCGCCTTAAGACCATTAAAAAGGATCTTCTTTATATTCATCATCGTCTGCAAATCATTATTTGTAAAAGAAATCTAAGTATAACGATAATATAAAATTTTATTTCAACACCTGAAGGAATTATAGATATCATTTGCACCTTTTACATTAAGCCTTATCTAGTTCCTTAATTGGTTACACACATTTAAATAAACTAAACTAAAGCACTATATGCAGGAATTTTCAAATAAAAAAAATATTTTAATATTTTTCTGAATTTAAATAATTTATTCAAATATCTCTGGGTCAAAAGTGGGTAGTATAAAATTCAATTCCTATCTCTCCACAGGTGCTCTGTTATTACGTTAGGACTGATCATTTGCTCGGCCTTCCCATGAGCCCTAACGCCCAGTTCATATAAAATTAATACAAATAATATGGCCCCACATGCACAATTTATATTCCTAACAAAGAGCAATAATCATTTACCAAAATACAGGTGTATATAATCGTATTAAGTATATAAAATATTGTATCGTCCGGTTACATTGAGAAGAACATAGATACGTCATCATTTGGCAAAGTAATTTATTTGTTAGTGTCGCCTTCTGGGGGTTTAGTGAAGTATTAATATTATAGGAAACTAGAAAATATTTTTTTAAATCCAATAACTCATTCCTTTCAGATAATATAAATTTTAAATTATAAATAATGGTTCAGTTATGACGTAGCTGTATTCATCTTATTGTAATTGGACTCTACCCATCAAAATTAAAAAATGGCACAATCATTTATCATAAAGAGATGGTTCTAAATTAAAATACGAAATTACTTATTAAAGTAAAAATTCATTTTTATTTTATTGTTTAACGAGCAAAAAATGGTTCAAATTTTCTATATGTCAATTCGAATGTTGTAAATCATATGACTGTCACTATAATTAATAGCAATCGAACCAGAATTATTACTTATTGTGAGTTTACTGAAAACATACATTTGTATATAGCCAATCTTCCATCCTTTTCGTAACCAGTTATGTAATATTCAACTGTAGGTAACTATAGTCTATTTTAATGTATGTGAGAGTAATAAAACAGCATTTCTAATGCAAAACTTAGTACGGTCATTATAAATATTTTTACAGAATAATCTAAATATTTCCTAAAATTGTAATAAATGTACCTGAGCTATTACAAGTTTTGGGTCTTTTATTGATCCTTTATAAACATAAGCTGTACAGAACAATAGAAAAAGGTTTGGACAGGCCAAAAGCCCTGTGTATTAAAGATTACATAGCCGTATCTTAAGATTATTTTCAATAAGTACCTATTTGCCAATTTTGTTTTATTTTAATTCCAAAAATTTCTTACAGTAATCGAATTATAAGTAGATAAATACCTTCCCAACAAATTTCACCGAAAATGCGATTATAGGTTTTCCATTTAGTAAGGAGGTCCAAGTTGTGTATTCTTGACAGTTTACTAAATGTCGTTTAGTTGCAACTTGCAAGGTGCAGTGTGAATTCTAGTGTGATCATGCAACATTCGGAAGGGCCGCGTAAACGACAAAAAATCGGTCGTTAATGTTAATGTTAATGAAAAAACATTAATATTTAATTGTTTTAAATCATTTACAGGCAAACATTTATGTAAAAGTGTTGATGACACAGTGGAATTAGTTAGTAGTACGCTTGGTGTTGGGAAATCTACGATTTACAGAAGATGTTAAAGAAGAGAAATGTGGCGAGTTTCAAACAGCACGTAAAGCTCCAGGAAAACCAAAATTTCAATTAGAAAATCTTTTGAAAGAAAGACTTCGAAGGAAAGTGCATGCGTTCTTCTTTAAAAAAGAATTTCCGACAGTAGACAAAGTTCTTGCCACGGTTCGAGATGAGTCGAAGCACACTATGGAAACTTTTAAAAGAAAGAGGTTTTCTATGGAAAAAGCATTCCAGAAAGTCTATTTTAATAGAAAGAAGCGATATTGTAGTATGGAGAAGAAATTACCTAAGGACTATAAAAGAAATGAGAAACCAAAGAAGAAATATGTTTTATTTAGATGAAACATGGATCAACGAGGGACATAAACCAAATAAATTTTGGCAAGGTGAATCTGTTACAAGTCGAAGACAGGCTTTTTTAAATAATTTATATACTGGTTTAAATCCACCTTTAGAAAAGGGGCGCAGACTAATAATAGTACACATCGGTAGTTCAAACGGTTTTGTTAAAGGTGGTTTATTGACTTTTGAATCTACTCGTACCGGTGACTACCATGAGGACATGAATGCTGATGTCTTTAAAGAGTGGTTCGAACAAATTATAGATCTTCTTCCTCAGAACAGTATAATAGTAATGGATAATGCAAGTTATCACAAGCAAGTGGTTAAAAAAAGATTTACAGAATTGGCCAAATTCAAAGAACATTAAGAACTGTATCATTTGTGTTCCCTTCATAAAGAGAAATTAAAAAAATATGAAATTGTTGAAATTGCAAAAAATCGTGGGATGACGGTGGTTAGATCACCACCATATCATTGCGAAGTAAACCCGATTGAACTGATATGGGCACAGATAAAGGGAGAAGTTTCAAGAAAAAATAATTCTTTTAAAATGAGTGATGTTAAACAGTTGTTTTTGGAGGCTGTAAATAATGTGATGTCTGAAAACTGGGAAAAGGCAGTAAATCATACGATTAAAGAAGAAGGGAAAATGTGGAAGTTGGACTGATGCAATGATCGAGCCACTGATTGTAAATATTGGTTACGACAGTTCATCTTCTGATTTCGATTCTGATTTGGATTTGTAGGTAAGAAGTAGTTTTTATATTAAAATTATTATTATTATATGAACGTAACGTTGTTTAAAAGTCAAAGTTTAAACCCTTATACCTACATAACGCGTTTGACACAATGTTCTTAACATACCTTGTGGAATAATAAAACATTTTAGAAAAAATTGCACTTTTTTACCTTCAGCTGTTTAGAAGTTATAAGCAGGTTAATTAGGTGAACATATAAGTGTATACTCGAGGAATAACTTTAAAAAATATTTTAATTGTCTACTAAAAGAAGTGGTACGCCTATGGATTACGAACGCTTTATTATTTTAATACTCTCTCATACATAAAAATAGACTATAGTTAAATAAAATAGACAATTTTGACACGCTGTCATTACAAAATATGTCACTATATGTGTTACAATTAAAAAATAATTTATTTGTTGGTTATTTATAAAGACCAATTATCTCTAAATATTATTTGGTACAAATTATTATTGTTATTAATTAAATAACAACGTGAAACATTGCCTAAACACGTTCACTTTAACAAAAAAAAACGCAATCGCTGATGATGATGGAAAAAATTTATCTAATAAATGATTCTTTTTTTTTGTTAAACCCTCGACAAAAATCAAATCAATCTCTATTAGTTTGGAATTGTCAGTGAATGTCGGCATTGGTTATTACTGAGATACTCGAAATATTGAACAATGGGTATTGAATGGATGCATACATAACGCACATAACGCATTTCCAAATACAGCTTTTATACATAAAAAAGGGTAGTGAAAAATTGTTTGCTTTTACATTTTTTTTTGTGTGGAATGTTACATATACTTTTTTTTTTCATTAATTAGTAATGATATGATTTGACAGAGTGATTTGACAGAGTGATTTGAGTTTATTATTTTTTTGCAATTGACTATCAATATAATTATTGCAGAATTACAAATAACATTTAGAAAACATTGTTAGTAACTACTTTATTATTTACCGATGTATTTTCGGTGGTCTATACTTCGGTGAATATATCGTCTTTACCAGAAGCAACAACGGCATATGATGTTATACTTCTTAAAGAGTTCTTTGGCAACAATAACTCATTTTATGAGTTTTTGGGCACAAGTCGTTTGTCATATCAACGCTTCGATTACAACTATTTTATTTTTATAGAAAAATCCAATATGACCAAAAAAACAAACATATTTATTAAAACCTGTCACTTTGTAAAATATTAAGTTGCTCGCGTAATAAAATTATGTCTAAATATTCAGAACATCTCTATATCCGTTTTCCAAAGTTTGAGAGTAACTTTTAACTTTTAAACTCGACCGCATATTTTATTCAAAAACCATTTGAAGGCGTTTGACACAGGCATACGTACCTATCAAATTAAAGGTGTTTCAGAGTTCCAATATTGACTACCTATTCGAATGAATGTTTGATAAGCGTTTTCGAAGAGTATCAAGCAACGGGCTGTGTATTGCATATTTATTAAGTTCCCAAACGCTGTTTAGGATATCATGAAACTATTATTAAAGTCTGGCAAGTAATTTAATTTAAAATGCCTCTGAAATATTAAACTAGACCTTTTTAACATCACTTGTTTGGCATCCATGGTAAATAATTCAAATATCTCGAGCATATGCAAATTCTTTTTAGTCCAAAGGTTTGATCTTTCCAGCACTGTATATTATTATTTATGGATCATTTTAAATTTACTTGATTTACGACAGAGATTACTTAAAACATTATAAAAATTGTGTGTTTAAATTAAAGTTTACAGTTAAATATCGCCGAAACTATTCATTTTATAAAAAAGAAGTTTTAGACAAAAGTTTAATAGTTTTTTTGGAGGAAACATTTTGGCTAAATTCATTTTTCTATTGCTGACCATAATATGGTGTACTTTTCTTTTTCAAATTGGAACTCAATTTTTTACATATTCTTAAGGTTCATAAAAATATAAGAAACTTTTAAAAGAAACATATCAAGTGGCGCCCAAGGTGGGGCTTTGAGATTGACAAGTATTCATTGCAGATTAGCACTAGATCACAGATCGTCAGAGTGTCGCAAATTGATAGATCAGAGGATTGTAAATTTGGTAAGATCATTCATTTGTAACATGTCTGCCATTAGTCTTTAGGTAGGTGTTGGATGTTGTGTTAAGGGTTTCATCTGAATAAAAGCTTATATTTTGAGAATTGTGACTATATGTCATTTTAACAGTTTAGATGCTTGCGTATATTGGACCTTATAGATGGGAAAATCTTAGGTGCTGGAGAGGATATTGAATTGAAGAAAGAGATAATGGACGAGGTAACAGGTGGTGAAGCACAGCGAGAGGAGATTCCAAAGAAAGAAGATAAAGGGGGTTATGATTGACAGCCTGTGTTATTTTTAACAGGTCTGTTATTTTATAAACACACAGAAATCACAAACTGTTTACAAATAACGAGTCTGTTAAAAATAACATTACTTGTCGATCATAACCCCGAAAGTGACGAGTATGTTGACTATGATAAGTAGGTTTGAGGAAAATAGGGAAAATATGATGAGGGAAATTAGGAAATATAAGGAGGATTTAAGTATCAAGATGGATTTAGATAGGGAAAATTTTAGTATAAAGATGGATATGTTAGTAGAAGAGGTTAGTAGTAAGGTAGATCTTGGTTGAAGGTTAGATAATACTAAAACTGAGCTAATGCAGGAGATAAGATTGTTGAAAGTTGAAAGATAGGAAGTTGGAACAGAATAAGAAAGGTATTTGGGAAGAGGTAATTGGTATAATAGATGATGTAGAGAAGGCACAGGATGATAGGATCAGGAGATTTGTAGGGATAGAGGTTAATGGTAATTTAGTGAAGGCGCAGGAAGAGATTAGATTTGGTTAGTAAAATATCGGTGGAAAGAGTTAAAGGTATATAAGATAGAATTTAAGGGATAGAAAATACAGGTATTGTAAAAAGTGTTAGCCTTTTTTCAAAGGGGAAGGATAGAGAATAGGTTTAATGGGGATATATTTAAAATTAACCCTAAAGTGTTTGTGAAAATTGTATGAAATAGAGTAAGAAATCTTAATATTGTTGAGGACATTAAGGAATATATTCGGGAAGCTTTAGATACAAATGTTTTATAATGGTTTTCTAGTAGAAAGAGGGAATTCATGTCGTATGAGGATTTTAAAAAAAGTTTTTAGATTGTTATTTGGGGAAAGTTGTGCAACCAATCGTCAGGGACAATTTATATTTTAAAAAATTTGATAATGGGAAGAATATGAAGTATAGTCAGTATGCTTTACAATTATTTAGTACTGCACAGTATTTGGATCCTCCAATGAAAGAGGAGGAAATCATTTGTTATATTGCGAGACATTTCAAGTTTGAAATGATAGAAACAATCACTTTACAAATCATTGAGCACATGAACATGTTAAATAAGTATTTGTTACGAATAGAACAGGGTTTAGGTAATAATTTATGAAACAGTATTAGGAATGGTGTTTGTGTTCAAAAACGAGAGGTAGAATACAATGAGCTAGTGGATAAGCAGAACAGATATAGATTTGGTCACGGTTATTATAATAGGGTTTCCAGGAATAGGACGATTATAGAAATGAAAGTGTTAGGTCGTTTAATAATAGAGAAAAGTTAGATAATAATAGTAGAGATAGGAATGATGAAAGAAATAGATATGAAGAAAAGGAAAGATATGACAGCAGAGACAGACGAGAGAAAAGAAACAGAAATAATGATAGAGAAAGATATGAGAATACAGATAAATAATAATTGATAATGATGGTGGTGAAAATAGTTACGTATTAAGGTTTAGAGATAACGAGAAAATTCAAAATAGTTTTTTGTTTTATAAAGGATTTGTGTTCAGATGAAGTAAAATTAGTTTAATTGTCATTATTAGGTAATATAAACATTTCTCATAATGACAGCTTTTGGGAAAAAAATATGCAAAATTAATTTTTTTATATAATAATAATAATAATAATATAACTTTATTCAATAATAAATTACATATATGAAAAATATCTATATATACAATAAAAAAATATGATTCTTCCTAAAAAAGAAGTACCACAAAAATATAATATGATATAATAAAAATAACAAAAATAACAAATATTAAATAAAGTGGTGCGAAGCGATAAGTATTAAATACTTGTATCGCTTTATAAAACAATTTAGGTAATAATAACAATGACAATACCAATACAGCTCATATAATTATTGTTTTATAATAAAAAAAAAAATGAATGAATGAACAGAGGAAGCCACACTGAGTACCGGACATCCAGAAAATGAGAAGCTAAGGATAAACTTGACAGCTTCTCAAGCACTGTATGTCAGGTAGGTAACCAATAAGCTTGCCTCGTCATCTATGATTTTTTTCTTTTCATTTTACATGACAAAAAGAAAGGAAGAGAGAAAAAAACAATTAAAAATGTTATAACCCAAAAAATATTTCCACACCTTTTAGCTGAACAATACATTTTAAAAGCAAGTGATAGTTTTAGGGTAAGTATATGAATATTCAATTTTATTATAGAATTTTAGTTTGTTTCATCTTAGTTTATTTTAATTTGTTTTTTTTTTTATTTTAATTGCTACCGATTATATCTATAGTTTCATTTAAAATCCATTTCGCAATAATAGTTTTAAAGTTTTTATAATAAATTTTTGACTTTAGTTCTTAAGGCAGTGAATTATAAACTTTTAATCCGACGTATGAATAACTGCGTTGCGAGAGGGTTGTTCTACATTTCGGTAAGATAATCTTATTGTTTAGATGAAATCTTGTGTTATATTGGCGGCACATAGTATTTATTTCCTTTGTATTTACAAGTTGAATCAAAGCTTGTTTATAATACAATTTTCTTATAGTTAATAAGTTACTGTAAGTGAAAAGGGCTTCAGTGGGAAATCGTAGATTTAATTTAAATATTAGTTTAATCAGACGTTTAAGAATTATCACTAAAGGTTGCAAAGTAGTAGTGTAAGCTCCTCCCCATCCAATTATCCCGTAATTTAATATAGATTGAACTAGGGCGTAGTAAAGTGAAATAAGATCACGCTCACTAAGTATTTTTGAGGTTAACTTAAACATATATAATAGTGATCTCATTCTTTTCACCAGATTATTAATATGTATATTCCATTTTAGATTTGAGTCTATGGTTACTCCTAAATATTTGGCACTACATGACACAGGTAAAGACCAGGATGTACTACGGAATGGTAGATCTATTTTTAAAGGATTTAAATTCGCTAAGATATTTTTAAAATTATAAAATGGTAGATACACTGTCTTGTCTAAATTAATTGTTAAAAGATTTTCATCAAACCAGTGTGTTATTTTTTGTAAATCTCGTTTTAGGCTAGTTTCCACTTCCAACCAATCGTTTCCTTTAACAAAGAGAGCAGTATCATCAGCAAATGAGATTATGTTGCCATCCGTTTTTAAGGTAAGTAAATCGTTTAAATATAATATAAATAATATGGGTCCTAATACTGTACCTTGAGGCACCCCATAGATAACTTCTTGTGGTACACTTCTATTTCCATTAACTTCAACTATTTGTTGTCTGCTGGTTAAGTAACTTTTAAGGAGTAAATGGGCTTTACCTCTAAATCCCATATCATAAAGCTTTGATAACAATTTTTGATGGCTGACTGTGTCGAAAGCTTTTGCTAGATCTACAAATACACAGGCACATTTTTGGTTATCGTTTAAACTATTGGAAATCCTTCTAGTCAATAATGCAATAGCATCGTTAGTAGAACATTTTTCTCTAAATCCAAATTGTGTATTACGTAATAAATTATTTTTATTGACAAATTTTGTTATTTTCCCTTTCAAAGCTTTTTCAAAAATTTTTGCTATATTTGATATTAATTAATCGGTCTATAGTTTTCCACTCTATTTTTTTCGCCTTTCTTATGTATAGGTTTAACGACAGCTACCTTAAACTGAGTTGGACAGATACCCTGCTCGAACGCTAAATTAATTAAGTATGTTAATGGATGACTTATTTGATCTTTTATTTCTTTCAATAGTTTTACCGTTATTCCGTCTATTCCTGGTGATGTATTTGCTTTTAACGACAATATGCATTATGCTTTACCAGAACTTATTGACATCATATCTAATACAGACATGGAAGTACGGAACAGAATACTAAATAAATGGTGTTTACCGAGTCGGTAGAGCAGGAGTCTCACGCGCTTATATTCATTTATAGGCAAGTTTGTGTTCAAAAACAAAGGGGCTTCGAATCCTACATCAGACCATGTGGATGTTTAATTAAATTGCATGGTTCGGTATAGGATTTGATGTGTGCCGTATTAATAAAAATTTAATTTCTGTTAATATGAAATGCAGATTATTAAATCCCCATGCATTACCGTCTTGATGATGATGGGTGAGGTTTTTTGGGTTTTTCTCATCTGTAAGTCAAATGGCACTATCAATCATCAAGTTGTTTATTCAACTTCAGGGATTGAAATTCACTCGTAAGGGGGTGAATTAGGGAGAGTAATATTATTATTAATAATATTATTTAGTGTAAAAAATTCGTGGCAACATTCTTGGGGCACACCAAGCACATTACGCAAAAGGCCTGGTCGCTGAGAAGATCACTCCTTACATCCGCTTGGTCAGTGATCTTCGGCCAAACTCAATTGCCTCAAATGACGAAAGGACCCAAGGACTACCACTTTCTGCATCTTCACCCCTAGTTGTTTTGGTGAGTCTCGGCAAGCCGGTATTTTTTGTAGCTCCGTGAGCATAGTGTCCTTAATTCTACCTAAAATAGAATAGAATACTTTTATTTAACTATGTTATTTAGTGTTACATAAATTTATAGCAAGTCAAAAAAAAACAGAATAAACAATCATAAGATTAAAAATTACAAACAACAATAAAGTCATCTAACGTACATATATAATCTAACACAATAAAATAAAATACGGAAACTCTTAAAACCTAATGGTACAAAGATAAAAGTGTCTTAATTAAAAATACATACACAAATATTTTTGGGGGATCTTGAAGGAGAAGATCCAGGGAGCAAGTATCGTCAACAGGGAAATGAATGGAAACGAACATGATTTAAAAATTCCGAAATATAGTAAAAACTGTGGTTTTCAAAGTAAATTTTCAATAATTTTTTAAAGTAAAATAGGTTTGTTGATTTTAAATTACTAGGAAGTGCAGTATATAGACTAATGTCATATGAGTTTTTTTTGTGTTTTTAATAACCTATATCTAGGTAGTCGAATTAGGTTAGCATTTCTAGTGTCATAAGAGTGAATACTGGACTGAGTAAGAAATGAGGGAGCTCTTCTGTGAATTTCAATAAGATTGATATACATATACAGAGACGGAAGAGTCATAATTTTATGTGTAACAAATAAGTCTCTACAAGAGTCCCTATACCCGATATTTGACAAAATTCTTATTGTTCTTTTTTGTTGAACGAAAATATCTTCAGACTCAACCGAGTTTCCCCATAACGAGATTCCATATGATATATGAGAATGAAAAATAGAAAAGTAAGCAATGTTTAAAGTATGATAACTAGATATGTTTTTTAATTGACGAAGTAAGAACAAGGAACTAGATAACTTTTTTTTCAATTTTCCAATATGACGACCAGTTTAACTTATTGTCTATAGTAAAACCTAACAACTTTAGAGTTTTAGGATCTGGTAGTGGTGCACGAAGCGACACATTCATGTTTTGTGATTTATCTTTATTTAGTTTAAGTCTATTTGCCGCAAACCAATAACTTGCTTTTTCTTCCAGTTCATTGGGTAGACTAGATAGTTGTGAGTAGCTATTTCTTGAATAGATTAACGTAGCATCATCAGCAAATAATATACTATGAATAGGTTTCAGGAAATTGCATAAATCATTTATGTATATGATGAAGAGTAACGGTCCCAGAACTGATCCTTGCGGAACTCCTGTATTTATAGTGTTTAAGTTTGACCGGCTATTATTATAAAATACACTTTGAAACCGATTGCTGAGATATGATTTAAAAAGGTGCAACGCAGTTCCTCTAACTCCATAGTAATTAAGCTTTTCAAGAAGGATATCGTGTGAAACACAGTCAAACGCCTTTGACAAGTAGCACAGTGTAACTCCTACAAACTTTCCGTTTTCAATGCCATCAAACATATAATCAACGGCACACATTGCAGCATCAGACGTTGATCGCTTTGAACGAAAACCAAATTGATGGGCAGAAAAAAAATTATTTGTTTCAAAGTACTGAGACAATCTAATTTTAATTAGTTTTTCAATAATTTTTGAAAATGTATTTAAAATTGAAATCGGACAGTAGTTATCAATGGCTGATTCTTCACCTTTTTTTGTGTAGAGGAATAACTTTTGCAAATTTAAATATATCTGGAAAAATACCAGTAAGGAAAATGTTATTGATTAATATTGTCAGAGGGTCTAATATAATTTCTATAGTTTCTTTTATAAGTTTGGCATTAATCCCATGAATATCTGCACATGGCGAACGCCAAGAACTTTTTCTTTTGTAACTGGAAAAAGAAAAAATGATGAGCAGGGGGCTGGAATTTTTTTTAAAATTAATAAATCATTAATTGGTAAAACCGGTAAAGACTTCTCCGCTACATTTGAAAAGAAATCGTTAAAGTCATTTGAGGTTAGACTTTCAATACAGTTTTTTTGTTTTGATTTACCAAATGCCAACTTGCTTTGGATTTGTTATTTGCCATGGCTATATAATTATCATATGCATTCTTTTTTGCACGTTTTAGTTCAATATTATAGTTTTTCTTAAAGGTTTTAAAGTTATTAACAACAACAGGGTCTTTTGTAACATCACAAGTAGTTTTTAACTTCGACAAAAAATCTCTTTGCTTTGTAAGTTCTTTGGTATACTAACAAACAGGCTGCTTATTTAAAATACATCTGCTCTTCTGTAGCGGAAAATGTCTTTCAATAAGATCTGTAAATGAAGTTATCAAAAAAGAAGATAAAAAGTCAACATCTTGACTTGTTTTAAAGAATCCCCAATCAATTTTCAAAAGAGAAAAGGATAATTTCCGTATGCCAGAGTTTGAAATAGCCCTAGTTAAAGTTAATTCTTGGGGCTTAGTTATAACACCCACAATTAGGACAATTAGGGCTACCATTCGTATATTTTATTCTGTTTACATTCTTTGCAACTCACCAATCAGTGGAATGTATTTGGTATACTTTTCCCTCTCCTTAATAAGAATGTTGGTTTCAGCTTGTGCAGAAAACTCAATGACAAACATTAAATGACTCTGCAAATCGGAGCTTGGAGTCTGATTGTTGCGGGAAAAGCGTAATTCCAATAAATATGGCAACTGTTATTTTCCACTACCGCTTCAATTTCGTTTGGGGCATATGGCAGAACTGGTGTCTCATCTATACCGTAGTGATGTCTCAGATGATGGTAGAGAACTCGCAATGCAGCGTTGTGCCTATAGATATACCCAGACACAGCTTGCACCGGGCAAGCGGACAAAAGATGCATTAATGTCTCCAGGTATTGTTGGCATGTTCTGCATCTGACATTCGCCACATGCGTAAATTGAGCGCGGTATACGAGAGTATTAACAACGCCATCCTGGTAAGGTAACAAGAATCCTTCTGTCTCAGACTTCAAGTCAGCTGATCGAAAAAAAGAGAAAGTTAATTCCCGAGATAAATTAAGATTTTCTATGTTCCTGTAAAAAACACCGTGTTGGGGTTTTCTAATTTGAATTTTATATAGATAAAATTAAATAATTTATCAATTAAAACATGCAAGACTTATTTAGAAACAAATAAAACAGTATGTTTTATGCTTTATTTAGTTATAAACAAGTTTATTTTTATTATTTTGACAAAATTATGTATAATTCCCATAAGAAGCCATGTATTTTGAACACCGTAAGCAGTACCAGCGCTCATGCGGTTAATTATAAAATCTCTGGGTGCGTGCGTGCGTGAGTTTTTTGGGACCGTATTTTGAGTATGCCGATTCGTCTCTTTATCTCAAGTCTTCATAGGTAAAAATATGGCGCAGGTGATAACGCTTCAATACACGAATAGCGTTTTAGTACACAAGTATTCTCCCTACTACCTCCATGAATTGCCCTTTTTAGAACACAAAAACTAAATTTAAAATCATACTTTGAAGCTTTCTGTACCTAAAATAGTTGTCCTTATTATTTTAGTGTATAAATTTTGCTACTCCTGAAATTTTTTATTCTTGTACATCTTTATCTATGAATGTGATTTCTTAACTTAGCTATAGTACTATTATTTAACAAATTTGATACAGGGTGGTGAAAAATTAAATTATTTATTTAACAGTTAGAGATACAAACTTTTCATTATAAATTAATTTTTTTATTTTCCCTGTATACCGTCTATATTTCACAAAATTTAATGCTTGATTATAAATTCCTAAGCGATGCAAAACTTTTTCAAAAATATATTTTTTATTTAACGTAAGATACAATTTTTTCCCCATTTGTAAAAAAAACTTTTTTAGATACCTTATATAATAATATACTTAGCATTTGTGGAAACCCATACAAATATACTTTTACCAATAAATATCATGGTTTAAATGCAGAGTACCTACGAAATAAAGAAAATTCGCAGTAATGGTATATGTCAACATAACCCACGTGTCCTGATAGTAAAAAGCTATACCATGTGGTATATGCATAAAAATATAATTCATATGTTATATGACGCTGCTTTTGATCAATTTAGTTGACTTAACTTTGTAATTAACCAATGAGCGAGCATTTTTAGGTTTCTTCTGTAAAAATTAAGCTAGTAATTGTTATTTAAAAAACTATGTAATAATTACTGTATTTTTTAAATGGTGAAAGATCAAAATTTTTAAAATTTTACATTGTCGCTTTTTTCAAATATCAATTTTACGACTTATACCATTTTTCATCAACACTCGCCATTTTTTTCCAGATGATAAAACAATTTTTACCATAATTATGTAATTCTCTGCACTTAACTACTAAAAACGTAATTTTCTTATCTGGTTGATTTATAAAATCTTAAAAGAGCAAAACCATCGTACAGATAAATCATTCTAATGATGATACAGTCAGGGAAATGGTGATGTTTGTGAAAATTGTATCATAAAGTTGATTTCGCGCAATAATCAGGGCTTCAGGCACAGCTGGTGTTACTGTGCCATTAATTCCCTTTTGCAAACCGCAACCCATTTCAAAATTATCAGGGTAACGTTGCAGTAACCATAAATTATTTCAATTTTCAGCAGGAATGATATTTGGCATTATATTAAAATTATAACTAACAGAGTTTAAATATGTAATGGGTTTTTAAACCACCGGTATATAAAAAAAGGTTGTAAATATACTTTGTTGTGGGAAATTGCTTGTTTTTATTATTTTTTTTTTTTTTCATTTATATTCACATGTATAAAGCCAGATATATATTTTTTTAATTACACCAGTTGTGTAATAATTTATTAGATTTTTAATTGACTTAAAATAAACGTGTAATAATATTACATTTTTAATATATATTAAGAATTAAGAAATTGCTACAAATTTATAAGATAAAATCAAAATGCAACGTTGTTTAATTTTTAAATATTTTGCATTACCTGCAAATCTCAAAATTATCATACTTTCCGTAACTGGTTTTCTAAAGTTTATTACGTTACTAGTTTTAAAAAGAAAGCAAACCAAAATATAAACAGTTTTGTTTTAAAATCAGTAGTTATGCTGATTTTGAATATTTATATCGAACGAAGGAAGGTTGGCAAATATTTTAAACTGTCTTGATTTATTTTATGACTGCACAAATTAATCGAAACAGTGTTTCACTCAATGTACCAGGTGTTCCATTAAGAGAGGTACACAGTACTTATTATTTTGTATTAGGCATAGCCGTGCTTTCTCAGAGAACATGTGGCAACTACGCTTTCGCTGGCTTTGTGACTGATATTCAGTTTAGCTAATATCCTACCACCATTTCTTTTAATTGAATAGGTACCGTACATGTCCAAAAACAGCCTTCCGAGAATAACAATAAAAACCTCTTAACGTTGAAACCACTGTACATAGACTATCTTAATGCATAGAAAAGTTTTAGATCCCGTGGTTTGTAATGTATAATGGTAGTTTTTCAGAAAATAAAATGGACTACCAATTACAGATACAAATGGAGTAACGACTTGTACGGTTTTTGAACTCAACCCTGTATATTACACAAAACAGTTGAACATTTTTTGTTTTGTTCAATATTTATTTAAAAAAATGAGGAAAAACACTGTTATTGTATCAGTCATCTAATCATCATTTTCAGTATTTGTGGTTTTCCAACTGACCATAGCAACTGACCATTATTTTGTTATTGGGATGACAAACCTTACGAGTCACGAATATCATAACAATAATTGTAAAAAATATTTATATTTTGTGTTTATTTAGAAATGAAAATAAAAATTTGAAAACTCACCAAAAAAAAACTTTACAAACAGGAATATTTATAAAGTTACCAAAAACTAAAATAATGGAAAGGCAAATAAATAATAATAATAATAAAAAATAATATCTACTCAGTATCATAATCGGTGGAAGAATTACTGTTATTTAAAGTTATTAGAAGCTGCTCACCTCTTCGTTTAATTATATTGTCAAGCTCCCACATTTTAGGCTATATTTTAAGTCTTACATAAAAGAGGTATTTTTATTGGCTACAAATTGTTTCACATCTGCTCAAATGAGCTCTATAGAATTAAATTCGCAATGATAGAGCGGTAATCTTAACACAATTTTGTTCTATTGTCATTTCGTCGATGATGTAACTGTTATATGTATTTATTTTTATGTCGATTTACTATACGTAGTAATTGGGATGGAATCATCAAACGAAATATTTTTGGAACGAAACCAATTTTGAATATCAGCTTTTTGGAGACGAGATTTGGGATTTTTTTTAATTTTCTAGAATGATATGGTGCATTGTCTAGTACAATAACAGAATTCTGCTCTAGCTTGGGTAGTAGTTTGAAAACCAATTTTCAAAAGATGGGTCATCCATTTCTTCATGGTAGTCACCACTTTTTTTCGAAAAAAATCCATCGCTGCTTCCTATATGGCATACAATAAGTCTTTTGCCTTTGTCTAAAATTTAATTAAAATTATTAGGCAACTCACCTGTAGGATGTTTTAAACTTGTTGAAAGACCATCTAAAAACGCTTACCTACTAGATATTACTGACTCGTTAACCCAAAGTTCAGATTTTGTGTGGCCTGCATTTATCCAAGTTTCTTCCAGATAATAAATAGTTTTGTTTTGGTCTCTATAGTTTCTTATTTGAATTAAGTAGTTCCTTCTCTAACATTTTATTTTATCCCGATCCATTAAAAAGCTGTTTCTTTGACGTTTATTGAATTTAAAATTCAATTTTTTTATTATTTTATAAAACATTGTTCTTTTAAAATTGGGAAAATCTAAATCGTCATTTATTTGAATACTTTATCAATGGTAAATATTTCGTTTCTAAAGTAAAAGTCGTGAACCTTTTGGCAGGTAGAATTTTTGTTAAAATCCAAAAGTGTATAAAATGTATTTTTTCCATTCAAAATTTTTTTTGCCGCAGATTTTTCATATTCACCAATCACTTTTTGAACACTGCGATTACAGACACCTGTTTTTAGTGGTACCCTTGCAGCTATTTCATCTAAGAGTATTGTTGAATCAAGCTGTAGTTCGTTCTTGTAAACGTTCAAAATCATTTTTTTTGTATTTATATCAAAAAAAGTTTTTTTTTCATTTTCTTGGTGGGCTCAATTTATTATTTATATTGAACGAATCATTTGCTAAATCGGTGCTGGACATTTTGGAAGATTATTTTTTTTAATCCACGCGCTACAGCAATTTTCTTCGAAAAGAAAAATGCAAACCAAAAAGATCTAAACAATTAAAAGCTAACACAAAATGTGAAATTCTCTGAACAATAATGCGTCAACGCTAAACACGAAACAACTGGTTTAAAGATTCGGCTCTGTACCCCAGTATATGTACCAATCAGTATTGGCACTCTGAGGCGGCACGTTTGATCTTTAAAAGTAGAAATTTTAGTTGACACTTGACGTTTTCGGGATATGAAAAGTTTTCTTTACACAGACTTGGTATACCTGGTTAGTTGAATTTTTGTTCTGCTGCTTTTCAAATTCGTGTGTATGAGGGAGATGTGAGATACCTTTATAGACAACGGTTGAACAACTTAATTACTTTGAAGAAGAAAATAGATTAGATATCAGGGCAGTCTTCGCAAATGTAAGAAAGACAGAACCGTTTTAATTTTTTTATATATGTGAAATATTACTTTTTGGTGAAAAGTTTAGTTACTTTTAGTTCAAAATATAACGTTAGTTTGTCAAGGGAAATATATAACACACAAGGTTAGAGTAACAAAATAGAGGTATTGCTTTATTTCTTAAGAATTACTCTAATCTTAAACTTTTCTAGTATATTGTAAACATTTATTCTATACGTTATTTAGGTACTGCAAAATCTATAGGAAAGTATGTAGTTTTAAATTTAAAAATTTGTAACGGAGACATATTTAGTGTAGTTTTTTTACAAATATATACTCAGTGACTTGTTTTTGTGAATGAGTTCAAGTATGGCAGACTAAAATCGTTATTTTTTATTATGAATTAATTTGAATTTATTTTAAAATGAGAACTATATGTATATGGTTTTCGTAGTTTTTACACTTGTGATAAAAATATCAAAGTTATGTATATTGGCCATTTACTACACACAGAAAATTCATAGACACAATACATATTACTATTTGACATTCTTGTAAAACCACTAATTTAAAATTGACTTTAAACTAAGTGACTACACACAGAATTGTTTGAAAGCAGCCATAAGGTATAATTTATTTATTGGATACTATAAAAAAATTAATAGTAGTTACATGTAGAGTTAAGTAACAAGAAATTTAAGACCAAAAACAAAACAAACTTTCTTAGGCTAACATTAAAGATATCTATTTGGATCTCGCTAAGAAACTCATTGGTAACAGCCATCATCTTGTTAAAAGGATCTAAACTTGGATCTAAATCAAATAATTTTTTGTTACTTGGGTTTCTTAGATTAATCTTTGCCGCATTAACATTTATATAGTCAATCAATTCACAATCTTTGTACTTAAAATAGAATACAAAATATATTACAGCCTGTTGCTTTCTTCTTTGTAAAAGAAGATACGAGATCTTAGGCATATGGGTACAAGTATTTTTTATGACATAAAGGTACCGTAAAAATATTTTTTGTTCTTTTTCAATATGATCAATTTGTGTGGCTTCCAAGGGCATCCATATTTGTGAAACATACTCAAGATGGAGTCTTACTAAGGCATTATATAATCTGATTTTGGTGGTAATCCTAAATTTTTTTGTATTTCTGATTTAAAAACCTAATGCTTTTATTGCTTTTTTAGTTATATGTAAAAAATGGTTCTTGAATTTCAAATTAGACTGAAAGATAACTCCCAAATCCTTTACCTCATATTCACGATTTAATGTGACATCACAGGTCTTATTTCTAATGTAAAACATTAAGAGGCTATTATGGATCCTTACAACTTAAAATATGCATACGTTTGTAAGTGTTAAATATACGGATAAAAAGTGTTGATTTTTATTTACAACTATAATAAGAACCCATTAAAAAGATTAAGAGCAATAGAACATTTCAACAAATAGCAACAGGTTTATTAATACACAACTATTATTTTGTTACAAATACTTATAATATTTATAATTAACATAATAGTTGATATAAGTCCTTTAAAAATAATATATTTTAATTTAATTGTTGAATTTATACATGAGCAATTTTCCTTGTAGCATTGTTTACATTTTGCAGAGAAATATTGTATTCTGCTTTTAACTGATAAATCATGTACATGTAAATGGGTTGAATGTAGACAATGTTAATGTTTTTGCTACTACTGCTGGCTAGGAATGCTGGGCTGGGACACCAACAAAAAAAAAGGAAGCACAAAGCACTAGATGTTTTTATCACTTATACACGTACAATTTACAACAAATTCAAGTAACTAGCATGTTGGAAATACTTCACGAAAACAGATTAAACATAAATCAGTCGAAGCCAATGTATTTTCTTTTTATAACACACCTTTTTAGCTTGATTACTTTTAGTACTCTATTTATTTCAATGTCGTCAAATAAAACGAGCAATAATAAGGATAAAACACACACTGAAGTGTATTTGGGGTATTTTTGATCTAAATCCACTATCAAAATAACAAATTTTCCGTTTTTAAGCTGTGAATGTATTACAAAAACTACTTCGATAAAATGTAAACAAAAGTTTATATTTGTGTACGAAATATTTGTATATATTTGTATATATATTTGAAGTTAAATATAGTATAATCCCCTCAGGAATAAAACATCTTATTCACTTTAGTTCATTCAAGAAACATATCAAAGTAAATAATTAAGAATAAAAAAAACAGAAATAGAAAATCTGAAAACCATATATTTCTTTATTTCTCTTATAATTAGGTAATTAGCTGTCCAAGAAAAAGTTATTAATTTATTTAATTACTATTATTACTATTACTATTATTATGTAATTTCGATGACTTGACAGAGACACTAATTTATAGTTATTCTCACGCACAAACTTGCTCTTTTGTGGGAATATCTTATTTATTTTTTCCTAATATCGTTTATATTTACAAATACTTACATAATATGTAATTATTTGTTAAATGAATATTATTATTTTTAATATTATCTAATTAAATATGTATATAAACCAGGAAAAGCAAAAATATTGTAGGTAGTTACTTTAAAATTCTTTTAATAATTTGTTAAAAGGAAATCCCTAAGATCTTTATTTAAAAACTAATGTTAACAATTTAATAATCAAATCCATTTCAGTAATAAAATGGACATTAGTTTAATCAAAATCAAAATTAGACGTCTGACATATTTTACAGCTCATGCGGAAAATTGATTCTAATTCACACACGAGTGGAAAGTAGATTTTTCCACACGCGTGACGTATAGGGCCCTTCCTATAAGAATATACAGTGCGATAGGTGTCTTTCCTAAGTGGTCGAAGAAAAAATAGCTTTTTGTTACAAAGGGGGTACTTCAAGGGTGGTCCCATATAAAGTAGGTCAAGATCTGTTCATATCATATATAAGTTTGAAGCCGATTTTAAAAAATTAATTATTATTTTTTATAGTGTGTGATAGTGTTTATATTAAAAATAAAATTTTGCGAAAAAGTTCCCAGCAAATTGCACTCTATATTATGTTAAAAATTGCATATCACAATCAAAACAAAAGTTTTCATTATTTTCAATTCATAACGCCTAAAATATTGTTTCTTGCGATAAATGGATATCTACAAATTCATTTTATTGAGATTTTGCAACATTTTGTGTCTAAAATCAAACAGCTTTCTGCACTCTGACAGTTTTATTTTGATTTACATGTTTACATAGTAACCCAATGTTCAATTTAGAATCTATGAAAGAGGATACATTATTTTTTATCAATAATAAACAATATGTACCTAATAATATTTCCTTTGAACCACATAATAAAAGATGTCCTACGTTAAGTAAATAAATACTCGTAGATGTTTTTGTCATTTACATAGGTGAAAATTTCCAACAAATTAGTCCTAAATACATGATAAATATTATATTTATGACGAAAGCACACAAACATTTGCCTATTTCTAATATTGCTTTCATCATATTATAGAACATCTATTTTTGTTCCATTCAAATAATTTATATTATACTTATAAAGTATCTCAACGTTTTAAAGGTTTATTGATTAAATAATGATAATCTTTAAATATAAATTACCAATTTTTAAAGTTATTTTTAAAATTGAGAAAATCATATCTTTATTAAAAACTAAATATTTTACAAAAGTAAGTAAAAGGTATCATTTCATTCTTATTGCGAGTTTTTATATAAACTCAATTGATTCCAACTTTTATGTTTCCTCAAACTTTGCCAGAAATAAAATAAAACTGTGAAAAGTTGAACGTTGTCGATAGATCTCTCCTTTGAAGTTTTCAATGCATTTGATAAATGTATAGATCTATATTCATTGGCACTTTTGGAATTTATTTATTAATCCTTTTTGTAACGTAATTCTAAAAGAAATTTTAGTCATAAAGCAAAAGAGAACCCATTTAACAAATTCAGGAAAATTTTACAAGAAATATCTATACCACTGACGTATATAATATTTTATGAAATATAGGTATTTTTAGAGAAGATATAAAAATATGGAGTTTGAAGATGACAGTCGAGGCACTATGTGTAGTTTATATTTATATAGGGTGGACAATTTTTCATAAAAAAAATCTTTAGAAATGACACGTTTGTGCCAGAACGATTAAAGGCGACTCATAACAAGACAATTTAATATAATAAAATAATATATGGATATCTTTCGAGATATATCTTTTATAAACCGTATAAAGTTATAACGAAACAACCAATATCTCAAAATACTCGAATTATAAAAAACATTTCACTTCCAACACTTAGGGGGGGGGGGGGGATGTTTCATCTCTCTTCCAGTAATTATCATGGATAGAGAGGCGTAGTGCATGTTTTTCTGATGGCTTACAGTTTAATCAATTCTTGCCATAATTTGGATTCAAAATTTCGTCCATGATCAGAATACAATTCCAGGGGGACCTCGTGTCCCGCAATGACGTTCGTCATAAATATTCCGATATTTCAAGCTACGTTGGAAAAATAGTCCATAACAACCATCAAGTATTTGTTTGCTCTTTCCGTTGATGGAAGTGGTCCGAGGATATATATGGCGATTTGTTCGAAAGGCCTCCGGAAAGTTACTGTGCCATTTTACCTCGAGTTCTTTTTTTGGGCACTTTTCTGCCTTTACAAAGGTCACATTCCTCCCACCAATCTTCTACATCCCGTCAGCAATTGACCCAATAAAATCTTTCCCGAACTCGTGCAAATGTCCTTTTAATACCAAAGTGTCCTTCTGAACGGCTGCTATAAAGCTCCTCCACCACACCTTCTGACCTGTGATTTCGGCAATATCACTTGGCGGACTACATATACTCCATCGGGGCTCTCCCACTTCCGGTGCAACAGGGCATCGTGAAGATACATGGAATCTCCAGTACACTTTAATAGTTTCACTATATTTGTCTATCTCTTGCCATGTAGGTCTAACTCTATTTTTAAGCCCTTCTCAGACAACCTTTAAGTCATTATCTTTGTTTTGAATCTTTCTTAGGCTTTTAAGGGTGATTCCGTCTTCGTCATCCTCTCCGGCTAGGTGTGGGTGACCATCTTTTCTGAGAGGCATATCTGCTGTAATTATTTCTTGCTGGACTTCGAAACGGGACTCAAAACGTTAATCTAGGTGAATTTTTGGCTTTATTCTTCAATTTACTAAAAATGATTTGAAGGTATTCGATTCGTCCGCAATTGAAGCATCTTCTGCTCTCATTTTGGCTATTTCATTGCATATTTTGCAGGATAATTAGGATTTGTGAGATGGTAGGTTGAAGGATAATATTAGTAGTAACCTCTTCACTTTCCTGGAATCTAATTTCTCTCAATTTTACGTAGTTCATCAATGAATTCCTGTATGCCGATTTGTTCTGAGAAATCTCTGGGCGCCTGTGGATAGACCATATGCAGCATACTTTTTATAACGGCTTCAAATTCTTGTAGAGTCTCATTGTGTTTCTGACTACGAACTTTAAGCTGGCTTTGGAATACCTGTTTTAAATGCCGTTGATCATACCTTGTTTCCAAATCTTGGACGAGAGGTGAATAACTAGATTTTCCTGGGGAAACTAACTGTAAAATGGTTACTGCGTATCCGCGCAGCAACACTATCAATAAATTAGATCCGACCCATTTTCTTGAACCATCTGCTTTAATTTGTAATAAAAATCATAAATGATCTCTGGTTTTCTCGCATCTTTGCGAAGTTTCTGAAGGTGTTCAGGCTATTTTGGAGATAATGAAGGGTGTCGCAACATAAATAAGCGATAACATTCCTCCCCAGGAGTTCCATCTTTAAACCTTGTTTTTGTTATTTGTTTTCATATATTCTCCTACTAATCTTATTATTGCTGTCTTGTCGCAAGGATAACCTATTTTTTCTCGCGTTTTTAGGAAAGAAAAAAATGTAATTTTAAACCTTCATAGGCACTGTTGGGGAAATACCAGCCTTCATTTTATCAATTGGCCTTTTTCTACCATTACCCTATAAGTTTTTATGATCTTTAACATCATTAACAACACTGGCCAAATCTTCTAAAGTATAAGCGGATGGGTCCCGCTTTTTAATATAGTTACGTGGCATATTCTATTAGATAGGACGTAGCATAGATCTGGAAAATAAGGAAGATATCAACCATTTCTGTGGTTCTCTCATTTACCCCCAGCTGGAGTTTTCATTTACCTTCTTTCAAGGTTTATTCGGGATAAATGGAAACCCAGCCCAAAAAACCGCGATACGTTAAATAACCTCAAAAGTAATATTTACAGATGTATAAATCACTTATAAATAGCCTGTTATAGAATGGATATAAAACTTACATAAAATATGTCACCAAAATTTTCAATATTTTAAACACTATCAATGAGGCCGCCATCTTTCTCGTTCCAGCCATTGACTCTAGCTGCAGCTTCAAATTGGAGTCGATATGTTTCTCATGTTATCTGACCGTCAAACGTGAGTAGATTTAGGGTCTTGCTAATATGGTTTTGTGAGACTGGGGTTCGAATACGGCTTGGAGCAATTACAGATGAAAACGAAGTATTGTTTTCAGCTTCAACGGAAGCTTGGCTATGAGTTTTTTGCTCTAACTCAGCTATTTTAGCTTTAATTTTCCTTTCCAAGTCTACTCTAGCCTGTTCTTTTTGTTCTATATTAACTTTCAAATTATCTTACTGTTGCTATAAATTAATTTTTAAAATTTATTATTGATGTTCTAAATTAATTTTTAAATTCTATGGTTTTTGCTCTAAATTAGTTGTTAAATTATCTTATGGTTGTCCTAAATTAGTTTTTAAATTCTCTTTTTGTTGCTCTAAATTCGTTGTTAAGTTCTCTAAACATTTTCTACACTTTAGCGAGAACTTGGATCATGCCAAAGGGTTCAACAAACTTTTATTTTTAAGTTATTTATTTACCTATTGAATTTACTTTTAATTAGTAGATTTAGTAAATTTTAAGCATGACCAGAAGCAAACATAGGAATTAATTTTATTTACATACTACAAAGCGATGATATATTTGATTAAAAAAAATTTATTTATTGCATTGACCTCCCTGTATAAACAAAAAATTCCTTCACGAAGACATATAGGAAGCGGAAATTCGCTTTAATAGCAACGTCTTTCCTTTTCGTGGATCGTTCTTGGTTTCTAACGGCACAAGAAATTTTTAAAAGCAGAATAAGGAATATTTGAATTTCGTCATACATATATCTACTCGCCGTCAGATTTTATTTGCTGTAGATTCAAAAATAATGTGAATAATTTAATGGGATGTATATTATTGACTTCTTCAAATTCTAGTATGTTCTTTAGATGTAATGACTGAAGTAACAAATTGAATAATGTACCCTTTTATGCATTGAGATAGAATAAAGTAGAGATGACATAACCACTATTTTGCGATATGATACGTGGAAGTATTTTGAGTGATGGAAAAGAGTAATTAAAATGGCGATTTAGAGTCGTATTTTAATTAATTTGAAGTTAAGCCCATTTTTTTTGACATCATCTTTGTTAAAGGCTAGAGTTGATATTTTAAGCATTCTTTCATATTTTTTGCTCAATAGTGACTTACTTCAAGTATTTTAAACACAACTAATAGAAAGGTGTACAAAATGACATAGGGTTTTTCTCCAACCTAAAAAAATTATTAAAAAATAAAAAAAATTAATTTTCTTGTTAATTAAACATAAGGCTAACTCATACCTTAACTTAACTTCACCGGTTTTTAGCAAAATAATAAAAGACATATTTTTAAAAAAATTATAAACACAGAACAGTGAAAAATTCATTTTACCCACCGCTGCGGGTAAAATGACACACACTTTTTTTAAGGTTTTTAATCACTAATACAAATTTCTCAAATAAAAGTTTTAGTTTTCTTGTCTACTCCAGCACAATCAGCATATGTCCACAGTAAGCAAGAGCGACACTGAAGCCATATTGTTTCAGGTCTGGACCTTTGTATTGCTCTGTGCAGTAAATACATGAGCAATCATCATCTTCGTCTTCAGAAAATGGCTATTCGTCTGAGTCAGTCTCTGTTATAGGCAACTTCTTAGTTACCGTTCTCCGTTTTTTTTTCTGAGACCGTATTTTTTGGTCTACTCTTCTCTTTTGCTTCCTTGTCCTTTTCTGGGTTTTCTTTTTCCTTCTTCTTAAACAAATGACCAAACTGGCACTGGACTTAATTCGGCCAAACTAACACTCAAGGAGCTTTATTTGCAATATTTTCTAAAGGGCAAATATCTTCTTTGCTTGTTCCAAGCTGCAGTTCATCAATAATAGAATTATTTTCTGACATTTTTAGTATGGGAATATCTTCTGTGCTTGTTTCTGATGCCTGGAACATATAATCTGGAAAAATTTCGGCGTTCATTGGGCATATCCCAGTTTTTGCGAAACCATGAATTGCATTTTGCACAGTGGCTGATTTTCCATATGCGTGACGACTGTACTGGGATGTGTTTTAAGCCACTTGCTTATCTCTTGGTCATAATAAACCTTTAATGGGCCAAAAAATAATACATCTAGTGACTGCATTCTGTGTGTGCAGTATGGAGGTAGACATAGAAGCACAATTCCCTGCTCTTTGACGTAAATAATGGCATCCAGGTATTTGTTGCTTGAATGTTTATCCACCTTTTTATCTAGGAAAGCCTTTACATATTTTTGAAAGTGTTTCAACCAATCTAGAAAGATTGCCTGGTCATCCATCCAGTTTCTTGAGGTATGCCTAGAGTTCCTGTTGGAGTATAATCAATTGGTGCCTTTTTCATATTTTTTCTTGCGAAAATTAATGCTGGTGAAACAAAACTACCGTTGTTATACATACAACAAATCACAGTTACGTGACTTCCTCTCTCGGCACTCGTTACAGCACCAACTTGCTTTCTGCCTGCTGTGGCAAATATTTTTTGAGGACGTTGCACAGTAGACAGCCCCGATTCGTCTACGTTATAATTCTCATTTGGTCTATGTTTTCTTTTTTTAACGTATCTTTTAGAAGTGTAAAAAATTTAGCAACTTGTGGCTTGTTAAAGACTTTAGCTCTCGCTGTCGATGTGGCTTCCGGTTTACGCAAGGATATATCCGGATCTCTTCGTCTAAACTCTCTTAGCCAATTCTTTCCTGCTGTTTTCTTCTCTTTATTAAAGAAGTGTTTAAACCCATTCCTAACAGGTAATTGGTAGGCTAGTTCAAGAACTTATTTTCTTGTGAGTCCGAAAAACCTTGACTCTAGTAATTTAATACGTTGAACTAGTTGCCGTTCTACGTCAGAAGGAAATGTGGGTCTAAATCTGCCAAGCTGCTTTTCTCCAGTCTTCGTCAATTTATTTTTCTTTAATGCATGCCTCCTCGAGGTTGCTTGAGGAACACCGTAAACTGTCGATGCCCTAAGCCATCCCATGTCACCATTGGTAAGTACTTCTACTGCCTTCAGCATTGACGTGGTACTCCATGATTGCCTATTAGTCTTTCTTGCTTAGGATCGAGGCATTCTAACATCTGGCACCAAAAGTAAAGGTATGCATTAATCTTCTGATGTTGGTCGGGTAAAATGACATACTGTGTCATTTTCCCCTCCTAGCACATATGTCATTTTACCCTACTAAAACAAATTAAAGTTTTATATATTTAATTTTTTAATATGTATTTTTATTTGAATCCTGATATGTATAACGGTAAAATGGTGCATCAACATAACTGATATTAAAATTACTAACTTACCAAATAGTTTTGTTTGATATTTAGCACCAGTTAAAAATGCGGTAAACTCCCTGTACGATTGCCAAACGCGAAATGAGGTTACCAGCGTCACCTGATTAGCACGTAGGTCATCTTCCCGATGTTGCCGTAATTCCTAATTGTCTTTTAACGATGGTATGCCATTTTACCCAAATATGTCATTTTGTACACATTTCCCCCACTTTTATTGGTCTTGACTGTTTATTTTTAAATAAAAATCTATCCATTTCAGTATTGTTTAGCGCTTTTGTAAGAGATTTATATGTAGTTTCATCATCTAGATTGATTTTCAAATTACCTCCAAATACCGTGTTGGCTTGATACTACTCTATTTTGCTTTGTATTAATTAGTCAGACAACACATCATATTTTTCTATTTTTCTGGTTTGTTATTTATATACAGAAGGGGTTTAATGTTTTTAATTTTTGTTTTCTTATTTACCTTTATTGTTAGCACCACTGGTGTACTACTGGTTTTTGTTTTCTTGGTGCTTCTTGCTCTGATCCACTCTGTTTCACAGATGTGTATGTAATAAAAATGTTTTAGTTAAAGAATTTATATCAATATTGGAATCGTTGGCCATTAGGTCGACAACAAGATGCGGTCAAATTTTTGTCTTTGCCACGTAATTGAAAATTATCAAAGGCTGTTCGACGTATATGGCCCAATAATAATATTAATAATAATAATAATACTCTCCCTAATTCACCCCATTGCGAGTGAATTTTAACCCCAAAAGCTGAGCTTGTTCGGGGAAAGGGACGGATATTATTATTTGCCGTGGCGCTCCGGGGCGACTTAAAGAAGATTGATGGTGCCATTTGACTTACAGGTAAGGAAAACCCGGAAAACCTTACCAACCATCATCGAGACGGTAATGCATGGCGATTTTATAATCTGCATGTTATATCAATAGAAATTTAATTTCTATTAATACGGCACACATCAAATCCTATACCGAACAATGCAATTTAATTAAAAATCTACATGGTCTGGTCTGGGATTTGAAGCCCGGCAGTCTCGGACCTTAAACCTGCCTATAAATGAATATAAGCGCGTTAGACTGCTACACCACCGACCCGATGCAAGTGTAAAAAAGATATTTAAGTCATGTAAGTTGTTAAAAAATTAAAACAATATACAGGAATACCGTATAAAACTATTTAATTTTTCGTCTAATACCATTTCAACTAACATTAATTCTTTAGTTTCCGAGAATAGCGCAAAGAAAAATTACCTAAATTTTCGTACTACACGTATAATAGATGTTAAGTTAACGTTGAATAAACGAGAGTTGAAAGTTTTACAATTTCACTTCTACTGTAGTTAGAGTTAGAAGTTGGAGCACCTATGAGTTTAGTTTTCGAAACATATTGTGTTATGTTGCAGTTAATAGTTGCTGTGCTAGTTTTTCAAAAGTATTAATCTGTTATGAACTCGTTATGATAGAGACATTGAATTTGAGCGTGTCAATTATCAGTTAGTATTCGAATTGATTATATAATTTACAGGTATTGTGTAATATTGCGTGTCTTAAAATAATTTGGCGAGAATTATTTCTTTAATTTAGATTCTCTGTGGTTATCTAAACATGTTTAATCGAGCTGTGTGAAGCTTGCCGTTTGAAATTCAAAAAATTTAAAGCTTTCCCTCCGAAATTCGAAAAATTTAGTTTTTGACCACCCTCAGAAACATAAATATTTAAAAAACAAAAATAAAGTGCAACCACGAAGTTTAGTTTTTAAAAAAAATGACTGTACAATAGGATTGACCAAATTTTGATCACGTTTGATCAACCATTGGATTTTTATAACAGCTCCTTAAAATAGTTTTTTAACCGAATTCAAAAAAGGAGGAGGTTATCAATTCGTCGCGATATTTTTTTTTTATGTATGTTCAGCGATTATTCTTTAACACGGTGTCCGATTTTAATGATTCTTTTTCTGTTGGAAAGGGGGTACTTCAAGGGTGGTCCTATATAAATTTGGTCAAAATCTAATAATTGGGTCCATGAAAAAATCCTCAAATTCTTCATTTTTTATGTATGTTTAGCGATAATGCTTTACCACCTTGTCCGATTTATATGATTCTTCTTTTGTTAGTAAAGGGGTACCTTAGGGGTGGTACCATATAAATTTAATTAGGATGTGGTGATGGCATATTCTTTAATGTTCAATATTAATGAAACATCCTGTAATGAGGTGTCTAGTATATGCCTAGCATATGCTATATTTAAATACTTAGCATATACTTAGAACGTACTATCAAATTAAAGTAGATACCTGTTGCAAACTGTACACATACTTGAAGTACTGTGTGATTTGGTTAAATTTATATATCTGCAGAAACACACTGCTATCTTTGTAACTGATTTATTTATATAAAATATAAAATAAAAAGGCGGTAGGATGACTTTTATATTATCGTGACTTACACGTAAACAGTACTCAAAAAATCATTTGTTGCAATATACCGAATGATCACTAATATAAAAGTCTAACAATATATAAACTATGTACTTATATAGCACAAAACATAACAAAAGAACTAATTACTTAACAAGTACATTCTCAGTATCTGCATAGCACCTATAAACAACGTCACGTAGCATATGCTTAGCATATTCTAAGAATGTACCAAATGCAAATACAGTATATTCTCAGCATATGCGTTTTCTTAAAAAGTATATACTAAGAATATGCTAAGAATGTATAATTGTTATCTGGGTATTTAAATATTTTTTTCACAAATAAAAATTCCGCCCAAAACAAACACATGTAAATAAACAAACATCCTACTTACAGGTGACAAATAAGGCGAAGCCAGGTCTGTCACATACAGACTGCACAAAGGTTCATCGCCCATAAGCAGTTTGCATGGACGCGACTACAGCGAGCTATATAAAGAGTTGGAGAACGACCAAATAATGGGAATGCCTTCAGACGAAATGCTTCCAAAGTATAGCTTTCAAAAGCAATATAAAGTAAGTATACCAGACAGGGAAGCGTGGACGGGAGGACCTCCTATTCATGCAGATCTCACCTGGTATACAGACGGCTCCAAAACCCATGAAGGTTCAGGAGTAGGTATATATAGTACCAAGCCAAAGACAGGAATCTCACTGAGCTTAGGTAAACATGCGACAGTATTCCAGGCAGAAATAGCAGCAATACATCACTGCGCAAAAGAAGTATTAAGACAGAAGGTAAATGGGAAAACCATTGTCATATACTCAGACAGTCAAGCGACGTTAAAAGCACTCAGTTCCATGCAGGTACACTCAAAGCTTGTGTGGGACTGTTTGGAAGCCCTAACAGAGCTGGGTAGTCAAAACAGACTAACCTTAGCGTGGGTACCAGGCCACAGGGGACACAAAGGCAATGAAGAGGCTGATTTACTAGCCCGAGAAGGAGCATCAAATGCTCTTATTGGCCCAGAACCCTTCTGTGGTGTAACAAAAACAACTATCAGAACATGCACAAAGCAGTGGATGTTTAAAAAATCTCAGGAGTGGTGGGAAAACTCACCAGGACAGAGACAGGCCAAAAAGTTCTTAAAAGGACCATCGTCTAAACTCACCGAGCATCTACTAAGCCTTAATAGGAAAAATACTAGAATACTAGTAGGTCTATTAACAGGGCATTGTAGGCTTAACAAACATATGTTCAATATCGGTCTGACAGAAGAGGCCTTGTGCCGATTCTGTCAAGAAGAAGAGGAAACGGCAGAACACGTATTGTGCTACTGCGAAGGTCTAGTAAGACTGAGATTCCTTACACTTGGAGAAGAAAAACCAAGGGCAACTAGCTATACCGGAGAACTACTTTCCAGTCTATGGAGTTTACTACAAAAGACCGCATTAGACAAGGTACTCTAAACAATGATTAAAGGATATCCACAATAGATCTGAAAAGGTCGAGGTGGGGGAGGCCACATGGCCCATAGTCCTAATTAAATCTAATCTAATCTACAGGTGACAAATGACAGGCGCGCGAAAATTAATTTGAATCCATATTAATTAACATCATCCGAATTTTGCCCCAATAACTGATGACATTATGTATTCATACCAACAGTATAAGCAACTAAAAATATAAATTATTTTGTTTTTTTTTTATTCTTTATTCATATGAATAAAAAAATTAGTATTTTTTATCATTAACGTAGCTTATTATAAAAACTAGCAATGCGATTTAAATAAGCATATGAACATATTTGGTCCAGAACTACAATATGTCAAAAGTTTATGACAGTTTACAACAAGATATTTTGCATAAGAAAAGCACGAGAGTCCTTTAAAAAGTGCAAGCTTGTAAAATGATAATTACTTTAAAAGATAATTTATATTTTGCATTTGCCTTGATAATTAACTACAAACAAATTCAAATAATATTTTGTAATATGACTTATTTATAAATTTTGCATTGTACAGCAGACATGTGTAAATAATTTGGTTTGTTTGCTTAAACGAGATTGTCATTCCACTTTATATGAAATCCGCCTCGAGGTTATTGAAAAACACATTACATCACAATAAGATTTTCCAGTTTCACCATAGTTAATATTAAATTTAGTACTTTGTCTCGTGACGACGGGCCTTTTGTGGTTTTATTCAAAGTTTGGACCGCTGGAGTTAATGCAACCCGAGAGGCAATCCACCGCCCTTTGCCATTGGCGTATCAAAATTAGTTATTCTTCCAAGTTTACATTTAAGTTAATAACACTGATAAACAAAAATCCACTTGTTTTTTTGACATGAACAAAACAAAGTGTTTATTATGTAAAAATTGCCACAAAATTAGAAAATAGCTACAGATTTCTTCTATCACCTATAGTTTTTTTGGTATGAGGTATTTTTGTTTTTTAAGAAAACAGCTATAGATATATTATTGTTATATTATTTTATTAACCAAAGAGTACCTTAAAATGTTACTGTCGATGTTTTTTGGCAATATTTTGTTTTTGAAGTATTCCTTAACAATGTCCAGCCGTAATCGGCAAGCAAACTGGCACTCCACTTGCCTTGGTACCGTTTCTCCTTAGCAGAAATATCTTGGTGGAACCGTTCGTCACTTACCGCCCCTAAATTTTCGGGGAAGAATTCCAGATGGGAGTCCAGAAAGTGAATTTTAAGGGACATGTTACAACCCATTTCTTTATAGGCAGTAAGTAGTTCAGTCACAAGATCTTTGTAATTGTCAGTTTTCACATTTCCAAGAAAATTTTCAAAAACGCTTTTAAAAGCACTCCAGGCTCTTAGTTCAGTTTCATTCAGTATTTCCTCAAATGTTTTATCTTTCATTACTTCTCTTATTTGCGGACCCACAAATATGCCCTCCTTAATTTTTGTTTCACTGATTCTTGGAAATTTTTGTTTCAGATACAAGAACCCTCTTCCATTTCTGTTCATTGCCTTAACAAAATTCTTCATTAAACCCAATTTAATATGCAAAGGTGGTAGTAATACCTTTTTGGGATCACCTAGAGATTCATTGATAATGTTTTTTTGTCCCGGAGTTAGTGCCTGACGTACTGGCCCCTGCTTCTGTACATAATGACAGTCTCTCGCACGGCTGTCCCATTCGCAAAGGAAGCAACAATATTTCGTATATCCTAGTTGCATTCCAAGAAGAAGAGCTATTATATTTAGTTCTCCATATATTGCCCAACCATTCTCATGATAACGGATGTGCTCTAAAAGAACTCTCATATGATTCCTTCATATGAACTGCATGAGCTAAGGGTACATATGGATCTTCGTTACCGTTATGAACCAGTAACGCCTTTAAACTAAGTTTAGAGGAATCAATGAATAGATGCCAATCACTTGGATCATGTTTCTGTCCTAGTGCATTAAACAAAAGGTTAACTTCTGAACAGTATACTAGATCCCCTTCTTCAAGAAAGCAATTTGTGAGGTCTTTCTGTAATTTTCTGTAAAAATTAATCTTTACGTCACTTTGGAGAAGATTCCAACCTTTTAGTCTTGATGCTAAAAGTCCGGACTGCGATTTTGAAAGGCTTATATCTCGAACTAAGTCATTAAGTTCACCCTGCGCAATTAGATGCGGCGCTGTTGAACATCCTGGTAAATCAAATTAAGGATCGGTTGTCATTTCCTTTACAGTTTCTGTAACATCACTTAAAGAACCAGTCGATTCTAGTTCTTCATCAGGACTCCAGTGTTTTTGGAATAGAAAGTTGTTCACTGTGTTTGACAGGTCTTAAAGCTGATGGTAAATTACAGTACTTAACCGTATGTTTAGACTTTGGTCCAATACCTTTAATATTCGTGAGGCAAAAATATCAGTTTGTAACATGGTCTTTAGGTTCTCTCCAAACCATTGGCACTGCGAAGGGCATTTTACGATTTAAACCTTTTACCCAAGCTGTTAACAATGTTACACAAGTTTTACAACAGATCTGAGGAGCCCATGCTTTGTTTTGGTCCTCAACTTTAAGACCAAATACAGTTCGTAAGCTTTTAGCACAAGCGGAGTAAAATTACGTTTTTGCGATTTAAAAATTAGTTCTCCGCACACATAACAAAAACTGTTGGCACTATTTACGCACTGCCTAGGCATTGTACCTAAAAGTCTTAAACACAGTAATTTACAAAACTTAAAAGAATGTGAACTCAAAAACGTTTTGCTCTCCAAACACAGAAAACGTAATCAATTCTGATACAGTTAGTCTACTCATGAATTTTGTAAAATAAAATGATCGTAAAACACGCTGTTTACTTTGAACAAGCAAGCAGAAACCGGTCTCAACCGGATAGATCCCTGATCATATGAAAATATGAGATGATGCAATATAATGAAATTTTACGTATTGTAAAATCTAAAACCGCAGGTTACAGAATATCTGTGTGTGATAGAAAAATTCTATTGTCAGATTTGACTTCAGGCTATCAAACTGCATTAGAAACACCTAAAAATTTTCATATCCAAATTATAATTTATTTGTTCTTATTAATTTGATTAGACGATTCCTAAAATATCTGCCGTGTATTGTAACGGTAACAATATTGAGTCTGATCTTTAATGAGAACAAATGGCAAGGTTATCTATTATAATTGATGATTTTTTCAATTTTATTTAGTACTATAGAGCTCATTGATAGTGAGAAGTACTTTTTGGAATTTAAATAGCTGCCCTACTTGAATAATATTGGAGTATATAATGCATTTTACAGCATTTGGAGCAAAAAAATATATCATTGCTTTTAAATACCTGATAACAGATAATTTAATTTCACTACCTCGTTAAAAATTCTACAACTGGTATATAATCATGGATTCTCTTGGTTGAAGTTAACATAGGTTGCAGTGTAATAATACTTCTAAATAATATAGAACCAATTTTAAGCAGCTATTTTCTACAAAATTTACCTACTGCTAGAAATGAGTTTTATTCAAATATATCGTGGGCTTAATGCCAAAAGTGACCAAGTCAAATTTTATTTGATTTGAGTAAGTATGACCAAATCTCTTGATAAAGTCAGATCTACCAAATAAAAAATGGTCAAGTCATATTGATTGAGTTTATTTAGTACTATTTAGTACTTTCAGGAAGGGTAAATATGACTTGGGCGACTTTTTTTTGTAGATCTGTCTTTAATAAGTGACTCGGTCATATTAACTCAAATCACATAAAATTTGACTTGGTCATTTTTGGCAGTAAGCCCACGATATTTTAAAAAATTAAAAAAAGAAAGCAATATTTAATTTTCAATATTATCGGCTTATTTGTATCACAGATTACATTTTTCCTTTATATATTGATTTAGAACAATTTAAGTAAATATTGCTCGTAGATAACGTCTTTAATTTATGTTAAAAAGAATAATGAATAATAACATTTTGATTCCACATTTTTAACTAAGCAGGACTGTATTTTCGTAATCACAAGGATAGCTCACTAAACTAGAAATGATAACAAGAATCGATAAGGGAACATCTCTGCAAAAAAGTTAGCAGCAAAAGTCAAGCAATTAACAGTAGCCTAAAATCTAACATACCTAATATGTATTGACCTAAGGGCCAACGTAACGTATGGACCTATACACTCAAAATTAGAACAACAAGAAATATTAATGTATACATAAATATAATATAACTATAAACTCCTTTTTGGACCGTTTCAATTTCAGTTTAGTTGTGACTTCATTTGTGGATACGCTGTAGTTTTAGACGATTAGTTTGAGTTTTCATTTGCCGTTACATCAATGATGGATGAAGATTATCTAATTGCGGTCACTTTGTGCTTAGTACCAAAGGGACCACGAAAGCAAAGAACTAAATGGAGCAAATATTGACTCCTAAAAATAAAATTACTGTCTCATGTTAATTTAATGATCGAACTTTATTTTGAACCAAAAAGCAAGACATGAGAGGAGATTTATCAGCACAAAAGAAGTTAAGTGCAATACTAAGATTTTTGGCAACCCGGAATACTTTCCAAAGTCTTAGATTTCTTACTGAAATAGTATCATAATATACGAAACTTGTAAAGCTATGAAAAAAGTACTGATATATTGTACTGTAAGTAAAGTACAGATAAAGAATAATAATTTGTGGCAGATAGTCGTGTTTTAACAGGTTTGTTACAACAACAATCATAAACCAATCATTGCCACCAGGATTTTGCACAGTATGATTTTGGTGGTCTACTGCACAGAATCTTGGTGTCAATGACTCTTTTCGGAACAAACCTAACATGACGATATTTACAAATCTTCTGCGAATAAGCAGACGTTAAGGAACAAGTTTATTTACACATCATTTCAACTGATAACTGTACGTAAACTTTTGGGAAATCCATCGAGCCACAGCTCCGTGTCAGTTTCAGTTTTTCTTTCGTTGTTTTGTGTTTTCACATACATATAACTGACAACTGAACTGAAAATGAATTAAGAACTGATATGACCGTCTAAAAGGACCATTATTATATTCACATCTTCTACACATATATTTACTGTTAGCTCTGAGAGTATGTTATGTATGCACCCACTAATCATCTGTGGAACATTTTTGTTGGTTAACGAGTGTAATATCTTGGGGAAGGTTGTTTTATCAAAAGCACCTTTTATGGCTATGAAAATACCCAAGGCGGACTCCTTATTGTCCAAGGATCTTTCTAAAAGGTACTTTTAGACGGTCAGATCAGTTCTTCGTCCAGTCTCAGTTTCAGTTGATCTGTAAGAAAAACTGAAACTGATACGGAGTTGTGGCTCGATGGGTATAAAAAAAGTTATCGTATCAGTTGTCAGTTAAAAGGTACTTTTAGACGGTCTGATCAGTTTTCCGTTCAGTCTCAGATTCATTACAGTTGTCAGTTCAGTTAGGAAATTATATCCCTTTAACTGACAACTGATACGATAACTTTTGGTATACCTATCGAGTCACAACTCCGTATCAGTTTCAGTTTTTATTACAGTGTTTTGTGTTTACACATACAGATAACTGACAGATCGACTAAAACTGAGACTAAACGGAGAACTGATCTGACCATCTAAAAGTACCTAAAGGGATCTAATTTCCAAACTAAACTGACAACTGTACTAAAACTGAGACTGAACGGAGAACTAATCTGACCGTCTAAAAGTACCTTAGGAGGCTAGTAACTGGAAAGAAAGCTATTACCTTTACTGTGGAACATGGTCCTTGATACCTTCATCAGCCAACTCAATAATGACAGTCACTACACAATAACATGTGCAGATGACCTGGTCCTTCTGCAAACTGCGAAAGCATGCAAGTAGCTCTTAAAATTATAGAACAGTGAAGCAAGAACAATTCACTGTCTATTAATAATAATAATAATATAATAATAATAATAATAATAATAATACTCTCCCTAATTCACCCCCTTACGAGTGAATTTTAACCCCAAAAGCTGAGCTTGTCCGGGGAAAGGGACGGCTATTATTATTATTTGCCGTGGCGCTCCGGGGCGACTTAAAGATGATTGATGGTGCCATTTGACTTACAGGTGAGGAAAACCCGGAAAACCTCACCCACCATCATCGAGACGGTAATGTATGGCGAATTTTTTTAATCTGCATGTCATATCAACAGAAATTGAATTTCTATTAATACGCCACACATCAAATCCTAAACCGAACCATGCAATTTAATTAAAAATCCACATGGTCTGGTCTGGGATTCGAAACCCAGCAGTCTCAGACTCATAAACTTGCCTATAAATGAATATAAGCGCGATAGACCGCTACACCACCGTGCCCCAGAAGATAGAAATGGTTCTTTTCACAAGAAAAATGATGAAAATGGAATTAAAACCTCCAGAACTCCCAAACACAAAACTAAACTTGCAATAGAGGTGAAGTACCTAGGTATCTTCTTTGACAGCAAGTTAATAAGGAACTCGCATTTAGAAAACAGACTCAAAGAATCATACATTGCTTATGAACAATGCCATCAAACCGTAAGGTGCACCCAGGGTTTCTTCTCCAGGGTCATCGTCTGCACTTACACGGCCACCATAGGACCTATGCTAACATATAGTGCAGTACCAAAAAGTACCAAAAACCCAAAAATTGACAGCAATCCGTAAAATAGAACAAATTTAAAAAAGAGCATTTCTCAACATAACAGAAGCCATGAAAACAACCCCGACCAGAGACATAGAAAACATTCTCAGTCTTACTTCCCTTGATATTTACATCAAGGAGGTTGCTCTGATTACAATGATATGCCTCCTCACAGTTGGAATAAAACCTGATATAGGATCTAGTGAGGCGAGACTGCTTTTGGCAGGAGGTGCTCGATATGCTATCGCTGCTTCAAGCGAATATGTACTACATCTAACCGAGATATATCTTCCATAAGTCTTATTAAGTTATAAAAGTACAAATAAAAGAGCGAGAAGTGGCATGTACGATTCGTATCTACGTTGGTGGTTCTAAAATAAAACAAGGCGCATGTTGTAGAATATAGTCCAGATCCTTACACCTAGTCATAAAATGGGCTGTGATAAATCTCTTTCGGTGCTATTTAGTAAATCGTACTCAGTTTGTACAGCTTAATGGGTTTAAGTCTGTGAAATTAGCTACAAGATCTGGAGTTCCTCAGGGTTCCAATCTGGGCTCCTTACTATTTAATAGTTCCACCAATAATATTTCCAGTATAATTTAAGAATAGTTTCTACTATATGCAGATGATTTAAAGTTACACAAACGTGTGACAAGTATTGGCGACTATCAACAACTTCACATGAACTTAAATCTAGTGATTGAATGGTGTAACAATAATAAACTTGAATTTAAGCCCATTAAATGTAAAGTTATGTCTTTTAGTAAAAAAATCGACCAAATAAAATATAATTATTTAACAGATGTCTCACTTCAGAGACCTGATACTTTTACAGATCTTGAGGTAATTTTTGATCCCGGATTGACCTTTATATGTCACATTGATAAAATGATTTAAGCATGGTATGTACGGTTTCATAACTCGCTATATCAGGGATTTCAAAGATATAGCTATATTAGAAACGTTATATTACTCTCTTATAAAATTAAAGCTTGAGTATGCGTCTGTCGTGTGGAGTTTATTTTACCAACTCCATACTAATGGAATTAAAGCATTTCAAGTGCGGTTTCTAAAATTACAGAGTTCAAAATAAAATATAACAATGGTATTATATGTTACGTTTTAAAATTGTTAACGGTTTGATTGATCCTCCTGAATTGTTAAAAAATATTGATATATGCATTCTGAGAGTATCCTCTAGAAACTCTGATATATGTCACATATCTGTACCTCGCACAAATGTTCTAAAAATTCTCCATTTCATACTTATAGCTGCGTTGTGAATAGTGTGAGTACCCACATTGACATCTTATGCAAACTTAGGGAAATAAAATATCATTTTCTTAAAAAAAAAAACAAATTGTATTTTACCTACTAGCTGATTACAAATTTGTGTGTATTTTGTTTCACTGCTCTATAATTGGGATTGCCTGTAGAGTATTGTAATTAATAAATAAATAGTACAAGTGTAGTTCAAACAGAGCTCACGAAGATTCTCATGCCAGCAAAAAATTCACCAGAAATAATATCACTCGAAGGAACCTGCTCATCTATACAGACAGCAGACAAGCACTACTCATCCTGAACAGACGAATTTACTCATGATTAGTACTAGAATGTCACGAAGCTTTGGCCGAAGTATCCATCAACAACTTGGTCACCTTAAGATGGATCAAACGTCACGCCACATCGAATTGTAACCATCTTGCTAATTCACTGGCCAAGAAGTCAACAGCCAATCAAATACTTTTTAGACCTGTCCATTCTACTGGCCTGACAAAATTGGCAGAAAAGACCTAATTAAAGAACATTCCCAAGGAAATATTGGATGAAACAAAAAACTGCAAAGTTACCAGGAAGCTTGTAAGTTATCTTCACAACACTGCAGCAAAACAAATACTTAACTATGACTAGACAGAATCTGCTATTAGTCGCAGGCATTCTGATTGGTCATTGCCAAGTACGGAAGTACCTCCATATCATAGGGCTGTCAGAATCCGCACTCTGCAGGGGATGTGAACAAAAAGATGGGACCATCGAGCATATCCTTTACCATTGCTCGACGATCTCATTTATTAGAAGATTTGTGATCGGCGAGTATCAGCTACATTGAATCTGTAGACTGACTCACGAGCTAGAAGGTGCCTGTCATCTTAGGAAGATGCACAATGGGCCTAGTGAGGCCTAAATATCGTTACAGATACAGATACAAAAACATAAAAATGTAAAATTACAAACAATATACCACATAAGATATTTTTGGTCAACAGTAGAAGAAAAGGGAGAAATACAAAGCGAGATGAAAATAGAAAGCTGGTATTACCAACATATATGGAGCACTATATTGTTTTAAAACATTTAGTGATTTTTATAACCTCTGAATAAATGTTTAATAATTATTGAACTTGCTATTAAAAAACTGATCTAATTGCTATTTTTACTGCTGCTAGTCAATGTTTTATATTTTATTCCTATTTATTGTCTTCATACTCTAAATACTCTAACAAGTATCTAATTTAAAAGTGCAAATACACCTCAAATAACACATTTACACTTACAAGATTGGTTTGATATGCGCCACTCGATCGAAAAATATTACTGTCAATACAAGTTATTTATAGTACTATTACATCAATTCTACTTTCTACTAAGCGCCTCTAAATAATTTTTAAGGATAATATAATTTTTAATTGTTTTTCTGTTGATAACATTAAAATTAAAAAAATTCATCAGAATATTATGGTTTTTATTTCTCTTATTTAAACATTTAAATGCATTTTACTTCATAACGTTTTTAAAATAATTTATTAATACCCAACTATTTAATAAACCTTCTCAATTTTATTTTTCGTAAGCCACTGGATTTCCGTGTTAAGTCCTACAAGCAACCAAGGATTAGCGTCAAGCTCTCATTTCTAGCACCATATCGCGTTACGAGGAATCAAAGTTTTGATTTAGTGTGCAGCTGCTGCAAAGCTGCAAATTGGATGCATTACGTAGTTCAAGTTCGAAATGGCTTGATTCAGTAAAAGGTAAAATTTGCAACATTTTCCTTTACGTACGCTGATTTGGCGAATTACGACACCCTTCATTGAATGCCAGTTACAGAGATTTTATTTCTTTGAAAAATGCTATAAATAGGGTTTATTATCATTTTTATGAATTTCTACCGTTTTGTGAATTTATTTTACTTATGTTCATTCGAACTGATTTCTGGAAATGGTTTGTAAGAGTTTAAAAATAACTTATTTTATAATATTTCTATTTTAAATGATTTATACTGTTGAAAACAGTGTACCGTCGAAAAATAACCTTGATTCTAAAAGTCCCATAATTATTGGTGTATGTAAATCAAATTTGTTATCTTCTTTAGGCAAGTGAATAACGTATTAGAGGGTTATTTATTGAAATTTCCTATGGATCTGGTTTTAATAGTTCTCTGGTGTTTTGTAATTATCACATACTAGTCCTATTCATTTTATAATTTCCAGCAAAATTGTCTCTTGTTACTGATTTTATCTAATAAACGTATTCAAAATGTTGGACGCTGTCATCATTTTTATTTAATATATGGCGGCTGTATATTAATCATTATTTTTATTTTCCAGTATCTCACCTATGTTGTAATGGTTTTAATCGAGCGTTAAGATTCTAGTATAGGTTTTGTTCGTCCATAAAGTATTTCTTTACCCATATTTGCTTAAAATAAAACTTATCTATCTAGTCAAAAGTTTTCATGCATTTAGCTTCAGCCCTGTATCACTGTACATATTCACACAACACACATTTATATTATCCCGTTCTCAGAATTTGAAATTATAGGGATTTTATACTTAATATAATATTTTTACAAGAATTAAAACATGTTCAACACAAATAGGTATAGGTAAACTCATTTTATGATACCTTCCCAGGCAGCACACTTCGGTATAAATTACGTTTTTTTTTAGGAACTACCATACATATGAATACGGTTGATGTACTACCAAATATATTCGTGAAAATGTCCACCTTATAAACGTCGATTACTAAGAATTTATCCACTTATAATTAAACGTTTTTACTATACGTCTATATTAGATTTATAGTTGTAGTATATTTATACGAATCCACTTTGGTATAAAAGACGTATTTTTATGTACTACAATGTACGTATGGATACCGTTGATATGCTACCCAACATATACGTGAAAATGTCCGCCCTATAAATGTATATTTTTTTTATGTTTTATTCGTCTAACATTACTACTTTATCTACCTTTTATTATCCTGTTTTACTATACGTCTATATTAGATTTATCTTATTTTGTTAATGTGTAAAATGCATCTACCTGATATTGTTTTAAATGTATTTCAAACACAAATTAAATAAAGTGATCAAAACAAAATTTCTAAAAGAGGCCATGGAAAAATGTTAATATTTCTTAAATGACAGTTTGGATTTCATCCATAGCAGGTATGTATACACTAGAAATAGGTATTACTAGTGTTTCTATTTTGGTTGAAATTGGCCTAAATATTTAGGAAATTTTTTTTGTTCACTAAAAATAAACAATAAAATACTAAAAAATAAATAAGTACTAAAAAATAAACACTAAAATACTGAATAACAAACTAAATGAAACTTTTCTTTAACTAACAAAAAATATATATGAAAATTAAAATCTTAGCTTAACACTTTGGATGTGTTGTGTCCTAGACAGGCCTTAGCTAACTTAAGCCAATCTTGCATAGCACTTCTAATCGTTCGGTCGGTTAAGTCTCTTGGTTCACCCCCATTCCTATAACCAAAATATAACTGAAATATTTTCTAAAAGCTCCAAAGTTAAATTTGTATTATTTTCTAGGAAATTATTATAAATAATAGAATCAGATGATATATTAATGTCCGAAGCCTTATTAATGTTATCTTCATTGAGAATAAAAAAAATTGATTTGATTTTAAAGCATCTTGAACATTTTGTGCTATTTTTCTTAGTAGATGACGCCGAGACAGGGTTTTTTAGACATTTTATTGAATAAAAAACAACTGACCAAAAAAAGGAAAATAAATATGCTTACATATAAAAATAAGAGAAACAAAAGTAAGGTTATGTTCTGGAGTTTCTATAAGCATTTTACACATTGTAATAAAATGCAACAATTATTAAACGAGTAGCTAAATTAAAACATTAATAGAAACTTACCTATATGTTAAAGGGAAGTAAAAGGCTCAAAGTCTGTCGACCACATTAATTTATTAGGTTGGGTTGCAAGCGCTTTCGACCTAAAAGGTCATCATCAGGCAAAAAATTTTTTGTTAGTGAGTAGATAGGTAGGTACAATCTGCAATAATAATTTAGGATAACAAAACGTTTTTATAGATTGTACCTACCTACCCACTTACAAAAAAATTTTTGCCTGATGATGACCTTTTAGGTCGAAAGCGCTTGCAACCCAACCCAACAACAGACTTTGAGCCTTTTACTTCCCTTTAATCTACTTCGGACCACTTTGAGATATGGATAATATTTGGAATTTACCTATATGTTTTTAACCAATATCGTAAAAGCCAGGACGCCAAAGCAACATGCAATGCAACTGGGCACAACAACAACACCAACAATTTTACAAGAACTTTTTATTACATAAAAAATAATTATCGTGGTTAGCAACTAGTTAATAGAAATATAACTTATAATAGCGTGAATTGTCTGATTGATAGCGAGCGCTTCACAGCACCCAGCCACCATCAGTCAGCTGATTCCCGATCGTCTGCCGGTACCTTACTCCCCTCTCGATTCTCTGCTCTACGCGAACTTTGGCCCAGCCCGACTTAGCTTAAAGTACACCCCGAATCTCACTCACTGAAACGACATGGACTAGTCCACCCCACCATGGTTATTGGTGGGTTATCTAAATATATACATATTATTTACTGCTGTCTACTAGTTCATCGTAAACTAGTAATATGCGTTTAAGGTGACTTATATTTAAACGTTGAATAATATAGGTATATTAACTAGTATCCACAAACAAAAGCGTTCAATTTATCTGTTAAAAAACGTTAAGTATAAAAATGGTAGATGGTAAACGTTTAAAAAATCAACCAAGACGAAATTTAAACGGGAGTTATAAACGAAGAACACATATTGTAATATTATGTAAATTTATACGAATTTAATTTAAATAAACTTAAACGTATATTTAGGCCCACTGTATATAAATAGTTCATCGCAAACTAAAAATAGTCGTATATTGTTAACTACATTTAAACGTAGGAAAATTTACAATTATATACCATAGGATGTATACAAAAAACGTATAATATATCTTTTAAAATACGGCATGTATAATAATCGTAAACTGTAAAAGTATACGGAATCAACCAGTACCAAAATTAAATGAGTATTACGTATAAAATACGTTAGTTATACCAATATGTGCTGCCTGGGTTCTTTGTGCAAATTGTAGTATTTATGCTAAAATGTATCTTTAATATCCTTCCTTGTTGTGGTAATTTTCACAAGCACTAGAGACAAGAGTCCTTGTGGTAGATGTTTACAAACAGAACATTTCATTAACTGAGACATGATTTAATTGTCGTGGATATTCTAAATACCTTTCACAAACACTAAACGATAATTTATACTCGTTGAATTAGTTATAGATTATATTTGTTGGATATCGAATGTCAAATAAGTGAGGTTATATTTATAGTTGTGATTGACTGCTAGACATCTGTTAGATCATAGGTAAGTACTACAAGAGTATTTTTACCGCAATATTAAAAGTCGTTCACTGTTCCTTGAGTATATTTTGGACGCTTCGTTGTTTAGGATTTCTATTGGGTAATACAGGGATACCAACATAATACAGTTAGTTTTATTTTCGCAATCGTGATAGCTTATTGGTAAGCGCAGGAGTACCATTTGTGAACCGTACTTGTCTTAGAGTAACAATTGGCTAAAAGAGGTTTTATTCACGGCAAATCTGCCATGCCGGGGAATGTTAGAGAAGTATCTTATTATTATAAAAAGCACTAATGGTAACATTGAATGTGGTTAACGAGGATTTAGGTTCGTTATTTTGGTGATTATAAAGTCAAAAAATGCTATTCTAGTTTTTGTGATTTTATGAAATCATCCCATGCCGGGGAGTATTAGAAAAGTATCTCATTATTATAAAAAGCACTAATGGTAAAATTATATGTGGTTAACGTGGATTTAAGCTCGTTATTTTGGTGATTATAAAGTGCCGGCTTTTTAACTCGTATATGAGGTGAATTGGATTTGAAGTTTAGCCCAACTTATTCTTTATATAAACTATTTTTTGTTTTGTGTAAAAGTATATCCCAAGGATACGTGTTTAGAGGTATTTAAGTACTATAGAATTTTTGTAGGTGGTAATTTGAATTTTAGTATTAGAAGATTATTAGTAATATTGTGAAAATGGCTCGTAGATTGATTATTAACCGTCTTAACAAGGATCAATTGACTTATGAGTTGACCTTTTGGGGCATTAGTTTAGGGAGTTGTGATGAGATGAGACACAGGCTGTCCACACTGATTCAATTGGAGCATGATGGCGATATTCTACACTACCCACACTATTCATTTTCATTTGAGGAAGATGAAACTGCAGTGAAGAAGTCACTGCAAGATGTTATGAAACTAGTTGATAATCTGACGATGTAATTCAGAATCGTTAAGATAGGATGATAGCTGCGAGCGCTAAAGAAAGGGCAAGGAAAGCTGATTTAACTGCTACGAGTTTATCTGTGCTGAACAAATTTAACACCAAATTAAATGATATTGACGTTGCGAATCGTCCTACACCAGCAAATCTCACTCATTGTGCAGGCTAGAATGTTTGATTCACCTGCAAGTTCCTCGATGCTTGAAGATATTTCTTTTGTACAAGGGGCTCATAAGATAGTACCACCTCACAAGTGGGATTTAAGGAAGTTTTCGGAAGATGGTAACGGCATGTCTGTCATGGCTTTTATTGAGAGAGTGGAAGAATTGAGAATTCCCGAAATGTTCTAAAAGTTTTGCTGTTGGATACAGGGGTAGACCTTTTTTCTGATAAGGCTTATCAGATTTATAAAGATTGCAGGACCCGTTTGTCATTATGGGATGAACTAGTCAAAGAATTTACAACGGAGTATCTTACCGCTTATGATTTAGATGGATTGTTTAAGGAATTACAGAAACATACTCAACATCCATCATAATCTATAGGGGGTTCTTTAGCAGTTATGACTAGTTATTTTAATCGATGTCTGAAGATGCTAAATTAAAGGTCTTTATGCGGAATTTTCATCCATTTTATTTGGATCGGTTACGAAATCTGCCTTCGACTACCATTGCTGGGTTATGAGAACAATGTAGGAAAATGGAAGACAGAAGAGATCTTACCAACAACTGTGTTGAACCCTTAACCCTAAGGACTGGAATCGTGTTGATAATGAGGAAGATTCTAGAATTTCTGAAGTTGCGACTACTCAGGCAGCTCCTTCTTCAAATAGTAGGCCAGTTTTTTATGTTTCCATTGTAAATAGCAAGGCCATCGAGTGATAGGTTGTGCTTTGCCTAAACCCAAGCAGTGGACCAAGAAGTGGCAATATTTCGTACTAAGATTTGACTATGGATTCCCAAGTGATGAAGGACTTTTTGTTAGGACTAATTTATGAAATGTAAAATACAACTTTTTTCCATTTGTATAAAACGACAAACAAAAAATAAAAAGACAATACTTTTCAAAGGAAATAAACAACGACGCTCGTTTCTTGTACAAGGATAAACAGATTATTGAGAAAGTAGTCAAAATTTTACTAAAATTTAGGCTTTTCATATTTCTGAGACAAGCTAATATTAAAAAAAAACAGTTTCTATCATTGGTCATAAGAATTACGCCCCCTCGTGGCAGCGTTAGGAACTTGGAAATACATTCTAACAATTTCTGAGCACAATTATGTTGAGAAAAATTAATATCTGTACAATAAATCATTCCTTGTGGCTATATTTTCTTATTTGAACACTCTTTATACTAAGATATTTAGCTATATCAATATAAAAGATAACATAGCGAGAAATTAAAATTTTTGTACTGATTATGGTAGTTTTTTAGGGAGAGGTAATTTTTATTTAATCCTCTGTATACATAATGTATGATTTAAAAGATTGTATATAGTTTTATTTTATTGTTAATAAAATAAATTAGATTTTATAAATCGATTAAGTATGTGTTAAGATTTTTTATTTGATTTAGAGTGTGAAAGCATTCAAGATAAAATTTTCCAGGGCATCGTGCCAAGCAATATTTCAGATCGGACACGAGATTAGAGTCGCGTGGTAAGGCTGCAATTGTTAGTCGGGGAAACTCATTTCTAGAATTAAAAAGTTGATTTTTATGATGCCGATATTATCTTACAGCTCTCCGGAATAATTTCCGGATTATTTTCAATCAAAAGAGATTTCTTATGAATGAGGACCAACCGGGGAATTCATAGGATTTATATCCTTTTTACTTTTGTGCAGAGATATGAATGAACAATTTTTTATAAAAAAATTACTAAGCTTTTTATTGGGCTTAATTTTAATAAAAAAGTATTAATTAAGTGAATTGACTACATTTGAAATATGGATAATTTATTATTCATAATAAAATAAATTGTTTCTACACCCACATGGATATTAGCTTATCTACGCACAGATTACAAAACGAAAAGTATGCTATTGCCTTCAACTGAACGAATATATTTCATATCCATTCTAGGTAGTAAGAACACTGCAAAAAAATTTAATCCACCGATAACCGTCCATGTTTTGATCAACCGACAGCTATTATTTTTAAAATTTTAAATAAGTGACAATTCTGTCAAACTAATTGTCAATATATTTTCTAGCTATTAAGATTAAACATATATTGAAATGAGTTATTCTTGTGCGGAATCGATAAATAATAGCATTTCTGTTTTTATTTCGTCTATAATTATTAATAATTTGTTAATTTAAATAAAACCATATAAAATTTAATTACGGGTATTAAAGCAACAAAAATAAAAGAGTTGGTGGTCCTGTAGTCAACGCTGCGGCCTTACACGCAGAAAACTGGAGTTCGATTCTCGGATAGGGAAAAATAAAATGAACTTTTTTCTTTTTTTTTTTTTCGTTTATTTTATTTTAAAAATTATTAAAAGTCATAAATTATTTTAAAATTAGTTATTTTGTCTTAGTGGGTCGTAGAAAAAATATACTGTACAACTCCAGTGGATTGTCCACATCATATCCACTCTTGTTGCACAAATTACTATTCCAATATTTTAATTTTTTTCCCCAAAATTCTTCAAATTCCAAATCTTTGAAATGTTGAACTTTTTCCAATTCTGTTAACAGTATCCATATTTTATATCAGTTATTGACCTCATATTATTAGAAGCAATGGAATTTTTACTTACTGCAGTTACGAGATTAAATACTTTACAAAAATTTAATGAATCGTTAATTTTTTTTTTTTTTATTTGTTATCATAGTTCAATTTAAAAATCTAGGCGTTACTCGCGGGGTGTTTCCAATACCCCATCTAAATTATTGCAAAAAAATTAAGAACTTGTGTTATTTATTCTATTAACTTTTTTAGTTGTAGTACTATTGTAAATAAATAAAATAAAACAAAATGTTTATTAAAATTATTTATTTTACGTTATTAAAATCTTAATTTTCTAAGTAACAAATTTAGGCACAAAATGAAACAGTTATAAAAATAATTAAAAAATAAGTAATACTCTAAACTAAGCCAGTTCAACAAATTAGGAGTTTTGGTAACACGTATCACATACACTGTGTGCATGTGTTTTAGGAACATATTTTTTTGACATTTTTAGCAACCTGTCTTGCACTTTTTCATGGGAACTTCCTTGTTTATTTAGAAGCCTTTTGAGTGGTTTTCTAATTCAAGAAATTTGTGATGTTGTCATGATTTGGAGCTGCACAAGATTGAGACCAATCTCCTTTAGGAATTTCGACCTACGTGGTTTTGTGTTGGGGTTGGTTATTTGCATAATAAATTGTATACGAATTTATTCCTGCTGTATTTAAGAAGTGATAGAATAGTCTCAAGGGCCAGCGATGACAAAGTTCTTGCTATGTTGTAGGTTTGAGACTTTTGGTCAACAGTATCAACGTCTCCTTTAGTCATATGATAAAACATTATCATTTGTGGTACCGTGTTGTTTAATTTTTACAAAGATTGTCTCTAATGGTGAGTTAATTGATATAATTTTTTATTTATATCAATGAGGACACCTCCTCCGCGTTGTTTACCTGTTAAAATTTTATCCCTATCTTTTCTATTTACTGTGTAATTAGAATTAAATAGTTGTCCGCTTTTAATGTCCTCTGGAAGCCAAGTTTCCGTTAATATAACATCATACTCTTCTGAAAACAAATTTTTGCTAAATTCCGAAGCCTTTGTTCTGATAGTAAATAGTTAAAAATATGTAGCATTGCGAGATGCGTGAAAGATATGTAAAAGATGACAATAAGGTACAACTGATATGTAATATGTTGATCTTAAGCTATCACATATAAATATAAATGTGTTACTTCAAGAGTGTTGTCTTGTCCCCAGCAATTTTATATGTTAAAAAAAATAAATAAAATTCCGTAAATCAGTGACAAGTAAATTAAGTAAAATTGCAAAAATGCTTGTTAAATCTATCATGTATTTTTCAGAAGGAAATCTCTGAATGACAATAACATCGAATTATTTACAGTCTAAACATGTGTCAAAATTATCAAGCTGCTAAATTTTAATTAACCTTCTTGCAACCCGCTTTCAGGCACTTAAGTAAATTGCTGAGAGAAAATAATAACAATTAAGATTTTTTTGTTCTCAGGTAGTTGCTCTTAACAGAATCTAAAAATTAAATATTTTAACCTTTAATTGTTTATGAAGGCCCCCTACTAGCTAACTACTGTTCGAGGAAAACAACACGAAATAAGAAATAATACTTTGCAACTAGGTCCCTATTTCGCTTTCAAATATATACCTCGTTTAGAAAAACCTTTTTTTGCTGTTAACTTAAATAGTACTTGGACAAAATTTAAATAAAATGTATTTATTTCAATTGAGAAAAAGTCAAACAAATAATGCTCATGAGGAAAGGTCGTTGGCACATAAAACTGAACCTTCGGCGGAAGATTATGGGACTTCAGTCAGATCATCAATACATTTAATTTCTTTCTTCATGTTATTTTGTTGTATGAACACCTTACTTCCCATAGTCCAAGCTAATTGTTGCCTATATTTTTTCTGTGTCACTTGTAGCAGTTCATAGGTTTGTTGAGAAAGATCCTCATAAATAGTAATACCAGTCTGTTTGTCCTTTTTTGGCTAGAAAACGCTCATTTTTCTTCATTGTTGATACAAATTTAACCCAAATAGTTCTAGTTCCGGTCTTCTTATTTGCAAAACCAATTCTGAATACATCATCTATATCACCTGCGATACAATCAACTTTCAGTGCACTATTGATAAACCCTAAAATGATTTCAAGGACGCTCTCATTGTCACTTTTTTCTAGTCTATTAATTCTTATGGTATTTTTTCATTTTAGGTGATCCATAAATCCGTGAATATTATATATTTCTTTTTCATTATGATGTACCCTTTTTTTCAATATTACTAATATTAACTGTCCGCTTGGATACATTCTATGTTATATCTTCTAATTTTTTATCAATCTTCTTTGCTGGTTTAAATGCAAATTTTTCACATACCTTTTCTATTAATTTTTTGAGTCGTTCGTCTAAGGTGAGACTGGAATTTTTTTTCATTTTTGTTTCCTTTGACAACGAATAGTTGGCCCGTAAATTTTTATCGGAGAACCGAGACTGTTTTGGTAGCGTTATTACTGGGATTTGCCGGTTATGTTTAAAACAAATTTACTATACTTTTGTAACAATTAAAACACTATACTCGGACGAAATATTGGAGAAGGTAAGTCATATGCATGATCAACACTGTTGTCTATGAATGAAAATTCCGACAGAGTCAGCATAGGCGGCGTATCAAATACCAAATAATTATTAATTATTTATTAGGTATTTGTTAGTAAACTTTATTAAATTTGTTTGTCAACATCTTTCAAGAAATGAATATATTTTCTAATGACTTCGTTATCTATGTTTAATGGTTTTAAAATGTGTTTCAAGTAAATAAACGATAGACGGGTTACAGATTACATCTTGTCAGCACAGGCACAAAGACAGTTGAAAACTAACTTTCGATGAAGTTAGATTTGTATCGCTTAACTATTTACGAAAATTATTTTATACTTTATAAACACTTTGCTCTTTTCTGATATACGAGTAGGTGTTCATGTTTGCGCCTTACAATTTGGTAGTGGTAGTGCATATTCGAGGAGTTATATTTATTGTATAGTATATTAGGTAGGTACTTTAAAAGTTTATTAAATAGTAAAATATTGGTGTCTTTATAAATTTAATAAAAACAATTTAATAGTAGAATTATATTGTTACAATAGTAATGGATTCAGAGGCGGGTCCAAGTGAAATCCAATTATGTCGGCGAAAGCCCTTTTCAAAGGATGAAAAGAACATTGTAACGTTCATATGCGCTGAGAATAATCATGATTTAATGAACGTGAGACATAGCAAATTTATATGGATTATTGTTTAAGATTTTTACTAAATTTTGAGAATAAAAGTATGTTTTTTTAACACAAATTAATTAAATAGTATTTCAGTTATAAATACCATTGGTTTAGTCCTATTACAAATAAATTAAATAGTATTTCATTCACAAATACCTTTCGTTTAGTCATTTTTATTATAAATATATTAATTGTATTTTAATTATAAATGCCATGGTTTAATCGTGTTACCTACTTTTAAAGTGTACACTAATCTCGTTAATCTCTAATTATTTATTTCCTTTAGTCATCTATTTTACCTTTTATAAGTCTTAATAAATTTAATAATATTGTTTATTGACATATTTCTAACTTGTTTCCAAGTAACTATCACTATCATTCAATTTGACAACAGATACGTTTTTCAAGTAATTCTTAAGTCCGTTCTTTCGAGGTGCTGGCTACACCAGTACCATTCCGAAGTGTGTTCTCTGGAGCACAGGCGGAAACGATCAAGAAGGTACCTTTTTAGCTTTGGTTTTGGCGAGCTGAAGAAGTCAAGTCAAACTATCGCATGGCGTTAAAATTTTTCTATTTTTCGAAAAAGGTCATCTCTTCAGAGATATCAGGCGACCTATTTAAAATACTAAAAATAATAGTTTTAAATAAAGATCACTTTGACAAAAAAAGTTATAAAAAAAACTTGAAAATGGCCGATCCTTTGTGGGCCTCCTTTTGGATGTTAAGCAGGAAAATGATGTTTTCCATGTCCTGGGAACCTTCCCTAAATATGTTTACCATGTCGTGGGGACCTTCCCTAAAAATGATGTGCATCTGCGGTTTCATGGTTCCTTTTGGTCTTCAATACAAAATGGGGCCTAACCAAGAAAAAACCATTTCGAGATCTACCCATCCTAGGGCGGAGTAGGTGTGTTTTGTGCTAGCACAATAATTTTTTTGGTAAGTTCCACCCAATTTATTTGAGGTTAATTTTTTTTTGGTGCCACATTGGAGATTGGCTTTTAGTTTGAAGTGCCGGGCAATGCCTATTTTTTTATGTAACTAAATTTTATTTATTTTTTTATTCACACAAGAATGTTTCTTAAGAATCTATAAGTATTCTTCGTTATTACATAGTGTGAACCGAATACAGCTGTAGGAGGGGGTATAACGATTTAAAAACATATGAACATATTTTCTAGTAATCATTCAAGCCACTAGTAACTGTGGACTTGTGAATGTATTTAAAATTTTAAAATAAAAACATTTTTTATAAAACCCTTAGAAGGTTAAACTATTGTAAATCAGCAGATACTAACTTTAGTTAGGAGTAGGCATCTGTTATTATTATTAATTTAAAGGATATATTTTTTATAAAACCCTTAGAAGGTTAAACTATTGTAAATCAGCAGATACTAACTTTAGTTAGGAGTAGGCATCTGTCGTTATTATTTTAAAGAATCATTCAATATCAAGTATTGGAACTTGTATTTCGTTCGCCTGGAGGGCCTTAAAGAATTTGTAGAAAGATCTAGTTGTCTTGATTTAGTCTTTGTTTTTTTAGTTTCCATAAGATCAAAATTAAATGGCGTCCACTATTAAAAGTTTTCAGAACCCACGAACCCTGCTTCCAGGCTATAGAGCTGTCGTGCTCTTGTAACCTTTCGTTTGCCTATGAAAACCGTCTCAAAAAGGGAACAAAAAGTGTTACAACATTATATGTAATGTGTATAATAGGCTGAAACAGACACTTCCTACAAATGAAGCTGTAAACCGCAGTTCTTTTTTAACTGGAGTATATGTTTCAACAATTAAACGTATTGTACGCGAAAAGACAAAAAAGCCCCTAAAACGCATACCCGTGGTCGAAAATTGTTAAAATTAGACGATAACCAAAAACAAATCATTCGAAGAACTGTACTTTCTTTTTTTTTTTGCGAAAACAAAGCCCCAACACTTAAAGTTGTTCTTACAAAATTAAGAGAAAGCGAAGAAATTCCATTAATAAGCCGTGAAACTTTGAAAAATTTTATGGGGCCTAAAATTTCGGTTTGTCAAACGGTGTTGGAAATCAATTTTAATTGAGAGGTTAGATATAGTGTCCTGGTGATGGCGTTATTTACGAAATATTAAAGAGTTTAGAGCCACTAATAAAAAGATATACTATCTCGATGAAACGTGGGTGAATACTGGACACACAGTATCTAAGATATGGCAAGATACTTCTGTAACTAGTCATCGCCAAGCTTTTATAGAGAGATTATCTACCGGTTTAAAAGCATCATCAGGTAAACGACAGCGCCTAATTGTTACCCATATCGGAAATGACAGTGGATTTTTGGAAAATAGCGCTCTTGTGTTTATATAGAAAAAGAAACAGGAGACTACCACGAGCACATGAATGCGGAATGCTTTGAAAAATGGTTTACTGAAGTATTACAGCGTGTAGAACGAAATTCAGTTATTGTACTAGATAGCGCTTCTTATCACAGTCGACGAGTTGAACGCATTTCGATAATTTCCAGTAGGAGATGCTTAAAGTGGAATTAATGGACCTAATAAAGGAACACCGCCATAAATATATTCAATTTTTTCTCTTTTGTTTTTCCTAATCAGTAACCATAAAAAAGCAATATGGATCCCTATATTAATAATTATGATATAGAAATAGTAAAACCAATAGTTTTAAATAGTATAATGGACATCACAAATAACAATTCCATTAAAAAATCGCAATTTAAGGTTTTTCATAAAAACATAAGGAGCATTCAAAAAAATTTTGATGAGCTAGTTCTATTAATAACTCATATAGATTGTGACTTTGATATCATAATTCATCACTTTATGAATATTTAAGTAAAGCTAAAACTAAAACGCATATTATAACTGGCGATATTAATATTAATATATTGTTAGAAGACGTCGATTTTGTAAATGAATATAAAACCATATTAAATTCTTTTGAATATATTTCGTATATCAATGACATAACTAGACGAGTAAGCGGTACATGTTTAGATCACTTTTATGTCAAATGTAAAGGTCCGATATTTACTGAAATAAATTCTTATATCCTCAGGTGTGACCCTAAAGATCATGACCCAGTAATCCTTACATTAAAAAGTTCATTTATTTACAATAAACCAAACCCAAATAAATATAAAAAATTTGTTAATTATTCTAAACTAAGAAACGATCTAAAACAGGTAAACTGGAACATGATTAATATAAACAATAACGTAGATGTCGTGACAGAAACATTTATTTCTACTTTAAATACATATATTGAAAAAAATTCTACAACTGTAAAGATAGCTATAAGTAAAAAAATTAAAAAACCATGGATAACCAAAGATCTACTTAAATTAATAACAGAAAAAAATAATATCTATTTGGAATTACAAAAAAACCAAAATTATTATCTAGAACAAAGCTATTAAAATCTTAAAAATAGATTAACTAAGTCAATTCAAAAGGCAAAAAAAGAATACGCTAAACGTTTAATAGACAAAAATAAAAACTCCTCACAAGGTATGTGGAATTGTGTAAATCAGATAAGCGGAAAGTCAAGCCCTAAAACAAAAATAACATCACTTAAAAAACATAATGAAATAATTACAGATAAAAACGCCATAGCAAATGAATTTAACAATTTTTTTAGCGACTTAGGGGAACAATATGCGAGAAACATAAAAACACCGGAAAATTTCACGGAAAATATCCCACATTTTGAAAACACTTTCTATCTACACCCTACCCATGAAACTGAGGTTGAAAATTTAATAAAATCTCTCAAAAACAAAAAGTCTCATGGAAATGATGGCATTCGATCGGAAACCTTAAAACATGTATCGGACATTATTAATAAACCTTTATCAGATTTAATTAATATATGTTTTGAAAAATCCTATTATCCTAAATGTCTAAAAGTCGGTATTATTAAGCCAATACACAAGTCAGGATCTAAATTGGAAGTAGGAAACTATCGACCTATATCCCTAATATCTACGTTATCAAAAGTTATAGAAAACATTTTAAAAACCAGAATTGTAAAATTTTTAGACAAATTCCAGATTATTTCAAAAAATCAGTATGGCTTTAGAGAGGGTAAATCAACGGAAGATGCTATATGTGCTTTAACAAAATCCATTTATGAAGCTATAGATTCAAAAACACCAGCATTATGCATATTCGTTGATCTCTCAAAAGCTTTTGACACGGTATCGCATAATATATTACTCCAAAAATTTAAATGTTATGTATTTAGGGGAAGAATTTTTCGACTTATAGAACGTTATTTGAATGATCGAAATCAACAGGTTTATCTTGATGGTGCCACGAGCGATATGAGAGCTGTAACCTTTGGTGTTCCGCAAGGCACCGTTCTTGGACCTTTGTTATTCACTATATATATAAACAGTTTATTGACAATGAACATAAAAGGTGCCATTACGAGCTTTGCTGATGACACCGCAATATTTTATAAAGGAGACACTTGGAAAAACCTAAAAGTTATGGTAGAAGCTGACTTTTCTATTATTAAAAGGTGGCTTGCATATAACAAACTCACTCTGAATGTAGAAAAAACTAGTTACATGCCGTTTACTTCCTATTCAAGTAACTTGCCTGACCTGGGAAATTTGATAATCGACCAAACAACGCAGATTCCTGATTCAGAGCACATTAGATACTTAGGAATTGTCATCGATAAACATCTGCGCTGGGATTTGCATATAAATCATCTTGCTAAAAAGATAAGAGGTCTTATTAGTAAATTCAAATTTTTAAGGGAATACCTGGATATACCTTATTTAAAAACTGTGTACTATGCCTTGGTTCAATCTCAGTTAACATATGGTATACTAGGATGGGGAGGAGTTTACGATATCTACCTTGAAAAAATTTCCATTTTGCAAAAATGGATTTTAAAACTGATTTATAACAAAAAACCTACATACTCAAGTAATTTGGTTTATAACTATAGTCAAATCCTTGATATAAGGCAACTTTTCTGCCAACGTATACTTATAGCTATCTATAAAAATAAAATAGAAATGTTGGAAGTAGACCATATTTATAATACCCGAAGACGAAATCAAAATTTTAAAGTACCAAAATGTAATAAGAATATTAAACAACGAAGTATACATTTTATAGGCCCTAAATTATATAATATCTTACCAAATGATTTAAAACGTATTAACAAATTTTACTCTTTTAAAAATAAAGTCAAACTGTGGATATTAAAAACTGATAGAACTGTATTTAGCAATATAGTTAATAACGATTAAATAAAAAAGATATATATGTTTTTGAATTCATTTACTTACTTACTTTTGTAACAACTCAAAATAATTGTAAAAATAAAAAAAAAATGTACAAAAAAAATACAAAAAAGAAAATACAAAAAAAAAGATCAAAACAAAAAAATATATACCTATAGATTTTTTATATTGATTTTTCATATTGATTTTTCATATTTTTCTTTTTTAATTTTTTTTTTGTATTATCTATTATTATCTTATACCATTACTACCAATATATCACGTACAAGCTGTATAGGCCTCGTCCTACACAGCTTCTGTGATTATTCATGTTTATTTATTGTAATTTTTCCTGTTTATATATTTATGTTATATTGATGTAAAATAAACATTATTATTAATATTATTATTATTATTTTTAATATTATTATTATTATTATTATAATATGTTGTCGACACAATGGCTCGTGATCGTAATATTACGGTCCTCTTTATCACTGCGAATTCAATCCTGTTGAACTAATTTGGGCGCAAGTGAAAGCGTTTGTAGCTCAAGAAAATAAAACCTTTAAAATAGCCTACTTTCAAAGTTTATTAAAAACCGGTATAGAACGTATAAAACCTGAAGATTGGCAGAACGGTATTTCCCATGTACTTAAGGAAGAAAATAATATGTAGCGCTTGGACGGTATGATCGAAACGGTAATTGAACCTTTAGTCATAACTTTAAGTTCCGACAATAAAGACGATTCCAGTGATAGTTCTGCAGAATCAATGGATTACGAAACTTCATAGATTTAGAATTTAAGTAAGTGAAACTAAGCCTAATTTACATATTTTTATAATAAACAAAATACAATTATAAACATAGATAAATTATTATAACAAAAATAGATAACCAACCTACTTTCATCTAGTAATATTCACAAATGCCCATTTCATTTGCCAATATAGTATTTCTGCGACACTGGAAGAGTGCATTTTGATATAATAACGATACCTTTTCAGTTTTTAGACGCACCTTCTTTAATATTTTGTTCTACTATAATACCCCGTTTAATTTTCCAATAGTGTTTCTACGCCACTGGCATAATATTTACATATTTTAACAATAAACAAAACAAAATTATAAACATAAATGATGATTATTATTACAAAAATAGATAACCAACCTACTTTCATATAATATTATTTACTATTACCGCAATTAATTTGCCAATAGTTTTTATACGCCACTGTCGTAATTAATTTTAACAATAAACATGCATTTATGACTAGTTGGCACGTGATTCCGATAACTTCTGTAGTTTGATTCCATTCATTATGCCTTGGTATAGTATGATTGTTGTACGTGAACAGAAAGTAATCACGTTCTTCAATATTTTGTCCGAGTTAAAATATTTCACTCACATGAAAGTATTCTTTCCACAGTAAACCTCAAAAAAAATATATAAATTTTACTTATAGATTTGCCACTTAAAAGTATTGGTACTGCTGGAGCTCGAAAACACGTCTACTCACTAGAACAACACATTCTATCCTTTTGTTACGAGCGATTTTAGAGTTTTAAAATATGGAGTACCCCAGGGAACAATCCTGGGATAAATTATCTTTAATATATACTTGAATTATATATTTCTACAAGATACAAAATTTGATATTGTGAGTTTTGCTGATGACGTCGCTGTATTATATAAAAATGACAATTGGTCAGCTCTTAAAAATGATATTAAAATTGATTTTGTTATAATAGTTAAATTTTTTGAAAGCAGACTACATATAATAAATTATAAAATAACCTTTTTTACAGTTAACTTCATATATAGCGTTGACTTACCACCGTTTGAACAAATTTCTATTACTGTATTCACAAAATAAATGCTTCATATCAAAACAATAAAGATCTCGGAATTAAGATATGACCATCAAATAAACAACCTAAATTAACTTACCTCAAAATTCTTTATCATACATTAGTCGAAAACCATCTAACATACGGTCTTATTGCTTAGGGATCGACTGGCCAAACTTTTATTTATTACTTATATTAGTATCTGAGCTAGGCCAGAGGGTTGTAAGATTCCTCGGTACAAGATATTTTATTTTTGTAAAAAAACTTTCAGTTTTTGCAACCAAACTTAGAGTACTATGAGACATTTGCATTGACTGAGATATTTCAAGTACATTATTTGGTGACAGAATAATAATTTTTATTAAAAATAGTAGTTGCACAGAAAGAAATAGATTAATGTAGCGGTTTTGCCAGACTAAGTATCATAATACTTATAGGAATATTGATAGAGAGTAAGCAATATCTTACTACTATAGTAAATCAGTCAATTAATCCCTATATTTTTTATTTCATTACCGCGGTAGCATACTCGAAAACAAAAATTCTTATAGCGCCGACTGAATGACTTATAATCAGCAGATTCAGTTTTATACAATCTGATATCTATTATCACTCTAAAACGCATTATAATCTCAGTGATCCCGTTTTATATTCCATAACACCCTTTCTGTTGTCATTACCAGAAACATACAGATTTTTGGTGGTGGGGGACCCGCTACGCCACTAACCTATTAATTGTTGGTGTCAATTTGCAGTCTTTTGTCTTAGCGTCGTGTGTGCCCATATGTTAGTTTTAGTTAAGTATATGAGCCAGTGTTTTTCTTGTGATCTTGTGTAACATGGAAGCTTATTTAGAGACTATTATTGAGGCAGCGGTTCTTTACACTGTCGTCGCCACTTTCTGAGCTAAAACAGAAAGTTTTTATGTTATTTCATTTTCTTCTACGCACATGAAAATGTACAGTGTGTGTGTCTTTTAAATAGTGAAATAAAAACGTTTTATTTTGTCTCATTAGAAAGTGGTGACATCATTCTAAGAAATTACTGCTTCAAGAATTACTGCTTTAAGAATTTGCTATCCAATGATAATATGGTATTTTTAATTACATGCATAATAAAAAGTCATAATTTAATATTATTGATTGCTGCCAATGTTAAACGTTTGTATATTAGGATCGATATTAGGTCAAAATTTTTTGACAATAAAATTAGAACATGAAAAGTCCATAGAATTCTCATTCATCAATATGTATTTATTTAAATTTATTATACAGTATGTCCCTCTAGGTTGGAATCTTATTAATTATTTTAGGAAAAAAAGTTATTCTTCATAAAAAGTTCTGCATTATCTAAAACCTAGAATACAGTCATCAAATATCAAATTTTTTCATTGGTATACGAGGTATATGAGTTTTTGTCAAAAGTAAAGTACCTTTATTCTTTATACGACTGATAAAATTTGATATCTGATGGTTGTATTTTAGGTTTTAGACCATGCTCGACTTTTTATAAAGAATAACTTTTTTCTCAATATTATTTTTTAGGAAAAAAGTTATTTTTGCATTTTTATGTTTTATAAAAATATAATTATTGTAAAATAAATGTGTTTAGGTAAATTTTTTTTTTTTTTTTAATAAACCATATAAAAGGAAATCGAAAACAAATTTATTGCTCTGCTAACCAAAATAAGTAAAAAGTGGCAATTTTAAATATTTTAGTTTATTGTCTAGCGGGGCACAACAATAAACAAATTTTAATAATTTTTTAATTATAAGAAGATGGTGGGTTATTATACATTTATATTTCAAAATTTAAGGGCTGCTATAAAAAAATTGTATTACCTATCAAATGTACAATTTCTTTATTTCAATCAGTAATTTTTTGATGATAAATCTATGGCAAATTAATGTTCATCCCACAATCTTCTAATAACCAAAAATTTATTAAAATTCGTTTATTGCTGTGCCCGCTATACAATAAACCAAATGCTTAAAATTATCAACTTTTACGTATTTTGGTTAGCTTTTAAATATAGTATAATCACATATCCACTATAAAACTAGTTCATAATAACTATGAGAACATTTTATAAACAGTGGTATTCTATGCTATTATGACAATATAAGTGAATGATAATCCGTATGAGAATAGCTTATAAACTTTATAATCTAGTTTTATTATCAGTACATCCGAAATTGGCCTCAGGTAAGAAATTATAATACCTGCTATAGGAATTTTTTACACCTCTCACAGAGTAGTTCATTTATTTGTATGTGAACGATTGTATAATAATAATAAGACGATTTCACTGTCAATAAGTAATGCATTGGTAACCTTTAACAAACCGTGTTGTATTATGTCTATAGTCTGTATATTAACGGTTATGGAAGGTTCTAGCAATTCTTGTTCCATATCAGCAACAGCTCGTTTTGCTGTCCCATATAGTATACAACAGTTAAATAAAGAGTACGAGAATTCTGGTAATGATTAGACCGCATTTCTTTTAGTGTGGTTACTAGAAAAATGGTTCGGTGTTTTACTTGATTGTTTATAAACAGGTAATGTATATAATATAATAGTTTATAAATAATTCTGTTTCTTTTATATTGATTTATCCTGGCAAATCTAAAAAATGTTTGTAAAAAAACTGTTTTTGTACTAAACAGTACTATTTCTTCACCTCGTAACAGTAATGCCCAAATTTTAAATACCTTCTATGATTTATTTTACAAAGTGCAAGTAAGCATCTAATCGGCTATTTTCCTTTCTGTGTTTTGATTAGTAAGTTGAGTTGAAAGAACACCACACAACCTGTAACAAAAGCAAAGGTTATACGCTATATTTCCTGATTTAAATACAATCGTTTAGAATCTAATACAAACATTAAAATTTTTACATAATTTTGGATCGCACTGTACAAGATTTACAACTTATCATCCACAATCTCAATTCTATTGAACTTACTTTTCGAGATCTCTTCCTAATTTCTGCTTCCACATTCGTATCCATAATAACATACCCTACAGATACATGACTCGCAACCCGCAATAGTAATGCTATCGCATTATTCTAGAGAATTTAGTATCCAAGTATCGTAAACGTCTGGTTAGCCGGATTATTTCACGGCCCGAAGTATCTCTATAACTTAATCCACTGCTCATCTCGATAAGTTCATTTGAAATATTGTTCTTGTTCTGGTGTCAAGAACTAAGAGGATTTATTACAATAATAGACTTTACAAACTTTCGAAAACCAGAACAGTGAAAATCCATACACAAGCAAAACTAACGTTTTCTCTTGACAACCGTAATTTTAGCTTCGCCTTCATTATTGCTTTCTACGGAACAGAACTGAGCAAACCCCCGGACGTGATGTTACAACAATAACAGAGTTAATACGTCTTCTATTATAAATAGCTTTTAGTTCTGAAATATATTTGAGATAGCGTTTACGGAAATATTGAGTTTATGAGGAGGGTTTATTTTTTACATTTAAAAGATTATAACGGGAATATTTACTATTACTCAAAGATCGGTGTTAGTTGGTAACCTCCTAAATTTTGTATATTATTATTTAGAATTTAGAAAACCGTTACAAAAAAAAGTTATAGTGTTCTCCTAGAGCTTAGAGAAGAATACCACTTCGGCTAGCTGTCGGGACAAAAGGTGTGGGACATTAAATAGTTAGTAATACTGATTATCCTAAAAGTTTAAGTAAATAAAACGCAAGAGTCGTGTTTTTATAAAATTTTACTATTGAATTGTCTAAAAGGTAGATAGGTATACATTTACCTAGAGCACTTTTAAAACTAACCTACCCATTAATAGGATATCTATGATTTTACTTAAGTTAAAGGGAAATTCTCTGAATTCAAAATTATTAGAGTAAAAGAAATAATTAATAGTACCCCGTGATCACTAAGGCTTACAGCAGGTTAAGCTTAAGCACAATTAATACAGTTACAGAATTATTCTTATAAATAAAATTTAAATGATAAATCGTAATATAAATTACTAGTATCACTGAAGTTATTAGACTGAAGGTCTTTCATACCTTGGTTTGCAGATTTTCAGATACCTGATTTCTGGTAATAATCCATCAAGCGATGGAACTCTCAACCACTGGTATTGGTTACGATTACCCTGGACAGGAAACTTGCTTAAAACTTGCAGGACGTCAAATGGACAAAACTGGACTAAGTACTAGGAACAAAACTGGACTTAGTAATCACAGCGCATCACCCAGATACGTCTGGAATATCCGGAACACTGGAATAGCGGCTGCGGACGGAATCCAATGGGGTCGTTGACTACAACCCTCTAGAGGTCTGATACAGGCAGTCGGTGGTGCGGGCCGTTAGCAGGCTTCGCTCACCGCGGTCGTAGTAAACCCAAAAATAATGGATTAGGGTACCAACCCCTGCGCGACACAGCAACGTGTTTAACAACCCGATCACTATCGGCGACAAACGTATTGGTTTTTTTCATGTGCTTCGCGACGACTCTCGACTCACAAGGCCAGACGAACAGTCACCCACGTACCTCCGGTACCTTTCTTAACGAAACGACGACAAATAATGAACCTCGAACCCACATACTTTGATTTTCTTTTACTATACGGAGAATGGTCGCACTGCGCAGCTCTCTGAGTGCCTTTTAAAAGGAGATAGAAAACTCCGCCATTTTGAACCCTTATTACGTGTTGCCTACATCTTGGCGCAATATTTTTAATAGGTGCGTTTTAATCATCCGCTTCTGCTTCGGAATTGTCGGTTTTCTTGTTTTAATCTGACAGGTTAGAACGACTGAACCGACAATTCTGAAAGCAGAAGCGGATGATTAAAACGCACCTGATATTTTGCTTGCTGCTGTCAGTGTCAGTGAATATTATTTTTGGAGTCACAGTTTATTGCTAAAGAATCAGTTAGCTCACTCGGACCAGTTGAAAGTTCCAAAATAACATCCACTCCAGGGATTCAAATTCAGGATACGCAGAAGACTGCTGTTTTAATATAGGCGGTTGTCATATATTGTATTATCTGAGTTGCGCAGTGTATAAACTGGAACATTGAGATAAAAAGTGCCGACGCAGAGTGAGCGATCTGATTCTTTAGCTATAAACTGTGTCATAGGGTTCAAAATGGCCGCGTTCTATGTTGGACGTGTCGGACCTCTCTCTTGCCCCGTATAGTAATCAAAGTATGTGCTCGAACTTCATGGCTACGGCATATTTAACCCCTTTTCCAAAAGTCAAGATGGCTGCACCAAGGACGATATGACCATACATATTTTGGAAATCACATTTCCGGTGATCGCCACAAGTTACCAGAAAACTTACCTAAATTAATCTAATTCAACCCCAAACTTATTTATACATCCTAATAAAATATTATTCCTAACTAGAGTTAAGTATTAAACCTAATTTTCCTAGAAATGCACCCTAATATAACATGACGTCATAGACAATCAATGGTATTAATTTCAAATAGCACAACAACAAATATCCTCTTAATGTTATCTGTTAAATTCGTACCACGGAACAAACATTGGCTATCGGACCGTACAAACTAGACGACAGTTATTTCCTAGAGAGAAGAAGATAACCCGAATTTCGATAATTAATAATGTCAAAATATTGTTAAAATAAAATGTAAACAAACGTGAAATACAACTAAATATTGATATAAAAGGGATGAAAACTAAGTAAAATAACTACCACATACTCTCAGGTCATTATGCTACACGTTTTCTGCTCGTAAAACCATCAGGATCTTAAAAAAAAAAAAATTAAGACAACAGAGAAAAGTGCAATGAATTGAATCATATTAAAAGTTTTATTCAAAACAAAGCAATGCCTTTTTAAAATGCCGTGTAATGCTGTGTATTAAGGATATGTTTTAAATGCCTGTATCCTTTAATTTACCAAAGGTTCTTATTCAAGACAAATTAACACTTTATTACAAGTTAACATTATTTATACTAAGAATGTGTTTTAAATGCCCATATCCTTTAAAATAATCGAAGGTTCTTGTTCAAGACAAATCAATATTTTATTAAAAGTTAATATTCTTTATACTAAGAATGTGTTTTAAATGCCATACCTATTTAATTATTCTAAAACTATAATCAACATGTAACAAGATGTTTTTTTATTAATTTTTTATTTCGCTCTAAAGTGGTTTTCTTCTGGAATTCAAATTCTAGTAATGCACTATTTTTCGTTTGTATTTTTTGCTTGTTCAGTTAAAATATAATTCAGCCAATTTGTATTAGATACATAACCAAATTAAAAGTACTATGTAACACACTTCTTGACTTTTATTAATAGTGTCTCATTTTGACAAACATAAGGAGGTCCAATAATTTTAGCGATGTGTGCAGAAATACTTTATGTACACTTGTTCAACTATACAAAAAATCGTCAGCTTTTCTTTTTCCAAGCATGATTTACCCAATTTATTATCAAATAGTTTCTTAAAATTGGAACATTGAACAAAAGAAATAAAAAACATATCTTCTCTTTTGTATCCAAGTTTGTTTTCAAGACAAAGAAAGTTAACCTATCTGGATCCAAAAGTTTTGAGTTCTTTTTAAAAAATACAGAAAATATAAATAAAAGGAACCCTTCCCAAAGTACAGGAGAATGACAGTATTATAAAAAATACTGTTATTTAAAGCTGAACCAAGAATTCAGAAAGTTAATGGGTTTTACGATTGTAAAAAATGATGGAGTAGTAAAAACTGCAGGTTAACCGAAACAATACCAAATTCATTGGTAAAATTATGAGTCGGGTATATAAAAATATTATTGACATCGTGTAGGTACCAAATAATAATATTAAGATTACAAATATTTCTAAAACGATAAAACAAATATTAAAATTACTCAGTATTTTTACTCATGACTGTATTTGTCTATATTGATTTTAATCTTTCACGAAGTATCTATCTTCCTACATGTGTGTATTATTAATTAATTATCCAATTTGTCGGCTCTTTTTAGTAATTAAAACATCTTAAAAAGTTTAACCTCCATTATTAGATATACATTCATGAATTGATTTCGAAAAATTATGAAGTTATACATTAGCACAATTTACTGTTAAATGTTCAATTGATGATAATGGATACAAGGTTATCGATAATCGAAACCATATACCTTTGATTGGCCATTAATATTAACGTAACTATTTTGGTGTCACATTAATCATGAAAATATGGTGGTATAGCACTATAGTCCTTCCTATATAACATGTATATAACAGTAAATATTTCGTTCTACTAAATTAATTATTCAATATTTTCATTTATATTAAATATAAAATAAGAATAAAAACCAATTATGCAGTTGTAAAGCATAATTTAATTAAATAAATTTCGTAATTCAATATTTTAATAAATAAAGATTGTACTGAAACTTTTTTCAGTGTTATTAGTTTTAACAAAACACAAATAATTTAATAATGTCATGAATTATAAATATTCTTAAGTTAAAACTTTTGTTCAAAAATAAATTGATATCATTAAAGCTTGAAAGTAGGTAGTTATTTACTTATTTACGATTTGTGTTTTATACCTTAAAAGATAAATAAGGATGTATTTAGATTATAAAACTTTTTATTTCTTTCGCAGTTACACCGGAGCAAATGTAACTTTTTTTATTGGAAAAGGCATCGTAAGTCGTTTTTATTGGCTTCTCTGGGTTTTAAAGCTTCTTATATATCTCTGTTCATTTTCTTAACCAGGCCGTTGTTTTATTAAAATAAAGAATAAAATAAAATGACATAAATAAATAACGCTATAAAACCGTGCCCAAATAAAGGTAGGTATGCATATTTATAGCGTATTTGAGGAGTAAGAAAAATCTAGTTAGAATATTTCTGTGATAAGATGGCAAAAGCATATATGTCAAAATTTTGCCATTTTGATATTATTATACCTTTATGATCCTAGTAATGAGATCTATAAGATAGCAAAATGAGATATGCAAAATTTATTTCTGTGTTGTGCTATTTGATAGTGTCAAGATCGAATATTTTGAAAACAGCGATAACTAACTTTGGCAAAGCCATATATGTCTTATACAAGTTATTTCCTGCTTGTAGTCTATTGGTGCATCTTATTTGAGAAGGTGGCAATATACTATATGTTAATATATTGTAAAATAGCATCAAATATTTCTCTAATATGCGCTCATTTAACCCTTAACTACTACCACTGGGTCACATTGACCCATGCGCAATTGGTAATTTGTCAGTGCGACATTCTACGGAGATTCTATTGCTTGGGTTTCTCAGTATGCTCTAGGTAGCCAGCACGGGGGTTTATATCATATGCACAATTTGCCAACCCGTTTACTGCGCAGACCACCGGGCGCTTGGGTGCTCTGAAGTCCGTTTTACAATAACCAAATTGTATTAAAATGCAAAGCACACTGAATAATTTATTAACATCTCGCTCAGTAACACAAAAAAGTATAATTTCAACAATTTTAATTTATATATTAAACAAAATTAAAAAATCATGTCTTTACTTAGTTATTTGTACAATGTTAATCTGTCTTTATGTCCGCTACATAATAATAATAATAATAATAATAATAATAATGTTTATTCACGAAAATATACATGTAAGTAATATAAACATAAATCATTTGTAAATAAACAATGGAATCACAGAAGCTGTATCAACTACAGCTTGTATGTGATATATCCGTTTCCTTAAATCTAAAACGATAGCTAAAACTATGAACAATTTTTTTTTTCTTTTTTTTTTTTTCTTACAAGCAAACTTATTTGTATCCTAAATTAAAATAAACAAAATTCTAATACATATTTTCAAATCCGGTGGGTAATTATGTGTCACTTTCGGGTAAATGTCAATTTTGGGTGAATGTCAGTAAAAGGTAAGTATAATAAATTTATTTCAAGTACTAGGTACATTGTTTTTAAAACGTGTTTGTACTACAATTGATTAACAATCTTATGAAATATTTCTCTGTCATAATTTGATATCCACTTTTTTGTTTTTTGTTTAAATAAATTATAATTACAAATATTTTTTATTTCCTCAGGTACCAAATTGAGAACTTTTGGTCCCAAATAATTGCAGTGTTTCTATCCAATAGTTTTTAAACACCTTGGAGCTACAACAGTGTTATCTTTGCATCGTGTGTTATAAGGGTGATCTAAAAGTGTAACTGTGATTTTTCGTTCATGAATATTTAACAGCATTTGTAGGCAGTATAGCTGTCTGATGTCAAATACTGCGATTTCTGTATACAAGTTATTGCTAGAATAAGTTCGGTCTTTCCCTAGTATAATTTTTAGGATTTTTTTTTTGAACGATATTAAGACAATTAATATAGGTATTACCAACACCTCCCCAGCCAATAATTCCATATAATAATTGGGATTGTATTAATCCAAAATATATAATTTTCATGTCAGGGATTTCTAAATATTCTTTTAAAGATCTAAAATGAGACAGAAAACCACGTAGCCTTTTAGTTAAATTTGACATATGTAAATCCCATCTTAAATGTCGGTCTAATGTTACTCCTAAATATTTTATCGAGCTGGCTTCCGGAATTTGAACATTTTGGTTGATTATTAATGACCCAAAATTGGGTAATTTATGGTTGTAAGAGGTAAAGGGTAAGTATTTTGTTTTTTCCACATTAAGTGTTAATTTATTATATTTAAACCATTTTAAAGTATTGGTAAAATCAGATTCTGCTTTTAATTTTAAGTTCTCCCAAGTTTCATCACTATATAAAATTACAGTATCATCTGCGAAGCTTAGTATAGTTCCTTGAGAATTTTGGAGCAGTAAGTTGTTTATATATATCGTAAATAATACAGGCCCTAGTACTGTACCCTGAGGAACCCCGTAAGTTATTTTTTGTTCACTACTGACTATACCATCTAAGTTTACAGTTTGTTTTCTCTCCGACAGGTAGCTTTTCAACAGATCATATGCTTTTCCTCGAATCCCGATATTTTCCAATTTTTCAAGCAGTTTAATGTGGCATACCGTGTCAAAGGCATTTGAAAGATCGACAAAAATACCTAAAGAGGGTTTATTTGAATCTATTGACTTATAGATATAGGATGTAAGTTTATAAATTGCGTCTTCTGTAGATCTTCCATCTCTAAAACCATATTGATGTTTCGATAATATTTTATATTTTTCTGTGAATTTATTTAGTCTAATTTTTATGATTTTTTCTATTATTTTTGTTACATTTGATAATAAGGATACTGGTCGATAATTTATTATTTTAAGTTTATTTCCACTTTTATATAATGGTTTTATAGAACTAATTTTGAAAATATTTGGAAAGTTTCCTGTATCGAAACAACAATTAGTTATATGTGTTAGTGGAGGTGCAATTAAGTCTGAAATATTTTTTAATGTTTCTGAATTTATATTATCATTTCCTGGAGCTTTTTTTAGTTTTAGTTGTTCAATCATTTTTATAACTTCCCCCTCGTAAGTAGGATATAAAAATATACTGTTTTCGAGTTTTCCTTTATTATCTGTAAAATCTATATGATTTTCTATTTGACTGGCAAGTTTTTCTCCAATTTCGCTGTAATGTTTATTAAATTCGTTTGCCATATCATATTTATTTGTTGTAATTTCACCATTTTGTAACTCAATTTTTTTTATTTCGTTTTTAGGTTTGGATTTGTTGCATACCTCATTTACACACTTCCATAATGCTGAAGATTTATTATTGCTTTTTTTAATTTCATTTTGAATATGCAATTTTTTAGCCTTTTTTATAAGTTTATTTAGTTTATTTTTGTAAGTTATATAAATTTCTTTTAATTGTATATCATTTGGGTTTTTAATTAAAGTTTTATACATTTTATTATTTTCGTTTATTGACGTTAATAATTCTTTGTTTATCCATTTTTTCTTAGCAAATTTTTCTTTTTTTATTTTTATTTTCGTTGTGTTTTTATTTATTAATTCTTTTAATTTGTTAATAAAAATTTCGGAAATATAATTTACTTCATTATGTTGGTATATATTTGACCATATTTCATTTTTTAAGTCTGCTCTTAAACTATCATGCCTGCTGGCTCCCCCGTGTGCCCGCAGCCACGGTGACACGCTGGCTTTGTCAACAAAAAGTAAACAAAAAAACAATGACGAAAACATGTGAGTGAGAGTATTTTTATTTATTTTAGTTTTAGATGTTATTTAGGATTATTTAAAATTAAGTAAAGGTGTTTTGATGCTTTAACGAGTCTTTACCAGGGAAAATTCATTAGGTATAAATACATAATTTTCAAATCAAAGAAAGAAATGGTGCCACATTTTAAACATTCCACGGGGTCTGTCGAGGGATACTGAGATGCGAATTAAAAAAAAAAAAAAAAAAAAAAAAAAAAAAAAAAAAAAAAAAAAAAAAAAAAAACACTCAAAAGTAACTAGTTTGTATAGTAAATTTTTGTAAAAAATTTCCTGTAAAACCCAGTATTTTTCGAAAAAAATCTAATTAAAAACCTCAATTTTATAGGTTATATTCACAAAACATCTACTCTAGATTCTGTCTAGATGAAAGATTCGGTCTTAAAAGTTACAACGTTGCCAAGTTGATAATGAAATTGTGAGTTTCAGGATTATTTAAAATGTATAATTTATGAGATTATAAAAAACAACGACTTCTCGTAGAAGCCGCCACCAGAAAATATCAACCCATAGTTCGAAAAAACGTTTATTCGAATGAGAGGTTGTTTAAAAAACTTTTATTCGAAAATACTTTTAATCGAAAACTAACCTAACCTAACCTTACCTAAAATTCGCGCGCGCGAATTTCGAAACGTCGGCGGGCGCACCCTTTTTCCACCTACATCGTAAGATCACGCTACGCTCCTTTCACCCACCCCTTATATACTACAGAGGAAAGCGAGCGAAGCAAGCGCGCCCGGCCGACGTTTCGAAATTCGCGCGCGCGAATTTCAAAACGTCGGCCGGGCGCGCTCTTTTTCCACCTACATCATAAGATCACGCTACGCTCGTTTCACCCACCTACTAACCACTACTTGGCAACTACGCAGTTCCCAACCACGAGATTTGGGTTTTTGTTTATTTATTTATTTATTTGTTACACCACCCAACAGTAATCACCATTTACTGGGTGGGAAAGACAAGAAAACATTAAAATATAAATACAAATACAAAATTGTTAAAAAGCTATACAATACAATGTAAACATCCAGAAAAAAACTGACCGAACACAGGATAAAAAAAATGGTTGTCTACATTGCATTACATGCTGTACATCATTTTTTTTACATTTACAAAGAAAAAACATTTTTAATCATATGTTTTTTACATGCAAAAATGTCCAAGCTGTCTTGAATTTCATGATATTTCTGATTAGATTGGTACATTGGAGATGAGTTTAAAACATTAGTTCTAGAAGCAGGCATGTAGAAACTCAAGTAAATTTTTAATCCAGCACGGGGGATTTTTAGATTGACGTAATTTAACAAATCAATACTGTAGACTGAGCCATTTAAAAGATTATAAAGTAGGAGTACCTGTTGGAAATTTCTGCGTATCACGAGCTCTGAAAGATTGAATCTAGATATTACTAAAGCGTGGGGATATCCCCTTGCAGGGTATATACCATCTAAAACATAGGAAGCCGATTTCATGAATTTTCTTTGAACTTTTTCGAGTAAATCAGTATAAATGTTATGCACGGGATTCCAAACAACAGAAGAGTATTCAAGTTTTGACCGTACAAAGCTATGTTACCGTTTTTTTTTATTAAAAATAATTATGAACCCCCAAGAATACTAAACTACTTACCCCCAAGGAAACAAATTGTCAATTATCAGAGGCAATCCTGGTAACAGATACACCGACTAGCCCTTCGGCGGTGTGGGATTTATAACGCGCCAGATCCTTTGTAGCAGAATAAGGATCAAACTCTTTCGTTGTTCAGAACTCTGATAATAGGCAACCCCTTATAAATGATAACCCCGAAACAGTGTAGACAGATACACCAGAGTCAATTTCAGTGGTAATGTAGTCCAAAATTAAGTTAATAAAAAAAAAGGAAATAAGTACTAACCTTTTAAGGTCCAGGGTTTCACACTGGACTGATCTCTATGAACCTTTGTACGGTTTGGGAATCAAAAGAAAACACTAGGTTCCTCCCAAACAATTTAATACAACTAATTCTTGAATTGTAAATCCTCAACAGGATGACTTATTTACATATATGAGTACTCGGTCGGGCTCCGATTGTTCGAACAATTGGGGACTCCGCAAGCTATACAACCTAGTCTGCAAAGAAAAATATTGTAACAAATGTTTACAACGATATTAAATAAAAGAGCTACCCATAGCCAAATTGATTCAATACTTAAAAACTAACAAAGAACATTTAAATTAGATAATGTAACTTGTAAAACAAGATTACTACTTTTTTTAAAACTGAAGACATATTTCCCACAAATAACCCTGATTTAATAATAATAATTAACCTAAATATACAATAACATTTTAATTGTGTTGAAAGTTACATAAATGAGGCCTTACAAAAGGTCCATTAAAGCACAAAGCAAACTTATATTAATAAATGAATAATGACAATGGTTTAGGAGATTATTATAATAACGGGCGATAACACTTTATAATTAAAACCACAAAAAATATATATATATATATATACTAAGTTACCAAACTGTATGGGAGGAAAAAGAAAATAACTTAGAAAAAATTAATAGAAAACTTAACTTTCTTCATTGCCGGCGTCTCATCTTCTTCCCTGCAGACCAACTGATCACCTCCTGTGGCGACAATGGTAGTGAAACTAGGGCCACTTTGCCTAACCTCATGTAAAAAATGTGGAAAACTGGAAGTTGATTTCCTACCACTATTAAAAAAAAGGTTCCAAGGGGTACCGTGTGGGTTCCAGCCAGACACGGTACAAAACTTGAAGAACGGGTTCCTTCTTTCTTCCGGTTGTTATCCCTGGACGAGGAATGGATGTTGAAATCCGAAAAAGGTGGCGTGGCGCTGAGAAGAGTTATAAATCCCCCATGAGGGTATGGTTGTACGGGCCACATGAACGATTCTATACCCACCAAAATCAAGGGTACGTTCTCCCGCTGCAACCAATAAAAAAAACAAATGTCCAAGAATGGATCCGGGAACTCCCGATGGAAACAGATTTCTTTCCAATATTATTCTCCTGGACATCCAACTTTCACAAGCGCAACCAAAAACCAACCTCCTTCTTCAAACGCTCGAACTAGAGAGAGAGTTCCACTTCTTTTTCTCTACCTCGCTATTGAAGTCCTAGAATTATTTTGGTCTTGACTACATTAAGCATCAAGCCAGCATGGCTAAATAATTTACTTAAAACCCTAAACATTACCCATATTCCCTATACAAAACTATTTATTCAGCTTATACGATCCAAAGTATTAAACTGAAAATATTACAGTCACTAACTAATTGAAAATAGACTATTAGAAAGTGATAGCCGAATGCGAACTCAGTAAGATACCGCTTCAGCCTACTAAGTAAAAGGCCATCCAATACGGAACCTATTTACAGATTAATAACCGTTAAGGCCTGCTTACATTGCTATTAAAATAAAAATGTATTTATAAATTAAAAAAAAAACCGTAACAGCTAATATATAAAGTTTTTAAGGTGACTATGTCTCGGAATTCTTTGCAGCTTCGAATAACAAACCCTAAGCTCTTGTTAGCAGCAGATAACATCGTTTCAATGTGTTTAACGAAAGATAGTTCAGGATCAAAATAAACTCCGAGATCTCTTATACATTCGGGTCGATTTAGAACAATGTTCTGTAGTTCTGTAGTAGGTAACATGACAAGCGTGCCCATGGCAACATTTTTTGCATAACTTATTTCAGTTAAATGAAATTAAACAAAAACCGTAATCATCTACAACTTGGCAACTACGCATTTCCTTACCATAGATTAGGGTTTTTGTTTACTCATAGCCATTACAATTGTTATTATGACAACAGTTTTTGCATAACAGATTTCGGCTAAACGAAAGTTGAGCCAATCACACACTCTCTTCTACAGGTCTTGCACTTAAGTTTGTCTTTTATTAATTTTTTATTTTTTAGCCATTCTAACAAATCTTCGTCACTTTTTAGATATATTTTCACAATATCTACAACACTTTTAATTTCTATTTTTTAGTATCAATTACAAGAGAACAATAAAATTTTCTGGGTGGGATTCACCAATAACCAATAAATATATTTTCTTCTATTTTGTTCTCTTCCAAACACAATTCTTAAATACTAACTTGGGCATTATTAGACAACAATTTTAAAATCTAATGTTTGGTAACGTTGTAAACTCAAGGACCGTATGTGTCAACAATTGACAATGTCATGAATTAATTTGTTTTATGTTTTGTGGATTGACATTGTGAATTAATTCTAAATGTTAGGTTAAAACAGAAAAAAAATTGAAAAAATCCTATTTTATTGTAATATAAATGAAAATAACAAGTGAAAAATAATTTTACAAATGTAGTTTCAGTTAAAACATTATAAAAAGGAAGTTACTTCAATATACTAGTGCTAAAACTTCAAAATTACCACCTCAGGATAGTAGAATAAAACCCATTCCACGTGAAACCAATCCTAAATTATGAGATAATTTTGATACGAAATCGATTACAAACACAAATCGTTCAAGACTATGACTGCTAAGATTTGCTTTGCCTTTAGCACCCTCAAAACCAGACACTAAAGATAAATAGGTCAAATGAATAAAGGAAAAGCAAATGCTTTTACTTAAAATTGTTGAAATGGACTTATGCAGAATTAAAAAAACAAAACAGAACGCTACTAAAGTATAAGCATTTGCTTCCTTTTATTCATCTGACTCAAAAAAAATACCTAGTAATGTTGTTATCACATCTCCAGATTACTGTGTTACATTTTAATAATATTGATCAAAATCAAAATCAAAATTTCAAAGACGCTCAGTCATCGAATGAATTTGAATCTTACATAAGAAACAAGGTTTCGATAATGGATTTTTAAATAAAATTAATAAAACACTAGTTAATAGTTTATCTATTAGAAAGAAAAAACCTAAGTTTTTTTAATAGAAAACAAAAAAGTAAAATTTGCAAATTAAAAAAGGCCCTATAAGTAATTCCTAATGTAACGTTTAAACTGCAGTCAAAATTTCAGAATCAAAGATATTTCAACAATTTAATTTAAAACTATTATAATGTAGGTTTGTTCAGGTTTCTTTAAAACTCGATGCAAACTGTCCAAGAACCAGTGAAACAGTTTAATTCCAAATTTTTTGTCGCATACAATTATTAAACTATCTACTGGTCAACTAGTCCTCTGATAGTTCTCAATATAGTTTTGAAGAACCCGGACAGACCTGGTATGAGGGCTGTGGCAATATTTTAAAGACCAAAAAGATAAACAAAATGATTGAAGTTACTGCATTTAATTTTTTTTTTTTTTCAGTTTATATGGATGGTTGCCTTTTATCTTATTTCCCAAGATTCAAGAATACTTTTTTTTATTTAGAAAATTTATTAGGCATTAGTTTTTCAAATCAAGTACATGAATTATTTGTTTTGCAATTTCGGATTTTCATTATTTTAACCGGAGATAGTTAACGTACACCTAAATAATAATGTAATATTTGTTATATTAGAGTAACTTTCTTTTAGATAATAAATATTTGGAGATAATTTATAATACTAGAATTTGTTTTTAAGTCAAACTCATTAGATAATCTTTAGAGAATAACATTTTCGTGAAATTAGGAGAATTTTTTATAGAAACTAGTAAACATTTGTAAAAATAGATTGTACTTTGTATGGAAATAAACTAATATATACAAATAATGATGGTAGGTCGGGTTATCCGGGTTTTCCTCACCTGCAAATAAAACGGTTATTTTTAAGTTGGCCCAGAGTGCCATAGCAAATAATAATAACTATTCTTGCCACTCACAAGCTCCTCTTCTTGGGGTTTAACTTATGTAGGGTGAAGTGTAGGAAAATCTATTATTATTGTTGTATTTCCATTAATTTGATTTATTTTTCTTGAGAATTTTTAGTAAAAATAATAATATAAAGCTTTGTATGGAATTTATTTTACACCTCATAATTATATGTCATAAAATTTTACATTTTTATTGGCATTTCATAATTCATAAAAAAAGCAACATTTTAATTATAATTAAGAAGAAAATTTACTTCAGCAATTATCTTTTTCTAACCAATACAAAATAGAGCCATGAACATTTCTATAGTTTATTTTATTTTTTTGTGAATGAAAAATATGTACCTTTGATTTAATTATTTTCTTAAAAATTGAGAAAATCTTTACGCAAACAAAATTTTGCTATTTTTTGCCATCAAAATTTGGCCAAATTTTGAAAAAGTGGCTTCAGAGGAACATATTTAACGTTTACCTACACGAAAAAAACGATCTGAAATTTTGCATGGTTTTATTTCGTATTAGATAGAAAATAATAATTGCTAAAGTAAATTCTCCTTTTAGTAGAAAAGAATCCCACCAATTTTCAAATTAAATATATTACGCGTAACTACATTACCCACACAGTAATGGCGTAGTTATTAATACAGGTAACTACGTTACCGACAGAGTAGGAATAGTTCAACCACCCGCACCCACAGGTCGCTGCAAGCAAACTTGTTGCCAAATTTCTACAAAGACACGGCAACTCTTAATAATCCTTCCTCCATGGTAGCCAGAGAGAAGACTTGTGGCGGCGTTTTTATTTTAAATTAATTATCGCAAGTCCGTTAGAACGATTATATTGGGTTAGAGTGACCCAGTTGTAGTGTAAAAGTTATATTTGAGTCAGGTAGGTAATTGTTCCCTACAAAATAGTATTCGCTAAATATAACTGTATTTCCTAATAACTACTTTATTTTTTAGAAAAATAAATAACCGTCCTCTTACTGAAAACGAACACGTAGAATTGGCTGAAAATGACGAATTTTGGCTAGATGATGACAACCCTCAAGAAAATAATGAAAATATACCTCTTTCAAGCAGTGATAAACTAGATGCTTGTAAAAATATTCTGGACTGTGGAGATGAAAGCGACAAAGAAGAAGAAGATGAAGAAATACAAAGCGATCATTACACTGATAGTGAAGAAGAGTGGGAACCTGACAATAATGAAAATTTAGAGAGTGACGATTCTGTTGAGAATGATACGGTGGTTGAAAATAATGAACAAATTGATGAATCCCAAAGAGAAAACATAGCGCCAGAAAATGAACAAACAAGAAAAAATTATTGGTATGGTAAAAAAGACAAAATGAAATGGTCAAAGACACCTCCAAAAAAAGGTAAAACACTCTCAAACAATTTGATTAAATTTTTAGCAGGCGTCAAAGGTTTAGCACGTGAACATCCTCCTACAACTCATCTAGAAAGTTGGAGATTACTTTTTGATGACTCAATGATAGAAAGTATTGTGCAATTCACGAATCAACGTATTGACATAGTCGCTGCTAAATACACTCCACCACCTCTTACATCTTGTGCATTCTACCATCCGTTTTTCTTGATATGGCTTGCTACACACAGGGCACAGGTCTTTTTTGGTTCGTCCAGCAACTGATGGACCCATACTTGTAGACCTTGCAAATTATGTGTTGTGCCAATCGGATAAGAATATAGAATTGGACCTTGTTGGGAATATCTAGCAGCAATAGACGGATTTGTAGTAATTATTTATTAATTTGTAAATGCACAAGTAAATTAATGTACTCAAATTCCTAAAATAGCATAAATAAAAATATAGAACTAATAAATTTCTATTACTTACTGTTTCGCTGTGCTGAATATTCCTTTCTTATATCAATCTGACAATTTTATTATTTTTTATTAAGACCTTGCTGTTGGAAAAGTAAGTAACATAAACAAATTTTTCCATAAAATCTTAGAAACAAAACAAGATAAAAAAATACAGAATGTTAAAGTAAGAATTTTAAAATATGTTAAACATTATTCATAACACGTATAAAATGTAGACTAATATCGAAAATCTTTTACCACAAAAGATTGGTTTTCAATTGTTTCTTTTGCAGAATATTGAGAATAATATGATTTTCATATAAAATTCATATTATTTGGTATTGTTATAATGGGAAAAGCGAGGACAATTAAAATATAAAATAAAATAAAGAGCATTCCATTTAAAAAACCTCACTTTGATTTGTTTTACTTTTTTGGAAAACCCTGTATGATTTAAATTAGTTTTAAATTGTTATCTTTTCGGACATACATCTTGTTGTGAAAACAAATTTAAAAAAAATCAAATAGACCGAAGCGTTACCGGTGGTCCATCCTGTACAAAAGTCATTACCTTACAAGGTCTATTTCTCAAAATTTCAAATAGACATATCTGGAAATAGTTTCTGACTTGTTTGTTTAGAGAAAACAAAATATTAAAAAGTACCTAGGGAGAAACGCATATACTCGTACAAACTTAGCCAAAAATATTAAACTTTGGTAAAAAAGTGTTGTTTTATTTATAAAGACAGAGCAGTAGGTATTTTTTATTAAAATTAAAACCAATAATTACAAAGTATGGCAGTAAGTTAAATTTATTTCGCAAATAAACGTATTTTTTTAACCATGTTTGTAAATAATATATTAAATTATTTATTTAATTAAATTTCAAAACGCGCGTATAAAAATTGTATTTATTCCGGCTCTATTCCGCATCAAACTGTTACAGTAATACGCTAGTTCAGTGTGATGTCATTTTGGTTCCACTGACATTTAATTCTAACCAAACTTTTAACAAAAACATCAATAAATTTGACATATACGTTTTTACTGTTTTTAGTTTATTTCTAAATATTGTTTATAGGTCATAAAAAATAGTTTATAGGTATGTGATTGGTAACTAAACGATTGTATATTTGATGCATGTTATCTACTTACTTTAGCAATATATTTATAAGAGTGAAAAAACGATATAATTTAGGTAAACAAAACGAACAAAACGCACTCAAAAAATTGTCAGTGTAACCATAATTACATTATCACTGAACTAGCGTATACACATAACAAAGGTTTTATAGCGCCATCTGTGAAATTACCTTGAACTTCTTACTACGCAGATTCCTACAAGCTTTGGATACGGCGTGTACTATCTTTTATCTGCGTTGTACCTAGCCGATTAAGTGAATTAATAATTAGCTTTTATTTTAAATCAAGCTTTCAGGAAAAATGAACATTATTTTAAAATGCGATTTGTTTCATTTATTTGATTAATCATTTACCATCTTTTAATGACCTCAGTTTTACATATAACAACGAAACACTCACACTACAAAAAAAAAATGAAATAAAATATTTAGGCGTTACCTTAGATTGTCACTTACGATGGGATAAACACATAAATAGCTTAACTAACACCTTAAGAAAGTTATTATTTAAATTTAAATATCTTAAAACTATAATCAGTACTACATACCTAAGAATTATTTATTACTCGTTGTTTCAAAGTAGACTTCAGTATGCTATCATCTGTTGGGGTGGCGCAACAAAAAATCATATTAACAAATTGGAAATATTACAAAAAAGAATACTAAAAATAATACACAATAAAAAGGTTAGATACCCCACAGATCATTTGTTTGATGAAGTCAAAATTATGGATGTTAGACAGCTGTATGTATATGCAGTCACTTTATATACATACAAAAATAAACACAATTTACAGAAAAGAACATATTCTTACAACACCAGAAATAAATATTTAGTATATACTCACCTTGTCAATAAATCAATTTCCCAAAGATTTTACCTATATTTAAATGGAAAAATCTTTAATTTTCTTCCAGATATATATAAGACATATTTATATACAATAAATTCCTCTAAGCTATTTAAACAAATATTGAAAAAATTCATAATAAATAGTGACAGAAAAGCTATGAGAGCGCTGATCGATTAGCAAAAAAAAAAGAAAAATTTAACTGTGATAAAATGTGTTATTAGATCTTGGTGTTTGTACTGTAAAATATACTTCCTTTTAATCCACTATAGTTTATAAATTACTTTTATTGGTTTTTTTTTTGTTCACTTATTCTAATTATTAAAATATATTCAATTTATTGTTTTTATTATTATTATTATTAAAATTATTTTTATTATCATTATTATAATTATTATTATGATTATTATTATTATATAAGTCTATAACTGAGTTATTATATTGTATGTTTCTAGTTATTTTAATATCCGTTTTATATTTTTTTTTTTAAATGTATTTTAGAATCAAATAAGCACACAATATTAAGTTAACATTAGGTAATGATTTGGCAGCCCATGCGCAACCAATTGGTCATAAATGGGCGACCAGTTTACATATTATTTGAACTTTTTAATGTATTTTATTATTGTATATGGATACTGAATGCTAAATAAATTTATTATTTATTATTATTATTATATGTTAGTTGTACGGGTGGCAATGAAAAGAAAACGTCTAAATATGTTTACTTTTAAAGTAAATACGTCGACAAGTCGAGGGTTTCTATGTGGTTTGGATACCGATGATCAAAGTCATTGTTCGAGTATTTTTAAAAAACTCTGTTCCTTTCGATTTCTTTACAACCCGTAGGCATAATTCATGAACTGATTTCTATATTAAAATTATTGCTACGAAGTATACTTTTCCCAAAAGCTTCGTCAAAAGTAACCTCTGCATATACGGGGAATTAACATGGGCCAGCCTTAACATTCTATATTATACTCTTCATAGTTTAACAGACTAATAGCAGTTAGCAGCTACCCTTTTAATCTCGGGTTTCATAAACTAGCAGCGTTGCCATGTTCGCTGTATCATTGGTCTAATAGAATTAGTATCTGAAGGGGGCGGTATTATTCCGCGGAATGAAAAGTATGTTGTTTTCGTCCTGTTTAAAATTGGTAATCTTTTAAAAAAAAAAAAAGTTAAGATATTTATTATAGAATGAAGCTAAAGAGCAAAAAAAATATTTTTTTTTTTAAATTTGGAATATTTGTTGTTCGTTTTTGAAAATATAAGTTTTTCGTAATTTACCGTCATTCTTGGTTCATTTTTAGAACGATTGGCCTAATACTTTTTTTTTACAATTTTTTTTTAACTGTCCCAAACGAAAAATTTATTTTTGACGGGGGAGCGCCTGTCTAGTGATTTACGTTTGATTAATTCTTTATATTATCTAAATTTAGATTATTATCTTTTTTAAAAACTATATGCTACGACGAAAAAAATCAATTGAAAAGTAATCTTCTGTTCGTGATCTATATGACGGGCACTGAAAACGATTGTGTGCAAAAGTTTGTTGTGCGTGATTCCTTCGGAAACCTCAATGTCTATTTTATCGACATGGAATATGATGTGATAATCCGCAGATATGAGCGGGACATTTGCATTTTCGAACAATTTGACTAAATCCCCATTTGCGTGAACGGACATAAAACCTTGTAAATGGCAATACAATTTGCGGTGTTCATATTTCATGAGAAATTGCTCGTTTACTACCATTAATTCCTCTTCTTTGCATGCGTGTTTCTGTCGTTAGGGTAGCGAAGAGGGTTAGAAATTGCTTATGGATTTTACTTAAGGAACTGTTTTGCTTTACTGAGATAAAACAACATAATTGATAAATACTACTATTAATTTGCAACGGATTTTACTTGTTAAAATTACAACAAAGAGTAATGTAATAACTCGTTTTAACATATTATTTTAAATGGTCAAAGGAGAGTTATACCATTGTATAAAGAACTAATAGTAGTCTCACCTTATGGAAGTTTCATTGGAGCGAAATGGATACTACCAATAGATGGCGCTAGTGAATATAGATAAGTCGATATTCGGTTGCAGTGGGCGGAGTTGAGGGTCCAGCAGAAATTTTTGAGAATGACGGAGACCGATCGATGGATTTCTATTTTTAGCTCTTGGATGAAATTTTATACACTTGTGATTGAATGTTTGGACTATTTTCTATCTAATGTTTGTTATTGTGCGTTAGTGCGTTTACGGGTAGTAGGTATTGTGAATGAGTTGTGTTTATGTTTTATTACTGAATTATTTTAGTGTCATCAAATAATGAAGAAATTGTTATATTTTTAGATCCGCCACATATGCTAAAGTTAATTAGAAATACTTTAGCAGAAAAGTATTCATTTGTAAATGAAGAAAATAAAATTGTTGAGTAGAAGTATTTCAAACAACTTCACGAATTACAGGAAAATGAATCTTTCCACTTAGCAAATAAGCTAACCTCGCAACATATAGCTTTTAAAAAACAAAAAATGAAAGTTCGTCTTGCCACCCAACTATTTAGCGAAAGCGTCGCAACTGCTGTAGATTTTTGTGCGAACGTTCTACATATTGAAGATTTTAAAAATGCTGGGGCGACAATTAATTTTATTAGAAAAATGAACATTCTGTTTGACATCCTGAATTCACGAAATCTTTTGCAATTCAATTATAAGAAACCTCTATCTGAAAATAATTACAATTATACAAGTATTTTTCTTGACTCTGTCGATAAATATATTAGTTCTTTAAGAACTCATGCTGATGGTAAACTTCTATTAGAAACTGATAGATCCACTGGCTTTCTAGGTTTAAAAATATGCATTGCAAGCCTAAAATTACTATACAATAATTTAATTGTAGAAAATAAGTTTTTAACATTTTTGCCTTTGTACAAAATTTCACAAGTCAATTTAGAATTATTTTTTTGTTCAATACGGTCTCATGGAGGTTTTAAGAATAATCCTACAGTCAGGCAATTTCAGTCAGCATATAACAAATTTTTAGTTCATGTTGAATTAAGAGATAGTTTCCGTGGAAGTTGTATTCCTTTGGAGACATTAACTATTTTAAAGTGCAATATAACAAGCCAGTTAAATGTTACTTCAAAGGAATATGCAATGTCTGATAATATTGACGATTTTGAGAAAGTGAATGTTATTGAAAATGATCATGATTATTTACTAGATTCATTCTCCTCCTTTTCTAAATATATAATCACTTACATTTCTGGATATGTTGTTTATTATTTAAAAAAGAAAATCATTTGTGAACAATGTCTAGATGCTTTAATAAGTAAAACTAGAGATTTGTTTCTATTTTCATTCATTGATATAAAGAATAAAAATGGTTTGCAATATCCATCGGAAGAGGTAATAAACATTTGTTTAAAATGTGAAAAAATATTAAAAATTATGAAAGATTCTAAGAAAAAAATATCAGTTAATATCATCAGCACATTAGTTTTAAAAGAATTCATAAATTCTAATGTCTTTTCGAATATTATGCAGCACAATTTGGACCAGTTTGTGTTGGATAATCATAGAATATTAATAATCAAGTGCATAGTTGATAAATATGTTAGTATCCGACTAACATATCTCACTAAAACTAGAGTTAATAAAGCTGCTAGCATAAGACATCAAAACAACAAAATAGTGTTATTTAAAGGTCAATAAATATTTTTTTAAATAATAGATTTTTTTTTGTAGTGTCTTATTAAGAATGGGACACAGAAAAACTGAAGACTTACCTATAATTTTACCAAATTTGGCAAACGTTTTTGTTGTCATAAGGTATGTTACACTTATTTGAACTATAATTATATATTTTTTGATGTTTTTTAAGTAAATCATATAGGTACTTTTGTTGGGAACTTATAAGAAACTTCAAAATTAAAATGAAGAATATTCGCATTCTAAGCATAGTCTTATTTTTAATCAGACTCTTCAGTTGTTCTGTATCCCTTTCTCAATGAGACACCTTGTATATTAACTTCCCACTTGAACAATTTTATATTTTTCAAGTATGTACCATACAGGTGTATCAGAAATTAAAGCAAAAAGACAACTTATAACGAAGGTTTAAATTTAGTAATGTCAAGTCATCCTTGCACCCTAAAAAAGTACCAATGAAGAAATTATTCCTCCAATGCAACAAAACAGTTATTTTTAGGATAAGATTTTGTGTCAAATGTTATCCACAGCCACAGGGTTTCTTTTTAAATGGCATGACATTTAACATTTTCGTCAAAACAATTCTCATCATGCACTTTTCTATAAATTGTTTCACTATAACACTAACATTACTGATCAGAAAAAGTGGTTAAAGTTTTCTTTTTGTAATCACAAATCGCAACTGAATGCCTATTTTTAAAATAAATTATCTCTATAATTCCATTTGTATAGTTGTATGCTGTGCATCTGTGAGATTGCTGTTTATTATACATAGGTACCAATTATAGAAATCTTTATTAAGTACTTGCTTGCAATTTTAGTAATATATGTACCTACCCTATATAATTAATTATTTCAAACATAAATAAAACCAACAACTATTATCTTTTTATTTCCGATTGGTTTTGACAGAGTAGTTTTGACCATGGTTTTCTTCCATCTACTTTTAACCATAAAGTCATACCTAGCTGAATTTTTGGTCTTTTTAAACTTTTCACTGTAGCGGGTCATATTTTTAATGTATGTCATCTGCAGCAGAAAGACCTACATGTTTTACATTTAAAAGTAATTAATTGTCCTTTCTACAAACTCGGCTGTATTTTTACTGAAATATATTTATTCACAATTTACGTAGTGGTTTGGTTTTTGTTTTGGTAATTTGATGTCATAATTCTCCTCATTGTCAGATTTTGACAATGGCAGCTTTGATCAAGACAAGAGGGTCCTTGAACGAAAAATCGAAGTTCGGGTTTTAGTTTTAAAGCACAAAGAGATTAACAAATCTGATGCACAGTAATATTCGAAAGTTGATTTTCGATCACACAGGTCATATATCGGACGGTTTCGGCGAAGACAGAACAATATAATAATATTAATCCCTTTTATGGCTTGGCACTGGCTTGGTCGGAAAACGGTTAATAAATAATAGTACAGTTCATCAAATTTCTAGAGGTGTTCGACGCCCAGACAGAGAACGCGCTACGTGTGACTAAGATAGCTATAGTACAGTCTGCTGAACAAGTTATTTTAAATAATTTTAAATATTTTTAGGTAATTAAATTTTAAAAGTGTGGAATAGTTTAGGGATTAAATTGGTCTGATTGGACTTTCTTAGAACGTTTTTAAAAGCAGCTAAAGATAGTATGTAGAATTGAAAATAATTATTATGTCATAAAAGGTGTTTTGGAATTCCTTCAACCTTTTGAAATTGAGTCAGAAAATATAAATTTTATAGGATAGCGGAAAATACCTATAATTTTTTTGTAGGCCTTTGTAAATCGTGGAAATAGTTTATATTTTATTTCTACCTTATTAAGGAAAATGGTACCTATTATTAATAACGGTTGTTTCTGAAACATTACTAAAATTTTCGAAATTTTGTTTTTCTACAAAATAATAAACTATACTATTTAGAAAAAAATTTATTTCTCTTATAATTTTATAAAAAATAACAGGGGAATATTTACATTTCTTGATCTATTAAACAAAACGATAAATTATCTCGACGAATGACACCATGTTCTAGTACGGAAGCTAGCTTTACATTTTTGTTGGTGGTTTCATGGGTTTCATATCAATTTTTTGTAATTGTAGTTTACACGTACATATACCTCTTAACACTTGTTTGCTTTATTAAAAAAGTGTGTTGTTGTGATTTACGTCGAAATAAGTCAAAAACAACTTGAAACCCCATATAAAATCAAAAAGAAGAAACGGAAAAAAATTGAGCCTGTAAATGAACACAACTCAGAAACAAAAATAGCTATCTAATAATAAAAAAATAAAATTTGATTCTTGTGCAGCTTCATCTATATCATTAACTGTTTTTGGTTTTTTAATGGTTTTTCTTGGTGATGAAAATTCCGATATCTCACGGTTATCGATTCTTTTTTTCTCTCCAGAAATGCGGACGACAGTGTTTTTAGATACTCCTGTGGCTGCAGCAACACGATCATTTACATTTTTAAATGGTATTGAAGGTGAATTAAAGTTTCCTTCTCTTCTCATAAACTCTATAACATTGGCTATTATTTCGCGAGATTGACTGTTAATCACGCGGCCTCTTAATTTGCTATTAAACTCCATACTTAGGTTCTATTAAACTGTAATGAGCAAAAAACACAAACGAAAATAAAAGAAATGTTTTAGCGAAATTTACATCTGACATTTACGTCTGAATGAAATAGTGAAATACTTGATGCGCAGAGTGTACTTTCATTGCGTAAATCCGTCGGGATGCCTGTCAGTAGTGCTTTCTCTGTCTAGCCGTCGAAAGCCTCTAGAAATTTGGTGAACTGTAAATAGTGTAGAAGTCATAGTTGCGCAATGTCATCAAATTAATTTCGAATCAATCATATTTGAACATAAAAATTAGGCTTTCTGTACTGTTAACTCTTTTATTGAGGGGGTGGGTGGCTCAGTGGTAGAGTCTTTGCCTGTGGATCCAAGGGTCCCAGGTTCGAATCCCACCGTTGGCCGGAATTTTTTTATATAATTTAATTATTTAAAATTAATTCTGATGCCTTGGTAGGATTCCCCACTCGACCATTCACTGTTGGGATCTAATTGACAGTGCTGTTCCTAAAGTGGCGCTGGGAAACAGTAACAAAGCCTACACAGAACACACATGATTGAGAATTTAAACACACATTTGAGACTGGCATATTAGATATTAATACCTAGGCCATAAACCGAAAAAAAAAACTGTTTTATTGGTCACTTATGTGCCAGTATATTTTGGTATATTTTATTTATTATAGATGATATAAAAGAAATAGGAGTTTTAAAGACACTAAAGAATATTATAGAGGCTAAACTACTCCAATTCCGCCGATATTACACAATCATTCATAGTTAAAAGTTAAAAACTCATCAAAAGATTATGAATACTCAATCCGTTTAATTTTTGGCAACTTTGACAGATGTTAATGTAATTTTCTTATATTCAGTAATACAATCTATTGTATTCTCAATCGTTGGTTCAGACAATGTAGTCCAGTCATTTAAGCTTAAATTAGGTAAGAATCTCGGAACTGGAGATACCCAGCTGTAAGTCTGTAAATACTTGTATATTGACACGCTAAAAGTTATCTCAAAACCTACATATGGCAGGGTGTACGCAACTATTAAATTTCAAGGTCAAATGTCACAAAAATCGGTTTTTTGCGCTTTTTTGTAAATATCTCATTTTTTATGGGTTTTTTGCTATTTGTATTTATTATCAATATTGTAGAATACAAAATTCTCTACAAATTTTGTTTAAAAAAATTCAGATTATAGTAAGAACGTAAAAGCTATGGAGCAGCAGAGAAGATGAAACAATAGTTGTACCAGTTACTCAAGAAAAATTCTTATCAAATCGAAATAACAAAGATATGCTCATTAATATGTTAATTGGAAAATTACAAGCTACAAATATTACTACTAAACAAGCCAGAGATAATGCTGATGTTCTTATTGTTGAAACTGCAATTGAAGAATCAAGTTCTGAAAAAACTGCAGTTATAATAGGACAAGATATTGATTTACTTGTCATTTTAATTGGGCGTACACTGTCTTACGAACAAGAGATTTGCTTTAAAAAAGTTGGGAAAGGAAATGTAAAAACGGGGATATACTTGACTAAAAGTTTTGATAATTATCCTCATTTCAAAACACATATTTTATTTCTGCACGCATTAAGTGGCTGTGACACAACTTCTGCGATTTTTAAAAAGGGAAAAAATCATTTTTTAAAGTTTTTGAGAAACTGACAAATTTGAATGAACTAGCTGCAGCATTTGAGAATGAAAATTGTTTGGCCCAGAGATTATTAGAGAGTGGAACTCAAATCTTATTGGCAGTCTATAATGCTCCGAAATCTGTGAAAAGTCTCGATCATCTTCGTTATATGCATTACGTCTAGTCTACAAAACTTAATTAACCTGTGCAGCTTTCAAATATTCCACCAACAAAAGCAGCTGCTCATCAACCTTTCAAACGTGTATATTATTAAGTTCAAACTTGGTTAAGGCATGATTTGGAACCCCAGGTATGGAGTTGGTCAATGCGAAACGATTTTCTGGAGCCTATCATGACAATTTTACCACCTGCTCCAGAAGATTTGCTAAATACAATTTTCTGCAACTGCAAGAGTGGTTGTGGTTCGCGAAGCGGATGCAGGAAAGCGGGTTTGCAATGCTCTTTAGCTTGTGGCCAATGTAATGGGCAAGCTTGTCTCAATGCTCTTTCATATCAGAGCGACATTAACGAAGATGGAACCTTTGACCCCGAAATCATGGAAGAACTTGAGAGAAATGTCGTTGAAGACGATAATGAAGACCAGTTTGAAATTTACCAGCAGCCGGAAGACGACGATGAAGAGGAAGAAGATTATTAAAATTATAAATTGTAGTTTTTGTACCTTTTATTCCATTTTTTTACTTTTAATAAAAATAAATGTATTGAATGAAATTTTTTTAATAAAAAGATTAATTCATAATTTATTTGTTTTTTTTTTCATCATGTAAGAATTTATTAATATTAATTAGGTTAAAATTCAAATATAATTCCTATATTTTCATTAACAATTTTGCAATTACATGGGCAGGTAAGTGTTGTTAAATAAATTAATACTAAATAAAAAGTGGATAGGTTAGGAAAAAAAATGATAAAATATAATATAATAGTTAATAAAAATTGACAAATATTTATAATCATTGATTTATCGATATTTCATCAACTATATATGGCGCGTTTTCGACCGGAGGCACCGGTTGACCTGAAGTGATGCTGTGACCGCGCGCTCTCCGTCATCTATCTCGAAAACGGTTCACCGTATGAAAAATTTTTTTAAACAAAATTTTTAGAGAATTTTGTATTCTACAATATTGATAACAGCTTACAGATAGAGACTTACAGCTGGGTATCTCGAATTCCGAGGTGAACTTACTATAATGATTGGACTAATGCCATAATCAAAGACTCTTCGCTGACTCATTCGACTCGAATCGCGATTATCGTAAGGTCTTCAAGAATACTAAATTGTTATCGTATACGTTACTTAGCGTATGCGGCAGTTAACGCTTACTTTGGCAATTGGGTTCCTGGTCTTTTAAAATATCCGCCTGTGTGTGATCCTCTATTCTTGTTGATTATTAATTTGTTCGACAATGTCGAATATACGAATAATTGATTTATAAAACTTTTATCTAAATTTGCATTTTACCACCAGAAATGTGTTGTTAAATTATAAATATAGGTAATTTGTAACTCTTTATGTATCAGTTATTTGTAATCAGATTAATTTCAAATTTGAATGGTAATTACGGATTCACATTGTAATTGCTTTAACACAATTGACTTTGATGTCGATCATTGTGATGTGGGTAGGAAAATTCTAAATTAAAGATTGATTTAAAAAAATGGTGTTTATTGCATTTAAAAGCAATAAATTTGTGGCCTAAAACTAGACAGCAAGAATACCAAATATTTCACAATTTACTAATAAATTTGAATTTAGTAAAGATTTAAATTAAAAGGAATCAAACGAGGTTCTTGCTGTGTGCACACGTGCATTTTCATTGCTAAGATAATTAAATTTTTACCAATTTCATTAATTAGAACTATATAACTGCTTCGGTTTGGTAAAATATGAAAAGTTTTTCTTTTTTATGTATCAAAAGTCTTAGATTTGCACTATTTCAACATTTTGATAATAATTTTAAAAAGGTTTTGCAGAGCCGTAGGTATCTAAATCATTATTTTTTTTAAATTAATTTTGAAATACCTTAATACTTAAAAATATAGAAATTAAGAACTAAAAAGTTTATTTCAAATAAAAAAAAATTTTAACAAAGACTTAATTATATACAATAATAATACAGTTACTTATCTAGAATATAAAAAAAATATTAAATAGTGATAACATATATGAAACAATTAAAATCTTAATATCACCTAATAATTATTTACAATGACACACAACATATTGCTTAATCAACAATTTACATTAATTTCATCACTATGAACCTATTTGCTGACAAAGTATTGAAGCATTTAGTCCAGAAAAGCAATTACGATTATACAGGGTGTCTGTAGAAGGTCTTTACAAAAACATACCACATATTAAAACGACATATGCGATTTTGCTGAAATTTGGTATATTGGTAGAGTTTTATGTAGAAAAAAAAAAATGGTATTAAAATTTTGTCCGATAATAATACATAGGCGTAGAACTTGATTTTTTAAATAATTGCACCTTTAAAAATTCTACGCCAATAAAAGAAAAAAAATTTGGGTATGAAATATAGATTGCGCAACTCATTTACTTTAAAAAAGGTACTCTGGATATGACTCGATTACAAACTTTGTCAAAACCATGAGAGTAAATCGAGTGTTATCAAGGGTACTTTTTTGTAGTAAATGAGTACCCAATCCAAATTTTATACTCAAACCCCTTTTTTCCATTGGAGTAGAACTTTTCCTGAAGTTGAAGAAGACATTTTAGAACGTGTTGAAGAAGATCCAGAATTAAGCACCAGACGAATTGGAAGGGAACTAGGAGTAAGTAAAGATGTCGTTCATAAAGTGCTTAGAGAACAGTTGCTATATCCATACCATAAGAAGCCAGTACAAAAATTATTAGTCCATGATCCTCAAATTCGTTTGGGTTTTTGTCGATTTGTTAATATGCAAAGAGAAAGAGATCCAAACTTTGTCAAGAAAGTTCTCTTTACCGATGAAGCGGGTTTTACAAGAAGATGTATAACTAATACCAGAGCTGGGACGAATCCTCGAAAAATGGATTCGAATCACGAGATGTGATTCGAATCACGGATCCAATGTTCGAATCCTTTTTCAAAAAAAAAAGGATTCGAATCCAGTGATTCGAATCCTTTTTTTCGGATCACGGATCCGAATCACTGTCAGTGTTATACTGTGGTATTAATTATACTCATTGTAATGCCAATGAACTGGAGTGGGGTAGAATGCTGGTCAATAGGCTTGAGATGCGACTCTATGGGCAAAGACAGGTTATTTTTCATCTCACTCGGGAGTATTTATAGCAACCATTTTCTATTTCACTTTGTTATTGTCTGATCCACCCGCTTGGGGATTGAACAATAACAATGTGAAACAGAAAATGGTTATTATAAATACTCCCGAGTGAGATGAGAAATAAAAATGGCTGCGCTCATAGAGTCGCATCCTGTTCTGTTGATACAATATGCACATTGGCTTCCCAGACAGCACACCAAATCCTTTGGATATCTACTGGACATCCCAATATCCACTGAATGTCCAGTCCACGGTGGATATCTATTTTATATCCATGAAATGTAATTTATAGACATGCAAAATGTCCATAAATAATAGTAATTATATAGCAAATTATTAAAAAATTACGCCATTGTGCTCGCCATTGTGGCTAATAGTACCGTTCAGTTATTTAAAATTAATTTTTTTAAGGTGTATTCAATATTCCATGGACATCCACTAAATAATCAAAGTCTAAGCGCGACGCAAACCATCGTGGATATCCACTAGATGTAATTTTTGATTTTGCTTCCTAAGTATAGATGGCGATACCACTTCCATATCTACTCATGCTTAACCCGCCGTAATTGAGTTCGATCGACATTTTTTTCACAAACAGACTCCATTAGAGACTGGAGTCGAGAATTTGCATTTATTGCTGAAGAGTGAAGAATGAATTTCTCCTTAGTGCCCTAAGTGGGCAAAATCAAAGGCAGATTGTTTGAAATATTTTTTATCTCTATTTTCTTTCGACGTTATTCAATAATCATTGGTTACTTATGAACCTCTACTAAAGATACCTATAACCAACCTATAACCTATAAAATATTTTGCTGAATATCTGAATTCTATTTCCTGGGATATAGACGGACATTTGGTTGGATATCCTCAAAATATATTCTGTGGATATCTCTGGGATTTCTTGTATTGTCTGGAGATACTCATTAGATATTTTCCTGAATATCCATAGGATATCTTCTGGATATAGACGGACATTTGGATATCCATATTAGATCCATAGAATATTTCTGATATCCTGTGGATATATTGGATATCCACAAAAGATATTCTGAGGATATCTCTGGGATTTGGTGTGTTGTCTGGGTTACTACCTCACTCCAGTCCATTGTGTAATGCTGCCAATTGTCTTATATTTGTTAAGGAACTTTGTTATACAATTCTGTAAAATGAGTTTTGACCCGTAAATAAATAAATAAATTAATTAATAAATAAAAACATTTAAAACTTGAAACTGAAAAACGAAGCTGGCTGTCACATTTAGCATATAGGCGATTACCTAAGTGACTACATACTCGTATAAGTATAAAAATTGTTTAAACTTTACTTAAGTTTCCTTGTAAATATAAAAAACTCTAGTTGATTGCCGTTATTTATCGATTTTTCACAAGAATCACTAATTTTTAATTATATTTTATATTAATAACTAAAACTCATTTTAAATAATAAAAAAAAATAGTCAACTTGACATTAAGTAATGAATTGATAGAAAGCATAGAATGGATATAATGATATATTATATTCGTTCAATAGACTAATATCGCCCACATATTTATTTTGTATATCGTGCAAAAATAAATAATATACCTACATGTGGATGTGGATGCAGAATTTTTTTTAACTTACCTGTATTGAGGATCTATATCAGATTATTTGTTAATTCTGTAATCGTGCACAACGCCAAACACATCGGTTTTCTATTCAGTCTCAGTCTGTTTTAGTTTTTAGTTTACAATTCGCGACAAGTCAAAGCTTGAGTCGGCCGTTCGCGCCGGCGTAGTTTGGTCTCTAAAAGGATCCGAGACTGATATTGATGATTCGAATACGAATCCTTTAGGATTTTCTCTGCGAATCCGGATCACGGATCCTTTTTTTCTAAAGTATTCGAATCCCGCTCTCGGATCCTCAAAAAGGATTCGAATCCTGGATTCGAATCCTATGTGATTCGAATCCTCCCCAGCTCTGACTAATACCCATAATGAACATGTTTATGCCGTTGAAAATCCGCATGCAATAAAGGTAAACCATTTTCAGCACGAATTCAAAATTAATGTGTGGGCTGGAAAAATTGGTAATTTCATTGTTGGTCCTGTCATACTTCCACGAAGATTAACTGTAGAAAATTATTTGGATTTTCTACAAAATACGTCGCCAGAATTGTTAGAAGATTTACCTCTCCAACTTCGGAGAGATATGTGGTTTATGCAAGATGGAGCTCCACCACATTTTTCTTTAAACGTTAGAAACCACTTGAATAAACAATATCCACACAAATGGATAGGCAGAGGTAATGACACACCTGTAAACTGGCCACCACGTTCCCCAGACCTAACACCGATAGATTGCTTTTTATGGGGACATCTGAAATCCACAGTTTACAGGGAACCTGTAGAAAATGAGGAACAACTCTGGCAACGTATTCAAGATGCAATAAACAATCTTAGAGGTGATGAAGTTATGGAAAGGATACATTTTAATTTTCTTCGACGTATAAATCTTTGTATGCGTGAAAATGGTGAACATTTTGAACAATTTTTGTAAAATCTCTATTTTGATTATGTTGTAAATAAATATTGTAATGAAAACTATTTAACCTCACAATTTATAATTTACAATAACCTGATCTTACCTCGGCTAGCTTTATATTTTATCACTTATTTTAAATAGAACAGATTCTCTTCTTCTCGGTGGTGTCGGTTCTGAATTATAATATATATTTTTTTTAATTTATTGAAATTTAGTTTATTTAATTTTATCCTATTTTAATTTTATTTGTCAATAACAAAAAAAAATATAAAAAAAAATATGACTTGACCTGTTTTATCCAAATAAATAAACAAATTTTCAACACCAATTCACAAAATTTAATTTTAGACACAATATTAGTTCTCAAGCTCAAAATTACAAATTATTTAAAATACCCCCCTATTTACATTTAATTGGGGATGATTCTATATTATTAAATCTAGACTAACTTCATTCACTCTTCATTCACGCCTATACTATATACTAATATTTAAGACTACAAAAAAATATATTAACTACTACTACTACTACTAGTCTTTTCTCGCACAAATTATTTCTTGAAAAAAAAACGGAAGTTATTTTATAAATTACTCACAGTTTACTTGTAATAATTGTCTATCTCCACAAATATTCTATTATCCTTGCTTTATCTGTCTTTTTGAGTATCTTCTATACGTATTCTTTCCGGAAACACAATTACTAATTTTTTTTTTTAATTAGCTTGTACCATCCATATACATTTATATATTTGATCATTCAAAATTTGTTTATTTTAGTATGTTCTTATAGATCGGCTTTACCATTCGTTTTTATGTTTTAAAAAATAAAAATCGTTTTTAATCATTTCTGACATTTTTTTTTTTTTCAAAAAATTGACAATTCATCAATCTCCACCACCTAGAAATCCCATGCTTTTTACCTACTTTCCCCAAAGTCTTCACTAATGACTTTCTTATATGAATTTTTACTATACAGGGTTGTAACCTTTTCTTATTATTATTTTATTGTTATTAATATTAGTATGGTAATTATTATTAGTTTTGTTATTATATTGATATAGGGTGTTATTTTATTATAACTTATAACAATTTTTTTACATTATTATTATTATTTTTACTACTATTATTATTTTTGTTATTATAAGTTAAGACCTATATCCTTTTCATTACAATATTTTTGTGAAACCTATACACTCTAAATTATTAAAACAGAAATTTAGCGAAAACCATGAGAGTAATCGAGTCTTATCAAGAGTACCTTTTTTAAAGTAAATGCGTTGGGCAATCTAAATTTCATCTTCAAACTCCTTTTCTTCCATTGGCGTAGAATTTTTAAAGGTGCAATTATTTAAAAATCAAGTTGTACGCCTATGTATTATTATCGGACAAAATTTTAATACCATTTTTTTTGCCAAAGAAAACTCTACCAATATACCAAATTTCAGCAAAATCGCATATGCCGTTTTAAATTTATATGGGGAAAATGATTTAAAAATTGTAACTTCAAGGCCCTCTGGAGCCCAAACGAAGCATTTTTGTACTGAGGTAATTTTACTTTAATCGACTTATTTTGGTCTAAGGAATATGTGGTATGTTTTTGTAAAGACATTTTATATAGGAGCATGCTGAGACTGTGCCATTTTCCAATTATGTCAAAAAGTTGAAAATGAACGAGACATAACTGCTGTGGAACTTGTTAAAGAATTGGGCTACAATACTGTAATAATAATAATTATTTAAAATACCTATATAGTTCACATGATTTATTTTTGAATTTTTTTCATCAAAGAAATTTAAATAATTAGTACAGTTCATCAAATTTCTAGAGGCTTTCGACGGCTAGACAGAGAAAGCACTACTGACAGGCATCCCGACGGATTTACGCAATGAAAGTACACTCTGCGCATCAAGTATTTCACTATTTCATTCAGACGTAAATGTCAGATGTAAATTTCGCTAAAACATTTCTTTTATTTTTGTTTGTGTTTTTTGCTCATTACAGTTTAATAGAACCTAAGTATGGAGTTTAATAGCAAATTAAGAGGCCGCGTGATTAACAGTCAATCTCGCGAAATAATAGCCAATGTTATAGAGTTTATGAGAAGAGAAGGAAACTTTAATTCACCTTCAATACCATTTAAAAATGTAAATGATCGTGTTGCTGCAGCCACAGGAGTATCTAAAAACACTGTCGTCCGCATTTCTGGAGAGAAAAAAAGAATCGATAACCGTGAGATATCGGAATTTTCATCACCAAGAAAAACCATTAAAAAACCAAAAACAGTTAATGATATAGATGAAGCTGCACAAGAATCAAATTTTATTTTTTTATTATTAGATAGCTATTTTTGTTTCTGAGTTGTGTTCATTTACAGGCTCAATTTTTTTCCGTTTCTCTTTTTTGATTTTATATGGGGTTTCAAGTTGTTTTTGACTTATTTCGACGTAAATCACAACAACACACTTTTTTAATAAAGCAAACAAGTGTTGTATATGTACGTGTAAACTACAATTACAAAAAATTGATATGAAACCCATGAAACCACCAACAAAAATGTAAAGCTAGCTTCCGTACTAGAACATGGTGTCATTCGTCGAGATAATGTATCGCTTTGTTTAATAGATCAAGAAATGTAAATATTCCCCTGTTATTTTTTATAAAATTATAAGAGAAATAAATTTTTTTCTAAATAGTATAGTTTATTATTTTGTAGAAAAACAAACTTTCGAAAATTTTAGTAATGTTTCAGAAACAACCGTTATTAATAATAGGTACCATTTTCCTTAATAAGGTAGAAATAAAATATAAACTATTTCCACGATTTACAAAGGCCTACAAAAAAATTATAGGTATTTTCCGCTATCCTATAAAATTTATATTTTCTGACTCAATTTCAAAAGGTTGAAGGAATTCCAAAACACCTTTTATGGCATAATAATTATTTTTAATTCTACATACTATCTTTAGCTGCTTTTAAAAACGTTCTAAGAAAGTCCAATCGAACCAATTTAATCCCTAAACTATTCCACACTTTTAAAATTTAATTACCTAAAAATATTAAAAACTATTTAAAATAACTTGTTTAGCAGACTGTACAATAGCTATCTTAGTCACACGTAGCGCGTTTTTTGTCTGGGCGTCGAACACCTCTAGAAATTTGATGAACTGTAATAAAATATCTCTTTAAACATAAAAGAGGTTTTAAAGTAAATTATTATCTCTTCTAATTTACTTGCCTGGTTACAAAAAATTCAAGTGAACAAGAGAATTACATTCAACATTAAACGTTCTAATTTTAATTAGTAAAAAATACTCATTAGTCAGCCCTCCATCGCCTTCTAGATTAATAAGACCCTTTATCATTTTTTTCCAGTCCTTGGGCCTGCTCTCTCCCGTTCCTAATTCTCCTAATTTAGATCACGTCATAGATACTAACCTCTAGAAAATTATCGTCAACCCACATATATATCAGGGCCTTCATCATTTGGCATCAGATTGTGTCAACCTGAGTACGTGGCTAGTTTAAAACTGTTAATTACGTATCAGGTTGTCAAAGGGACCACTATAAGCAAGGGAGACGAATAGAGTTTGATAGGCTTTTGAGAACAGTTATCAAGTCACTTTGATCAGGGCTCGTCTGAAGTTTATGTTTCAATGGTGGGCAATCGATAAGTGGTGACGTATGCGGTGTTCATATTTGAATACATAATGGCCATTTTGTTACAGCATGATGTATTGAAATACGATACCTTTATTCTTGGTGGTCGACTTTGATGATCAGATTTGGGATTTTTTTTTTATCATAAATTTAGAATTTTAAACGATTCTGCTCTAATAAAAACGTAAATAAGTTAATTCACAAATAATTGTAAAATACCATCTGTAGATAATAAGAAAAATTTAATTTACAGTCATAGCTTAGACTTCAAAGAGTAAAGGTGTGTGATTACTGTTAACGAATAAAAGTAAAGTTTCCAGTGGCGTGCCATGCCTATTAAACGAAACTACAATAGTTAGGAAAAAGCCTCCTAATATTAGTATTCACCGTTAGATTAAACAAGTATTTCATTTCTCTAATCATCAACTGGTACTTATACAGTTTGACCACATTCGTTCAAAAGTTTTTATTAAAGAAATATCTGAGTGGTTGGTAAAAAAAAATATGGGCAAGTAATTTATACAGATGAAAAACAAGATTTTGAAATTTATATAAGCGAAAAAACAGATGATATATGGATAAGAATTTATGTTTTTCCTCCGGAACTAATGAACTCTAAGATAATCGAACATTTTGGTGAATATGGAATTGTAAAAACTGTTCGAAGTGAAACTTGGTCGGTTGATGATTTATATAATGTGGAAAGTGGTGTGAGGTCAATGTTAATTTCAATGAAAAAATGTTTTCTTTTATTCATCAGTTAGGATACCTATGGAACTAGAAACTGTGATTTATAATGCTACTTGTTGTTTTCTTTGTAATAACAAAGAAAATGTGAGGATCTTCATAAAACCATCCTCACCCTCGTTTGACTTCTCCCCCTCTCTCAATCCCTCCCTTTTCTACAATAATATTCATAATTTCCATAACAACAACTCATTCTTATTTTTATATAAAACCAATTTACAAATTTACATATAGTATGCTATATCTTTCCTGGTACCCGTGAGCCAATCAAGACACCACATCAACATATTCTCTATGCACTCATGACACAGCATGCAGTTAATGTTCTTATCTCTCTCCCAACTGCCAACTTGTCCCTTGGGTCTTAATATATTTGCAGTTTTTTGAACAGTGGATATTCCGGTTTCAAAAAAAAATCGACATAGCCTTCTGAAGGTTTGGAGGAAAGTAACTAGACTTATTTGCTACTAAATGCTGGAACTCTGTTTATACTCATTGCTTTGGGCCTCCTAAGATTAATAGTAAGAACTCTTTTATCAAAAAAACTTGGACTCAATCTTCTCCTAACATGTTTTTTATTTTATTAATGAAAAATATGATTTCCTCATACCAAACTATAAAGTAGGCATCTAAGTTTTGTTAGGGTGGTACTGTTAAACATTTGTGATAACATTCTCACATGGTTACCTATGTCTTCTTCTTGTAGACAAGCATAAGTAGATTTCCTTTCCTAAGTGTCCAACATGTGTCTGTTATTTTTATTGTTCAACCTATCTCTGGGTGACCTGAGAATATTAAGAATTGCTGTTGTTTTTTTAAACTATATTTCATCCTCAATTAGCTAGATAGCTTGTTTTTGATTTTTTTCGCAGCAGTTGGCTTTACTTGTTGTTCTGCGATGTCTTCTAGCTATCTGAAAAAACAACATTCAATAATTATTTGCTGTCTTCTGGGACTGGGTAAATGCCGCCATCATGGCGATTTTACCCATACGATAGTGGTGGCGTTACCCTACGATGTATTTACACTTTAAATTTTAAAACAAAACCATTAACTACCGTAAAATTTAAATACTGTAGTCCATAGTATAAAGTAATCTCTTTAAATCACTAAATAAAAAAAAAATTAAAAATGTGTAACAACTTACCACCAAAATTGCCGACTACATAAATAAGATCACTTTTCAAAATATGTAAACAACGTTGGCTGGAAGTGAAATATAACACATAGTATTTTTAATACAAATCCCGATGCACGTCAGATATCATTTATGACGTCATGGCCTTGCAGTGTTGTTTAATCGTCAGAATAGTTGAGAAATTTAGAAAGGTTTGAAATTGTAAGGTTATGTATTTGCTTGTTAAATTACCAGGAACAATTAGTTTTAAATGTATATAACTAATGAATAATGTTGAATTCATTTATGCATAAAAAATTAAAATCTGAACAAAAAAGCTGTAAACATTATGCAAGTCATGGAAAATAAAACTGTAAGGCAGTATATTGCAGATGGATCAAAATTGGTCCAGAATTAGCTCAGAACTACATTTAAGTTATAAACCACAACACCCCATTAAATTGAAGAAATGAAAACTAAAAAGGCATAATATTAGTAGATACATACATTCAAAGAATTAATGTTTGAAATTGCTAAAATATTTGAATACAGGAAGGAAATTGTTAAAATATTTGAGTTGGTTCTTTAGTATATCTCACTTAATCGGGACGGTGGTGTAGCGGTCTATCGCGCTTATATTCATTTATAGGCAAGTTTATGAGTCTGAGACTGCTGGGTTTCGAATCCCAGACCAGACCATGTGGATTTTTAATTAAATTGCATGGTTTGGTTTAGGATTTGATGTATGGCGCATTAATAGAAATTCAATTTTTGTTGATATGACATGCAGATTAAAAAAATTCGCCATACATTACCGTCTCGATGATGGTGGGTAAGGTTTTCCGGGTTTTCCTCACCTGTAAGTCAAATGGCACCATCAATCATCTTTAAGTTGCCCCGGAGCGCCACGGCAAATAATAATAATAGCCGTATCTTTCATTACACAAGTCGTTCAGTCGACTTCAGGGGTTGAAATTCACTCGTAAGGGGGTGAATTAGGGAGAATATTATTATTATTATTATTATTATTATTTCAGGAACGGTTCTGTATCTCAAGTATTTAATATAGCCAGAAATGCTTTAAAAATGGACTGATATCGCTGCTTCCTTTTAACTCTTGAGTTATTAAAACGTGTATGAACAATCGATTCATCATTTAAACGTCAAGATCCTACCAGTTTCAAAAGACATTTGTCGTTCTATGTGGATTCTTTAGCCATATGAAACTGTGAAATATTTTACTTTTTGCTATATTTACTTTTACAATTGTTTATTGTTACTATTAGTATTTTTCTAATTATTGTAAATAATAATAAATTGTATGACTCAAAAAATTTATTGTTTTAAAAATTAGACAAAGTTTTTTTTTAAACATTCTTTTCTCATAAGAAACATTTATTCCATTTCTCCTAATCCAGATCGGAAGTATTTGAATCGCAGTCATCGATATCGCTGTTAGGGTTAATTAATATAAAAATAATTTCCAATTTATCAAAAACTCTCTCTCTGCCTATATTTTTAATAAAATATTGCTTGGAAAGGTCCCCAATAAGTTCAATTGGGGTTAAAAACAGAATGGCGGAGAAGAACACGTAATACCTTATGTCTATATTATTCTGCTTAATTATTTGCCATATATTTATTTGGTAGATTTGTACCTAAAAAGCGAATATTTTATTGATTTCTAGTCGCTATTTCGTATAACATGTGTCAATATCGCTATTTTCTAAATTATAATATTGAAACAATACATTATATCAAAGATTTAATGGTAGGTACACCGTTATATCAAATCTTGTAACTTCATTTTTAATTTTTTGATATTGTTTTAATTTAATTTTTGAAAAAAAAAGGCATTTTTGGTTTTTACTGTATATCCTGAGAATGCGAAATATATGTAGATTTTTATTGATTACTCTAATCAAATTTTTCCAATTTAAATGTCTGTATGATTGCTACAATAGCGTATCTACCATTAATTATTTAATATGATGTGTCATTTCAATATTACAGTTTAGAATAAAGACATGATAAGAAAAACAAATACCTAATAAGTTGTTTTACTCGATTTACACGATTACTGATACCTTTATCACAGATTAACCTAGGAAATTCTGGGCCTTTATTTACTTCAAGTTTGGCGACGTACCTCTGGCTACCGATTTTTGTAGGTCTAACACCCTTTGTTATTATTTTGACAAGAGCTGTTTAATGTTCCACTTTAAAAGATACATGTTTCATCAATAAAAACGAATTGCTTCTTTTGTATTTCTATAAGTTTTTAACAATTGAAATCTTTACAGTCCACGTCTTGTTATCTTTTTTTCCTTCATTCTCCTAATACAGTTCACAATATTTATAGCCATTATATATTTGCTTCTCAGTCAACTTTTCTCTCAAAGATTTTAAAGTCATACGTTGACCTACAAATAAGTATTTATTTATATTACTGTAGATAGGTATACGAATTGAAACTTTAATAGGTAATATAAATAAATTATGGTTGGATAGATTCGTCTTACATACATGTTACAAATACCATTTCGAATGCTTGCCAAATACTACTAGCAGTAGAAATATTTAGGTTTAGGGTTGCTGCAACACGTTAAAATAGACAAGAAATCAATTTCGTATATTTGTGCATTTACAATAATTTTTAATTTACGTCTTATACAGCCTTAACAGAGTTGAAGGTAATAGGGATAGTAATTAATCATTCATCACGCTCTCGTTCAAAATACTGTGTTAATGAGTCTACAGGCTCCTTACAACGACTATTTAGTTTTTTGACATTTTGTATATAGAATGTTAATATTATTTAATGTAAAGTATGTTTTTTTGAGTAATAAAAATATTAAGTATAAGGGGTTAAGAAAAGGTCCTTTATTTCTCACACGTCAATTTTAATTGGCGACCGGTTTCGAAGCTATTGCTTTATCATCAGGCACACCTAAATGGAATGCCAAGGAGTGAGTAGTAATAAAAACAATTAAAAAAGTATGAACGGACATTAATATATACAAAGTAACAGAAAAAACACAAAAGAAAATTAAACAATGACCTTGACTCACCTTGACTATTTCCATAAAGGAAGTGCTACATAAAGTTTAACAAAACGAGTTAAAAAAGTCAGAAAAGTCATGTAATACCTACAATAGTATTTTTTAAATGTATTTTTAGGTTAGGTTAAACCGCGAGATGTCTGATTGAATAAATTAATTAAAACACATGTAAGACAAGTATTAACTAAACAAGACAAAATAGTTTTTACAAGCAAAAACAGTTAAAAAAAATTTAAAGAATAGACGTTAATTACAAATGAAAAGTAAAGAGTAAAAAAGTAAAAAGTAAAAATTATCAGACTCCCATGACATCTATCTAGATTTTAACAAATTAGTGCAGTAAACTGTAAATTTTAAATTTAGCGTATAAATAGTGTACTGAAAAAGGTGTTATTTACTGAAACTGAGTATAGGTAGCGGTGGCACAATTTATTGATAGTAAAAATATTAAACTGGAATGAGAAAGTAAAAAATACTAATAAGAAAAATAGAACACTAAACAAGAAAATATGAAAATTCATATGTATAAGTGAAAATTGAAGCAGATAATCAGAAGAAAAATTACTGTTACAGGAAAACGGAAAATGAGTTGACAAGTACGAATGTCAAAAAAGAAAAGTCAAATTTTGGCGTGTGACAACCAAGTGGGAGAATTTAAATAAGCCAATTAAGGGAACATTTAATATGAAAGATGCCAGTGGGCAAAAATTAATGGAAACAGAGAAGAAAATCTAAATTGGGAGAGAGTTAATTTGTGGTAAGTAACTGATTGAAGATCAAATGAGTGGGGGTACAGGTCAGAAATTAATTTAAATAAGAGCAGAAAACGTTGGGGTACTAATAAATTGAATTTGTGCATTCAGAGAGCAAGAGGGACCAGATTTAATATTTTTTTTAAATTTCCAGGTTCTCAAAGTTATTCAGAAGGAATTTATTAGAAGTCATATGCAAAATGTCGAAGCCAATGCTAGAATGTCTAACAAATGAGCAGTAAAGTGAGAAAAACCAGTAGTGTTAGTATTAAGACAGCGTGTGTGCTCTTTCAGGCGTATTTTAAAATTACGAAAGGTCCTTCCCACATATGAGCATGGACAGTTTAAACAAGTTTGTAAACACCAGACTGATCCATAGGATCAATTTTATCCTTATTCCTAACAACGAGGCTACTGATGGAGTTGGACGTTCTAAAGCTAATTCTGAAGGAATCTTTAAACAAGTTGGCTATACGATATGAGAATTTTCCAATAAAAGTAAGTGAAACATACTTACGATTATCTGCTTCAATATTGGGAAGGGGGTTAATTATGTAACTATTGTTCTGATTACGTTTATTCTGTTTTCTATGAAGCATTTTATCTATTAAGTTCTGATCATAATTGTGACTATTAGCAATTTGTTTGATAACATTGAGTTCTTTATTAAAGTTATCTACTGATAGAGGTACTTTCAGAAGACGTTCCAAGTAACAATTAAAAGCTGTTAACTTATGTGTAACTGGGTGATTGGATAAATTATCAATAACAACCCCTGTGTAATTAGGTTTTCCAAATATGTTAAATTCCAACTTAAGATCTTTACAATGGGATATAGTTAAATCAAGGAAGTTGATAGATTTGTTGTTTTCTATCTCTAATGTAAATTTGATGTTACTATGTATGGTGTTCATATAATTTAGGAAGTTATTTAAGTTATCCAGATCACCAGTCCATAGTATCAGTATGTCATCAACATATCTATGATAGAATTTAATAGCTGAGCAAAAAGGGTTGTTGTTTAATATATTGTTATTCTCAAAATTATGCATAAAGATGTTTGCAAGTATAGGAGTAATAAACATATAATACAATTTTTATAAATTTTATTATAAATAAATTATCAAAATGAACAAACTCATATAACTCGTTTTTTAGTAAAATGACTACGTTCCTGAAAGCTCGTGAATATTCTTGACATTTTCGGATCATTAGCTTAGTTGGGAACATTTGAATTAGTTGGTAGTAGTTTGACCAAAAAACAATGTCACTGATGATGTACAACGGGATTTATTTATAATCTAATAACAATATATAAACAAACAGAAATTAAATGGTATGATGTTAACTGCAGTCTGAAGGCATTGTAGAAACTTTTGTGTACCAACCTAAGTTAGTATGATGCTGTTTGGTTGGTCTTTAAAAATATAAAATCTTTTGTAGTTTAAAATTGTTGATTGGAACAGATTACCTTAGGGTCAGTTAAAGACTGGTTTATATGATTTATTTCTAAAAGATTTATCTTGGTACCTTTATTTCACCTTAAGAAGTTGTATATCATCAGTAACAGAAAAGATATGTTTCAAATCTAAAATGTGATTATCGAAAGAATATTGCGAAATAATAAAGAATTATTTTTATACCTGATAATGACCCTGTGAGGTCGAAACTCGTAGCTCTTTTTACTTTTTAATAAAATTTCAGTAACGATGACTTTGATAATTTGTTTGACTGTATCTAATTCATAAATTATGCTTATTGATGTGTATAGTAATTTGAAATTTCTTAATTTTTCCAGAACCTTAGAAAGGACTGACAAAATTGAAATGGGCGTTAAATCGTTCATATTGGGAATATAGATTGTAACAGGCAGGACATTATAATATGAGCTACGAGTAGGATAAGTGGACAACAAAGTAATACCATCTCAAAAATAATTTCAATAACCGTTGCATTATATATAATTTGTAGAAGATATTTTTATATAAATCTTTGACAAGGAAAGAAGGAGGATATGGAAAATAGTTTTTTTGTTATAAAAGTATATTAGGTTTTGATCTGGTGCCTTATTTATTGATTATTTGTTTAAAAAATGATTATTATTTCAAACTGCTTTTCATACATAGGTAATTTTTTTGCCCTGGGCTCGTCTGACTGTGTCTTCGAATAACACTAAAGCCTATTGGCTTATTGTGTTTTACCCCATGTTAGTTCATAGCACCCACTCTGTCATCTTCGTACCTTGTACAAGTTTGTACAGATCCTTGGGTGAGTGGGTTCTGTACGTTGTTGGATCAACCTGGGGTTGTCCAAAAAGTGCCTGTCTTTTGCGATCTACAGCTTTGCATTTGCACAGTATGTGTTTGGCCATTTCTGGTTTCTTGTGACATAGTCGACACATGAGTTCCCCATTGTACATGCCAATTTTATTCAAGTGTCCCTTTACTGGGGCGTGCCCAGTCATGAACCCTGTTATCACTTTTAACTGGTTCCTATTCATAAAGAGTAGTTCTTCAGTTATTTTGGGACATTGTCTGCCTATGAAGGCTTTTTCATGTTCCTGTTTTGGGGTGATTTCCAATAGTTAATATGTTGTTCCCGAATCCACTCGTTTATGAAACCCCGGACTGTACTTTTTGGTACTCCTGGGTTTATGTTTGGTTTCGGTGTTTCTTCTGACCCTCTTTTTGCAAGTTCGTTAGCCTTTTCGTTGCCTTCAATCCCTTGGTGATCTGGCACCCAAAATAGTTTTACTCTATTTAGGTCTGCCAGTGTTCTTAGTTCTAGATGTATTCCTCGACGTTACTTTCTCAATCGATATGATCTTAAGTGCCGCTTGGCTGTCTGACATTATTTGAATATGCTGATTTTCGACAGCTCTTTTATTGTTCGTTTTTGCACATTGCCAAATTGCGTATACCTCGGCCTAAAATACCGAGGAGTGTATTCCTATAGCAAAGCTATGGTTAGTATCAGGGTTTTTGGAGAATACTCCCGCCTCAGTGCCTTCCACAGTCTTAGACCTGTCTGTATACCAGATTTGTTCCTGTCGTTGGGCATTGGGCACCATTACACACCTGTGAACTATATTTTCGGCATAATTCACAATAGATCTTTATCATCCTACTCAACTTCAACCTCACTTAACCTTTATAACTTTTGAAAGAATGCGTTTATTCCTGCGGTAAAAATATTTCGGAAATTTTCTTTGATATTTACCTGTTTAAGTTTTTGCAAAGTATTAAAATGTTACTTGGGTAATCTACATTATGATAACACAAAGTGAAGTTTGAAAACACTCTGTTTTTACCGATCCCCTTTTCAATTAACCCGTTTACCAATATTTTACTTTGTTCGTACCATTTCTACTAATACTCGTTTCATATTAAAATCATCATTATAGCGAATGCATTCAGCATTGCGCTTTTCTTTGCTGTTTTTTTTTTTTTTATAATTCGTTAATAGTCAAAGCAAACGCCAAGAAGAGATGTGTGTCAGTCGCAGCAGCCATTTAACGAAAATTGTGTGATTTAAGTGAAGTTCTCCCCCAAGTGCTGGCCCGTCGAATAGTTCTGAGTAGGTTCTGAGAAACTCCTTCACTTTGTCGAAAATAATTGAGTTTCCGATGGAATCAAACCGAACGAACGTTCTCAAGTTGATCCGAGCGAATATAGAAGTTTTTATTTAATAAATTTATGGAAGTTGCACAGCTACTCTCCCTGTTTCAATTTGATTTGATATGCTATGGAGTTTCCCTTTTTTTACTTATCGACTTATTGGCTCAGATCAGAATATATATTATATAATAAATGACCTTTCAAATAGTGTATCCTATGAACCATTTGTATATATTTAAAGCAATTATCGATAACGTCATTACGTTTACACAGATATGACGTCAATAATAAAAGGAATAGGGTCAAGTGTGGTAAATATAAGACATTTTTATCTATAAGGCTTCTTTAAAGTAACCGATAAAAATTTATAAATAAATGATGATGAGATAACTATTGAAAACTTAAAAATATACAAAAATGTCCCTTACAAATATAAAAAAAAATAATAAGAAAAGGAGCAACAAGAGTTCGGGGCCATTCCTTATGTAAATTAACATGGGAAATCGCTAAGGTTCATTCTGAAAATTTTGGTCGCTTTTAAGGTCACTAGTCAAAGTTCGAATTATGACAGCTGTCAATTGTCATGTCATCTGTCAACAGTGTTGCCAACCTAATCTAACATATGTCAGCTGCCAATCCAGAGTTGCCAACCTAACCTCAGAATTGATGCCTACAAAGTTGCCTAACCTAACCTTACATGTCTAACGCCATTTTCTATCCGCACCTTTTTTTATCCTGAGTCACACGGGAAAAATATCGTTGTAAATAAGACGGGGACGTTGAAGAGAGTGCAGCAGGAAAACCAAAAAGGCAACAGAGTTGCCAACCTAACAGTCATAAATGTCAAGGAACATCTAACCTAATATTACGTTCAACGTTAACATTACGTAGGATAAGGAGAAGAAAGAGGAGAAAAAGAAGAAGGCGAAAAAGAAGGAGAAGCAGGGGAAGAGTAAACCATATGCAACACACAAACTCCTGTAGAGTACAATATTATCTATGCGCCGGTAACGCAAACCTTTAGAAAAGCACAGAAAAACTATATCTTATATTTAACCTAGAAAAATTATAAAAATAAAACATGCCAGATTAAATATGAAACAGTTATAAAATGCAAGTAATAACATTATTGTAATAGCTGGGTAAGCATTAGAAATTAACAAAAAATTTAAAAATTTTACATGCATTTTAAATGGTGAAACTTTAAATTTAAATAGTAAGTACTTTATATTGGTATTAAGAGCTCAAACTTGGTGAGATTTTTTTTTTCTATATGTAGATTAATATTTTGCTTGAGCACTGAAAAAACAAAAATAAATCACCCTATTGTGACATATTATATCAAAAATAAAAATGCAGTTAATTTCTACCGGTTTTACCATAATTACATCCTATACTTTTTATTTATGTGTTAATATATCTTATATTTTTTATTTATGCAACTCATTTACAATTTTCTCTTTTTTTTCAGGTAAGTCCATTGATTATAATTATGGAACTATTGGATATTGTAAGTATTTAAGACGACATTCATTTTTAATTATATTATTAAAATTACGTGAACATTTACAATGTTACAAACACAAGAATATAAGACGAACAAAAAAATATATTTTCTCTGAAATTAGTCATTATTGTATATTAAAGTTAATTGAAGGCCATAAGATAATGTATTCCTCAAAGGTTGATAGACCTAACACATTTTTTACAACAATTTTGTCTATGAAAAGTTTTTTAAAAATTCTACCATTTTCTTGAAAAATAATTTATGGTTAATTGTGACCAAACGTTTTAGGTATTAAGGTATTCAGTTCTCGGTTGAATCAGAATTTTTTTGTCTTAATGAAGATATGGTCAATGCAGGTTCTGCTATCGCCTTGTACCATAGTAGGTTATTTTATTGCACTAGTGTACCCTAATTCATTTAAAGTATTAAAATATTCCACAAAATTTTTATTATCATATTTTAGTAAGTCAGTATGGATATCACCTAAAAATAAACATACATCTGCGTTTTCAAAATACTCATTCAAATTTGTAGTAAATTCCTGGAAACTAGAATTATTAATAAATGTAATTTTAATTTGGATTAGCTTCAGTTTCGAGTAAATAGTTTTATAGTTTAATAAATTTGCATGTTTGACGGGCTATGATTTTATATTAAAATTCTACTTAATTAACAATTCTGTGCGGTCTTCTTCGTCATTCGAAAGACCAAATTAGCCATTCTATTTCGATTCACACCGAACATTAACAGCAGATAGTAATGAGTTACTGAAAGGTTTGCCTTACATTTCCAAATAAAACGAGTATCCTTAACTTAGGTTTAAACTTTGTCAAATCCCAAATGGTCACTGGTGGTCCGATACGTGACCGACCTGATTATCTCAAGTTACAGGGAAATGCCAAATGCCACATAGCTACCGAGTTAGCGCAGAAATCATATTACCCACATTGACTCCGAAACGGAGTTTTGATTGTAATTATAGTAATTCCTGTGGTGCTTCTGCTAATTGATAGAGGAAATTCCATCGACAGGGAGTATTAGGCTTAAAGGGTTATGAATCTCTTTATGATAATTATACGGGAGTAATATAAATCGCCTTTAGGTTAGCTCTACCCTCGAACTTATTTGTACTCATAATTTAAATGGACTGGAAATTAAGAAATTTAAGAAACTTTTAAATACATTTAGACTTTTAATAAAATCTTTAGTATTTTAAAATATCTTTGATAAAGAATACGGAATTTATTTATTACAAGAACTTAAACTGATATACAGGGTTGCCACTTTGTAAGTGAAAAATATTGTTATTTCAAAAACCGTTGGTATTTTTCCAGGTCAAACGAAGTTTTGAAATCTATTATATCAGTTCAGGATGTAGAAATGAATGTGATGTGTGAGTGTGAGTGAGTTTTTGGCATCAGGAAACATGATCCTTAGTCACAGAAATTTTGTAAGGAACAAATATTTTTTATATTTGGATGTTGGCTGCATACATGTAGGGATTTTTCTCCGTCCACGTTCCTGCAGCCATTTTACTTCTCTTCAGAAGCTTCTTCCTCTCCGTTCCTTAAGGTTTTTCGATCTATCAGCAGGCTTAACATCTGCTTCATTTCCCGTTTCTTTTGTTTGGGAGCAGTCGTCTGTTTTCACAGATCCTCCTCCCACTTAGAGGTTAGCGTCTTCTGCTTTGGCAGTTCCTCCTTCCCTTGAGTCCAAAGCTAACGCAATCTCTCTGACAGTCATGTTCAAGGAGTCTGAGTCGTCTGTATCCAACTCTTCTCCTTGGCTGTCCATTTTTTCCAAATTATTTTTACTTGTATTTGTTCCCACAAGTATGGGGGAAGGGGTTGGTCCAACTCTGAAGTGCCCCCTGTACAGAGTCAAGGCTGGCTACTTGGGGGTTTCACCCGGTTCCCCCAAGAGAACGTTCGCAACCGCATATTAAGCCCTGCGGCCATTCATCCTAAGGTACGTTACCTTACACCGTGGCGTTGGGCTTTGCTGGAGTGTCATTTGGTTAGTCAATAGTGGTGCTTCTTGAAGCATCGCTCCTAGTCAGATAGGCACCTCCTAGCTGATAAGCCAGCCTTCAGATTTAATGTAGTTAACAACGTCGCCAAGAGGTTCTTCTCTTATATTGGCCCGTATAAGCCAATTCTCGCCGAACACAAATCTTCTAATAAATAAGAGCGTCGGAAAATCATAGAGGATATACTCGATGGTATTATCTTCTTGGTCGCATCCCTGCAAAGTACGTATTCTGACAGCCCTGGCGTTTTGAATGGAGAGAAGCTAGATATTGAACATCTAATTTTGTCATTGTCTACATTGTGTTTGGCAGTTTTCCAATCGTAGACGGCCACATCTGTGATGACCAAGTCAGGGAAATAAAAGTTTCATGCTATTTTCGAGGTTTGTAGTTTTTATGCCATCCTATTTGATAAGCGCAAAAATACTGCCGTGTGGATCTCTTGAGAGAGCTTTTTAAAGCCTCGCTGCCTGCAGGAAATCTTCGATTTCTTCGCAGTAGGATCTTCATGTTTGTACATTATAAAAACTATTCTAACAATATAAGACATTTAAAATACCAATTAACAAATCACCCATAGGACCATACAATGCAACAGAAAGAGTACCTCAGTAGTGTCACCGCATCTGTATACAATTATAACCCATGATATGCCCTTGGGTCATAATGGTATACAGACAGATCTGTATGCCGACACCTGTATATTTAAAACATCCTCCTCAGCAGAAATTGCCAGAAGAAGATTGGATATCCATTATGCAAATAAGATGAAACTAAACACATCCAAATCGAAAAGTATGGTTTTCACTAAAAGAAGAACAGAGGGCATAGTGAATAAACTTAAAATTAAAGGACAAAATACTAAAACTAAACACACTATAAAATAGCTTGGAGTTCATCTATATAGTAAATTAACTTCCTTAAATAATGTAAAAATCGTGTGACGAAGGCGAATGGGACAATTTACATATTCTACCCGATAATGTGTAGAAGAAGTAAACTGTCACGAAAAAATAAAACTTGATGTCGTCTTTTGTTGAATGGCAGTCTCTCACTACAACAAACTGCAAATATTACAGAACAGGTGTTTGAGGCTCATCCTGGGGTGGGACCGTTATTCCAGAGTGGCATACATGCATGCGTAGATATCCATGCCTACTATAAAAGAGCATATCGTGCCTATTTAAGAGAACTTCTACGAGCAATGTTTCTCAGAAAACGTAAGGAGAGACATATTCAGTATTACCGAGGTAAACAGTAATCATAGAAGGTATGGCTGTCTCCATAAAGTATTTTCAATTTTCAGACGAGACTGAAATTCATAAAAACGTTTTTATAAATAGAATAAAAGGCCAAAATACCTGTTGTGGGTTGGTACAATCCCGGAACAGGTAAAAAATAATACAAATCAACTTTTCGGGCTTTTAAGGTACCATTTCGGTAGGCGCGACAGGAGACAGGAGACCACAGAGGCGATAGCAAAGGCGACCGAGAACGGTCTCTTCACGTCTAAACGCATGCAATTATATAAAACACATTTCGCAAAGCGCGACACGTCCGAGAGACAGAAGTCGACGACACTTTAGATCGGTCTCGGCGGGTCTTGGGGCAGAGCGTTTGCTGCCTATAGCACTCTGTCCTCACACATCGTTGTATTTGGAGGTGATTAGTCGATATTTTATAGAATTGGTAGTTAAAAAGTTCTTTCGATCTAGGCAGTGTTGCCAGATGCTGGAACAGTATGGGTGAAAAAAAAAACGTAGATCTGAACAGTAGATTTTAATACAGAGGGAAATAATTATAATTTGCAGTGTAATAAATAACAAAAACAAGTATATAAAAAACGAATAATAAACATTTTTCTACCCAAATTAGAAAGTAAACAAAGAATAAAAACAAATAATAGCATTTTTAATATATACTTAAGTACGTACGGAAATAAAAAGAAAACAATGAAGAATAATAGGTACCTACTTCTTTTAGATCAGTCTGAATGAGATAATTCAAAATCATTGTGTTTGGCTTGCATGTTCTTTTTATGATGCCCTATTAAGTCTTTGTTTCATTTTAAATAAAAACATAATGATTATCTTGATGTTTTTTATGGAGCCAACCTACAGTACTTGATGCTTATTACGCTTCTTTTACTTCAGAAAATTAACTAGAGAAAATATTCTTTGACCATTTGCTAAAGAATGAGGCAAAACTAATAAATAAAGAACAAAATTTGCTAGAGACAAAAACAGTGGATCTACTTAAAAACAGTAGGTTTGGCAACGCTGATCGTTCCCTCGAATGATTGTCTGCGGGTGTAACCAGTCTACTTGCTTCCCAAATGTACGGGGCGTAACATTAATGCATCTGTCGTCCTTGGGGCAGTGTTGCCAATTTGTTACAATTGTTTATAAATCTATTACATTTTTACGAAACTCGAATGATGAACGATTTATATTGAAACTAACATAACCATGTTCTGATTTTATGTGTTCCTAATGCATTATTATTTTATACAACTAATACCACCTCAAACATATTTCCTTGATTAGGTTTATCATTCCAAACATGTTTCCCTATTGAGACTTGACATGCGCAAACTTTCTTTAATGCATTAATTATAGTATCCTTTTCCTTCTTTTTCTTATATTATTAAAAAAGAATGTGAAACAAAAATTATTCTCGTTTTGCCTAGTGACAATAATTTAGATATTGACGTTGTTCTTATTAATAAATAGGTATAAATATATATTTAAAACATTTAGCATCAAAATCAATACAATATTATTTTTTTTTTATGTATGTAATCATTTTGTTTTGACTAAAACTTCTATTACATTTTCTTGAAATTTATTACAATTTTGAGAGTTTTTCTATTACATTCCTTGAGAGTGCTCTGGCAATACTGCCTTGGGGTCGCCTCTGTTGTCTTCGACCACTGAACCGACCCCAAGGTCGAGTAGGACGAGGTGCATACATTTTACCCTTCGTAACCATTCGAGGGAACAATCAGCGTTGCCAGACCTACTATTTTCACGTAGATCTACTGTTTTTGTGTCTAGCAAATTTTGTTCTTAATTTATTAAGTTTGCCTCATTCTTCAGCAAATGGGTGAAGAATATTTTCTCTAGTAAATTTTCTGCAGTAAAAGCAGCGTAATAAGCATCCACTACTGTAGGTTGGCTCCATAAAAAAAAACATCAAGATAATCATTGTTTTTATTTAAAATGAAACAAAGAATTAAAAGGGTATCATAAAAAGAACATGCATATGCCAAACTACGATTTTGAATTATCTAATTCAGACTGATCTAAAAGAAGTCGGTACTTATTATTTTTCATTGGTTTTTTTTCCCGTACGTTAAGTATATATTAAAAATGTTTTTATTCTTTGTTTACTTTCTAATTTGGGTAGAAAAAAGTTTATTTTTCGTTTCTTATATACTTGTTTATTTTATTTACTACACTGCAAATTATAATTATTTTCCCCTTTATTAAAATCTACTGTTCAGATCTACGGTTTTTTTTACCCATACTGTTTTAAAATCTGGCAACGCTGCCTAGATCGAAAGAAATTTCCGACCGAATCAGCCCAAAAAAAAAGCGATGCCAAGGACAGTGACCGCGAGTGCGATACGCAGCAAAGCTTTGCACCGAGAAGGGTCTCCACAACACTTCTCGGTCGTGTCGCGCCGTGCGAAATGTGTTTTATATAATTGTATGTATTTTAGATGTGAAGCGACACTTCTCGGTCGTGTCGGCGGTCGTATGTCGCGTCGGCGGTCGTCTGTCGCGCCTACCGAAGTGGTACCTCTACTGTCTACTTATTGTTATGTCTTGTTGATGATAATGATTAATATTACTTTCAAAAACTGTAATCTCATCTTCTAATGTATACATTTTTGCACTACATTTGCGATTTATATATCTCCAACGTATCTGACCGCATTTCAATGCATTCTCTTATAAAAATTTAAATTTATCGATAACCAACAACTTACAACTTTTTTAACTACATATTAAATATACTGAATAATTATTCTCAATTTGTTAAAACAGGTACCTACAAAGTACATTAAAAGGAAATTAAGGGTTAAGAAGTAGTTACATTCTTGATTTCATATTTTAGGCCTAATTGAACGGTAGGGTTAGAAACTACCTGACTTTTTGTCTCAACTGATATATTACGAGAATTAAAAAAGAACTCCTAAACATAAATAATTTATTTAAAATCAAAAAATTCTTTTACAAAAAATGCTTTTCAAATGGGACTTTTATTATTTACCAGATATACTCGTAGGCATATGGATTATTCTCTTCATACCTTCATATTTTTTTACTCATCAAAGTATGTAAATTTTATACTGTTTTTAGATGCGTAAGATGTTAAATCCGCCACATAGCCCGTGTGGTCAGAAAAGGGTAGGTAAAGTATTCCACCACTTTTCGATTTTGGAGGATTAATGTCATTAAGGGGTTACTGAACATTACCATAAAGGTAATTTCCATAAATGAGTAATTCATTCTACATTTCTGGCAAAATAAAACCATGATTATTTAATTATAAATGTAAAAACAATATTTATCTTTCTCAAATATTTAAAAGTTGTAGCAATAAATTTTTAACATACAGCAACTATTTGTGAGTTTGATGGCTTTTATATTATTAAGAATCGGCCTTAGTTTGTTGTGGTTACCTATAAGGTTGTTTTTATAAAAAATTAAAATTAAAAATACATTTTAAAAACATTTTTATTAATGATTTCTAGTAAAATGTATTCTAAATAAAAGTTGAAGCGATGAAAATAAGATGATTGACCAAATTTATCTATATCCAAAATTGTCTGATTAAGTCGGTATATGGCCTAAAATTATTATTATTTTATTTCGTTTATTTGAGATATTTTCAAAGTACTTTCTTCGCAATAGTTTTATTATCTTCCCAAAGCTCTAATTGACAAAATATCGCCGTGTCATTTCGAAAACATACCAATAAGTATTGATTTTAATAAGCTATTCACATATATTGTAAACAATAATGAAAAAAAAAAAAAACACTTACATGAAAAATACCGTTTGTAACAAAGAGTTCCATCGTCATTTACAGATTATTTGCGGTTTGCCAGATATCTTTAAAACAATTTATAAGTTACCTCACAGCACTAAGATCTTATGGGGCCCATTTTGCATCCTCTTAAAATGATAGGCACCTCCTAGCTCGAGAGCCAGCCACAATACTGTCCCCTGGGGTACTCCAACTTGTACTATTGAATCAGTTCTTAATTCGTTTCCTTCTTTTACTTTTTAGTTTCTATTTGTTAAATATAGGTTGTGCAAAACAATTTTAGATGTTTCTTCTATGATTTAATTCTGCTTTTTAACATTTTATTCTATCATCCCTTGTTAATATTTTATATGTTTATTTTAAAAATTTGGGCACAATGCTTGGCAAATATGGCGACATTAAACTTTGTTTTGCATAAACTATAGTTTCTGAGGAGATTAAATACTATTCTTTTAATGGCATAGTTGCTGATTCTGTTTAAAAGGTCACAGTTCAAAACTTTATCGAAGGCCTTTGCCAGATCAAGAAAAACTGCTGGTATTTACTTGACTAAAGGTTCAAGTAAGTTTAGTGTCGCATCTACACTATTAGATTTTTGTATAAATCCAAATTATATTTTCGATAGAACTTTATTTTTGTCCAGGAACTTTATTAATCTGTTTTTGTCAGCTTGTTCAAATAATTCATAACAGATATTGGTGTATATAATTATTCATTTTGCTAGCAAGGTATTAATCCACTAGACAAAGCAAGGTTTATGATATGTGATAAAGGAGTCACTACATTATATGTGTGAATATATTTAGTAAGTTTAGTTTCTATTTTATCAGGTCCTGCAGAACAGGAGGATTTTTAAGTTATAAATTAATATTAATAATTCTGAAAGTGTTACTGGCTCCAAAAAAAGGGCATCTTTTATGGCATTATCATTTAAGAAATTGAAGAGGTTGAGTGGTGTGTACACACTTATTAATAAGCTGGCCCCACATTTTACACTGGGCCAGTTACCGAATTTCGGTTTGGATTTTGAAATATTTAAGCTGCAAGCTATGGCGGAGACTTGGGACTGATCAGTTGCTGTCCCTTATTAATTTAGTTTAGTTTCTTAAAGTTTCTTCTAAAGATTTTTTGACGAATAAGTGTACAAAGTTTTTAGTTTTAGTAATGATAGAGTTTATTGTATTGTAACAGCTCCGTTTTTCTTTTATAGAGTCTTTGATGATGGCTTAAGACGAATTATTATTTTATGGAGTTTTATTAAATAAAACTCAATAATTACACACTTTGAATATCTTCTCGCTCCATTTCTTATTTAGGAAATTTTTTGGTAAATTAATTTTTTAAGTTTTATTTGACATATCTTTACCTAAGTTTGTAAATAAATTATTATATATATTTGCGTTTTCTTTGCTATTTTTAACTAAATTTCGATTTTCATTTATAATACTAGTATCTGAAACTTTTAAAATTTTATTACATCCAGTTATTTCGTTGATTATTTTTCATGTTTTTTTTTTTAGTTACCTGTGTCTCTATTAATTTATTTTGATAGTAGACACTTTTCATTTTTATTCCTAATGTCTTTAATTTATTTCTATATTCTTTATAGTGGGTGTCCAGTTCTTTGAAAAAAAAATTAATATTCTCTTTTTTATCCCTTTTATAGTTAGAGTAATAATTAAGGCTGAAGTTATCCATGGCTTCAGATTATGATTTTCTCTGTTTACCGTAACTATTTCGGTGGTTTCATCTATATAAAGATTTAATTTGTTGATAAATTAATACATTCTTTGTCATAATAACTTCTTCCCAATTTTCCTTTTTTTACCAATGTTTTGAGTTTAATAAAGTTTTTTTGTGCGTATTTTGATTTTCAGTATCGGGTTCGTCAAGTTTGTTTTTTAAATATATATATATATATATATATATATATATATATATATATATATATATATATATATATATATATATATATATATATATATATATATATATATATATAACAAAGGGTGTATGATGATCAGTAAAAGCAGTATGAAAAACTATGGGACCTGTTTTGATTTGCTTACTTATTTTTTGTTTGTTCTTAGAAATATGTGATCAATACATGTTTTGGTAATTAGAGTGACACGCGTTGGTTGGTATATTTTTGGGCAGTGTACTCCATTCTTCCAGGTTTGGGTATGAAGACTACTTCTAACTCTTTGCATTTTTTTTTGGATATACCTCAGAGTCAAAGAGGATCTAAATATACCTTCTTGTCTTTGATTTCGACGTGTTCCTGGTTCTTTTGAAGGCAAAACTAGTGTCACTACCTAAAGACTTGATTAAGTTGCTTGTTTTTAACTTGGAGTGAGAAAGATTGTTAAGGGTGGCAGTTATCATCTTACCTCTCCGGGGCCTGTCAGTTGAAGATGAACTATGGTGTCCATTAGGGTGGGCCGAAAAAAATTTTTTTTTGAAAATTAATTTGGTATAGTTAGAAAAAGTTGAAGGGTATTAAGAAATATTCGCTTAATTGTTTTTGGTATTATTGCTTTATTTTTAGCCCCTCCCCGTAGGCCTTTAAAAGGCAAAATATGCAAGGTCATATATCGTTTTGGGTATAGCGTCAAAAAGTAAGGAATGTATATAGTAACAAAAAAAAATATGGAAGAAATAAAATAGGTTTTAGCCGCGCCCCAGGTCCCATAAAATATAAAAAAAACCATTCTTTGCTAGAGTAATTGACGAACTGTCTACTATTATCGGAATGATTGTCTTTATTTAACATATTAATCAAAATGTCTTATCAATTACTCAACCCAGAATCTACCACGAGAAGGTAGCTGTTTACAGAGGTCCACCCACCTCCTTCCTCCCTTATTCTTACTCTAATCTATTGAATTGGTTGTTATTTTCTAATGATGGCAAAACACTTCTTGCATAAAATTTTACGCGAATGTACCCATCTCTAAATTCATGGCCACAAACTTTGCTTGATGACTCAGTGATGATTTTTACACATCGCTCGACCGCTTGAGTGTGGCATGGAATTTTTTTTTATAGTGATGAAAGATTTGACCTGAAGTTCTGTCATTAAATTGTCAGTAGAAATATTCATTGTAAGAAGCGGTTCGGTTACAGTACTGTTGTTCCAATAGATGCAGTCATCAGCATCTTAGTTTAGACCGGGTATTTTGAATATCCTTAACTTTCCCGGATCTTCAGAATTTCTAGCCTTCAAAATACGACAAATCCCAAGTTCTCTTACATGGGACCGAGAATCTGCTATCATGGCTAACAAAATGTTTTCGAGGTGCCCAAAATAAGCGTTTGTGTCAATAACATTATTAATAACCTTATTTATTTTAATTGGAAATCCTCTGGAGGAACTTATTAATTTCCATAAATACTGCGTTCCATACTGACATAGTGGCTTTGTTTTTATGTTAAACCACATTGGCGAGTAGACTTTCCTTATAAAATTTGTCAGTACAACCAAGGTTTCAGAAGGCTTACTTGTTGAAATATATAGACACAATACTCTGTTAGCCATTGTCAATCATCGCGCTTGACTTAGTTTTCCTGGATTTTTTTTGCTCAGCTCCTCAGGACAAGTGTCATTTCTTATAGCACAGCTTATTTGATATAATTACTGTTGATCAACTTCTGGTAAATCATTTTTAATTGCTCGAAATTATTTTACAGGTCTTTCTTCGCATGTTATCAAAAGGCATTCAATGGGCCCTGAAAATAAATGTGGTCCCTTAGCTTTTCCGTCCAACTCTTAAAGAAGAGGTAACTCGTTGGCCTGAAGTAAACATATCAGCCACTGAACGGGTTTTCCAATGTGAACTTCCATTAAGCAAATCACACCATCTTTTTAAAACCCGTGTTTACATTGGTTCCGTCATAACCAATTACCTTAATAGATTTTGGGTCTACTGAGTTAGCTTCTAAGCAAGATAATATATGTTTGACTATATTGGTAGCTGTTCCAGGTCATTAATAGTTAAGTGATCAAAATACATGCTTTTCGGCTTCTCTTCTTGTCTAACAACACGCCTTCCTTTGCTATGTTCTGGTCTTTTCTTTCGTCACAAATTGTTTGTAATATTTTCCTTTTTTTTTTTACTTCTCTTCCCATCTTAATTTTGTCAATTACATTAACTGGATTGTCTGCAGAGATTAAACCACATAAATTCCTCGTCATGAACGTAAAACTAATAGCGTCTATGATTCCACTGCCCTGCCTGCGTGGAGTGCACATAAAAGATGAGCGATATATCGATACTGGTTACATTTGAGATTAAAAAGTAACTCGTATTGACATATCTCTCACCTTCCGTATGCACTCAGTGCAAGCCGTGCACTAGATTCGAAGACGCTATAAATAAACACGGTACACACATTTGCTATTATACCACATAGATATGGCGCAGTCGTTGTACGGGTCAACGCAAGCAGCTACGACGCAATCGATTCGGACCGGACTAAATAAAGGATATTTTTAAATTATGCAACTTTTTGTTGCTATGCCAAATCCATCGTCAAAAAAATGTTTTTTTGGACCATTTTCTGTCCGCCCTAGTGTCCATCCTCTTTTTTGGAAACATTTTTTTTTAAAGATGGATTTAAAAAAAATCAGTGTGGACTCTAAAAATTTGTATTTTGAGATTTTAGATCATTCATTTGTTTTTATAATAAAATTATTATTGAATGTTACAATATTTCAATTAATTTTTCTATTTCATTAATGCTCTTTTTATCGGAATATTTTGTATAATGTAGCTAGGTAATTTGCTACCGTAAAACTTTGTTGTACTTATATAAAACTCTGTTACAAAATCCATATCCGGCCACATAAATCTAATTTGAATACGATTAGTGGCTACTTATAAAAGTTAAATTTCCCTTGTTTGCCTCATTTTTCTCAAAACTCCTCAAAGCCGCATGAAAGTTTGTAATGGAAAATTAAATTTTTTACTCAAGTGGGATTTACTGATATATTTATAAAAGGCTTTACCTTTCGCGTTTTAATTTTTAAAGAGTTAAAATAAAACAACGGTGTTTGCCACAAGTCAATACGTTTATGTTTGTAGGTAGGAAGTGCAAAATAAATTTTGCTTTCGTCAATTCCGAGATCTAAAAAACATATTATAATGAGTAAAAAGCATAAATGTTAATCCTTCGTGTGAGAAATATGGATAAATAAAAGTTACATATCTATCTGTAACCTACCAAATTTCCTTTTTAGAGAAATTACCTAAAATTAATCTTTAAAAATAAAAAAATAACTTTACAAGTAAAATTTCGTTTACTACGGTTACACAAGTTAGATTATTCCGGTGTTAACTTTCAGGCCTTCGACGTCGTTCAGACGGCAGCTAGGGAGTGGATAGGTATAAAAATTTCGGAAATAGTAGACACATCAAGGGGCGTCTCTATATAGTGGCCAAACTATGTTCTTATTTCCCTACAAACCCAGTAAATGAGAAAAGAAATGAAAGACAAACCTCAACTTATGCTCCTTAATTGTATGGGTATTAAACGGACATTAAAGCACCATATCAACGGACATGACAAGGATAGTGAAAATAAATATATAAAAAAGAGTATTTTAAACTTATTTTAATAATTGTAACGACACACCCCAAATTTTGTACTAAAGAACTGTTTTTGATGTTTAAAAAACAAGGTTTTAATGCCAAAAAAAAACAATAATAATTTACCAATAATAAAAAAACTACTGAAGAAGACACTGATCAGTGCCGAAAGCTTTACTCACACATACACGAGTTTCATTTCTTACTAACACCTGAAAACCCAAGAACTACAAAGAAAAAAATAAATTAAGGTGTAAGAAAAAAAAAAACTTTAGAAAATGAGACTTCCTTTTGTAAAGTACCAATAATTTATCTTTAGTGTTAATACTAAAATTATTAATATTCGAATTTATTTTAAAAGCTACATTAATATTAAATTTCCTAAAAGCTTTAAAAATTTTGTGAGAAATATTAATAAAGAAGCTTAAAGAACCTGAATAATTTATTGTGTTACTATTTTGTGTAATGATTGGAAACGATAATTTCAGTTTAACAAAAAATTTAAAATAAATGAAATTCACAATACCAGGAGAAAAGTTATACTATTTGATAATATTATTCTCTTTATTAACGGAGTGTTGACATAAATGAAGTTTAAATGTTCTGTAAAAGAGGTTATTGAACGCAGCATATTTTTGTAATAGATGTAAAGGATTTAAATTAATGATTTACCGTAAACTTCAAAGTCACGTTTTTTTACTTTCCTATCTGTATACAGATATAAGGAAAGTATAGAAATCATCATAGATATATAACCAAGACAGATAGGATTATTTACAAAATTTTTGAAGAATGAACGGTGGTGTCCGCGGTAGAAACTCAATAATCGGTTTGAACATTGATGCCAAGTTTACGTGCTTTTAACTATAGATATATATATATATATATAACCAATACAGATTACACAATTTCTGAAGTCAACGCGGATGATCCTCGACAGAAATGCAATATTTGGATAAAATTAAAATATTGATGCCAAGTTTGCGATATTTTTAACTGTAGTAATGTTATTGCGTTTGCTTGAATTACTGTTAGGTCTTTAAATTGTCCAAAAAAAAATAATGTCTGACAACAGCGGAAGTAGAGTAGACCGCAATTGTGGAGGGTCATATATTGTTTCATTCATAAAAATTCCTTCGAGACAGTACTAGTCCAGGAGCCAGTGAATTTTTTCGTACTTGTTTTCCCGGTCCGTGTATATTTAAATAATCTATTTCCGGTGAACTGTATATTTAAAATGGAACGCCAATCTATTAACAAAAGTAAGCCAGATTGAATTCGCGCATTACGTCACATCGATACAAGTGAGATTGTTTACAAAGTGCCTATGCAGGCCTATTTTGCCCATTTCATGTATTTGTTTTTAAATCATGTTAAATTACTATTTTTGAAACTCAACAAGGAGAAAATTCAATTAACTCTTCCGTTGTATATATATATATATATATATATATATATATATATATATATATATATATAAGATAAATTAACTGAAGTTTTATTAGTAAAGTATTATTACTAAAATTTTAATGTAATTTACAGAAAATAGCTAGGTATGTATTTGTTTTTAAATAATTTGATAATTTATGAAAAAAGGGAGTAAAAGTGGAATGGCCAGTGACCAGTAGGTCAGTCAATACAAAGTATCATATATTTCTATTATAACATAACTAAAATACCTACATCTTTTAATCATAAAGACATAAGTTAAAAACCATTTTAATATATGCATTAGAATGAAGTAATAATAACTTAAAGAGACGAGGTCTTAAAGTAATAGCTGGTACAGCATGTTTTTTAAACGTTTCCTTATTGCTGCTAGAATGAAATCACTTACTATGAAATGTGCTCTAAAAACGGCATTTATAGCAGTCAGTGTTGTCTTAGGATCTCTTCCTAAAGCCCTCATCCAAGCTGCATACATATTAAAAAATAATTTAAAAAAAAACATATTATATACCTATATAGTTTTCGGTTCTGGGTGCCCTAAAAGAGGACACTTAGCCGACAATTTGGCTCAGATAGCTAAAACCCAAAAGTCACACCCCGAACCAGGACGTATTGCTATCCTTTTATGTAAAAAATAACTACAAATAACTTACCTGAAAAATGAAGGCGTTAAACTTTACACCAAAAAAACCATACACTTTTTCCCATTGTTGCAAGCACCCGTTGACGATTAGGTAGATATCAACTAAAAGCATGTACTTAATGGTTATAAAGCTTATTTTAACACAAAAAGAATAAAGCACTAGTCGAAAAGCAGCAATCAAATATAAATAGACCACAATATTAAAATTCAAATTAAAAACTATATAAAACACAAATACTCTAAAAGCGCAGAAGATCAGAACCAAATAAAATGAATAACCATAATAACCTAAAAATCACACTAAAATTGCAAAAACTATTACTGTAAAATCATGAGATTACATCAATAATGCATATGCGTCGGAGTATCGCAAATGTCAAAAGTACAGTGTTTCCATGAAAATTTAGCTATGTTTTTAGCAGTATTATAGGACCATTTCTACCACGCGCATCCAACGATATTGGCGTTCCACAGTTCAGTGTATTTTCCTCACACCTCTAGTATAAATGATTTGACAAATCGAAACTAACAATAATTATAATAAATGTATATATAATAATTAATAAGTGATTCGTGAATTCTAAATAAAACAATTATTATATAAAAGTGTAAAAGGAAATGTAATTTATTTCCCTATTTTCTTCTGTAATATCTTCAATTATTATGTTTAATTTCTATAAATATACCAACTGGTTAGGTGAAACATTGTGATATAAGATTTTATTTATGTGTCCTATGCGTACACTTTAATATACAAAACACCTGGAACATTCTTTTAATAATCGTGGTCGTAGAAATAATTGTGTACATAACTCGTTTGAAAGTGTATTTTATGCACTTGCCAAATATATTATCCATACAGATTAATCAGACTATTTTTTTACTTAACTTCAGTACATCTCTTACTACTAAAACTATTTTTATCAATGGAAAAAAAGGGCCGTGTTCTCGTATGTTTTGACGCATTTTCGGCCTCATCCCATCGGATCCCTCCTCTAAATATATATGAATTTTGCTTAGAATTGCTAATCCTACAATTCTCTATTCGTGCTTGCTGACTGGGAAAATAAATACCGAAAATCGTCACTGTCTCCTGGACTATACAATAGATGATGATGAGAACTTCACAACAAATACACTTTTATGAATGGCTAGTTGGGGATGTGGGAATCATGATTTTTTTCGACCTCGAGTTTTCGACGGATTTTTACTTTTTGAGGTCCCCTGAATCCGTTTTGCGATGATGTGTGTGTGTGTGTGTGTGTGTGTGTGTGTGTGTGTGTGTGTTGGTGCGTGCGTGCTTGTGTGTGTGTGTCTGTATGTCGTATATTTCATGAACCGATACACAGAAAAACACCAAATTTTAAACTTAAGCTTTATTCCAGCGTCTAATGAACTGATTTTGGACAGAGTCGAAACATCTGGGGGGGTACTTTATAGGTGGTCATTTTTATATTTTATCAAGTATATGTTATTTACGTTTAAAGAAGAAAATTCCTTAAATAAAAGTTACTTCTAGTATAATTATCTATAATTTTTGTTCTATACAAAATTTTCCTAAAATGGTCCGTATTCGAGAAATTTGACAAAATGTAAAAAAAAAATTTTTTTTATAAAAATTGTTCAAATAAAAGTTGTTTGCATTATAGTTCTCTATAATTTTTATTCTATACATAATTTCTCTAAAATTCGATATATTTGAGAAAATATGTAAATTTCGAATTTTGAAGAAAACTCAAAAACGGGCAAAGAAAAAAACATTAAATTTTAAACTTAAGGTTTATTTTGGCCTGACGTAAAATGATTGGATTTTGGACAAAGTCGGAACAACAAATTTTTGTTTTATGTAAAAATTTCCTGAAATGGTCCGTATTCGAGAAATTTGACAAAATGTGCAAAATTTTGATTTTTATGAAAATTGTTTAACTAAAAGTTGTTTGCGATATCGATCTCTATAATTTTTGTTTATACATGATTTTTCTAAAATAGACCGTAATGGAAAAGTGTTAAATTTAAATTTTTCAGTATTTTCGTTTTCAATGAATATCTATAGAAAAATGTTTATATATTTAGTTTATCCTCTAAACATTTATAGAGATGCTGCAATAGGTTGTACAAAATAACCTGAAAAAGCCTATAATAACTAGATAGGAAAGTCATGTGTTGGACACATCAGATTTTTTATAATATTATAAATGTTTATAATCAACAAGAACATGTATTTTTCCAATGTTTTTTAATTTTTAAATAACTATAAGAAAAGTATTCATTGTAAAGTGCTGTGCTTATAAATAAACATACTTTCTAACGATCATTTTCATGATTCAACAATATAACCAATATAACCTTTCACAAAATTATAAAATACCCACTAACGATTTAAATAGACTTTTATTTTATTATCATTTAAACACCTCCGGGTTAACTTTGATGTTTAGAATAAAATGCATTTGAAACAGCAAACTAAGTATCTTGTTTCGCATATGAAATTATGTAACTCCGAAAATATTCAACAATCCCGCTGGCTTTCGGCATTTTATTTTCATATTCTTTAATCTTGTCAGAACTTTGAACTTTATGAATATTTCCATGCTTTTAAAATAAACGTTTACAACTCGAAAATATCATTTTTTCGTTTTTTATACCAAGAGCATCGTATTCATATGGCGCACAAACGAATGTTGCCATTCCGGCATTTTATTTTATTTGGCGAAGCTAAACTCGTCGTTTCTTTCTAACCTAAGGCCACATTTTTACATTTGTTTAGTTGAAAACGGAAATCTTTTTATGGAAGAATAGTATTACTAGTAGGAGCGGATCAAAAGAAGTTAAAATATTAGCTTTTCTAGCAGTTTTTGAAATTAAAACCGGATCTTAATTCAAATGAGGTGCACATTCATTTATCTGATAATCATTTATGAAGTTAAGACAAATATTGAGGGGAAAAATACATGCTCCATTGCGAAATGGAAAAGATTTAAGGGTAAAGAGAGATCACGGAGTAATTAACCACTCAGTACATATTTTTTTAATTGGAACTTAATTTTTGCATCCATTGCCGAAACAACGTACTTTTGTCTGAATAAAAGATAAGTGCAATAAAAGTGGGGATATAAGTGCACATTCCATAGGCGTACTTTGCAAAATAAGTTTCTATAATATAAATAAGGTCACAGCATATAAAATGCTATACACGGACTTAGCAGCCTAGCCTACCCTGTCCTTTGTTTACTCTCGCGGTATGGAGTCTAGCGGCGCGCTGGCAGACGCTTCTCGAATATACCAGAACAAGCGGTAAGTACGTGACGTTGAGTCATAGAGATGGAAGACTAGGACATTCCACACCGTCCAAAGTATTCTGGTTACAGAGTCGGCTTGATATAAATATCGCGAGTTTGAAGACGGCAGACAGTTATATAGACAGTTTAGTTTAAAGTAATGGAATGAAATTTTAAAGTGTAATAAATAAATTAGAATTATTAGTTAGTGTCTAAGTATTATATAAATTAATTAGTACGTCTGAAATAAAATGTAAATAGTGTGTTTTAAATAAATAAACTATAAATAAATTAGATTATCGTTACATTGGTGTTAGAAGTGGAACTATAAATAAATAGTGGACAAACATGGCTAAAAAGCTGTGTGATTTAAAAGTGGCCGAATTGCGTCGAGAATTAGAGGATCGTGATCTGGAGACGACAGGGAAGAAAGCAGAACTGACAGAACTACTTAAAGAAGCAATAGAAAGTGAGGGTTTGGATCCGGAAACGTATTTATTTTCGGATGATACATCTTCTACTATAATTTTTTTAATTTCTTCCGATATGGAAAGTGAGATCTCTTCCTTAAAAATCGAAATGTCTTCTGATATGTCTTCCATGAAAACCGATATTTCTTCTAATATTTCCTGCTTAGACAGTAAAGTTTCTTCCGTAGAAAAAAGTGTCTTCTGACATTATTTTCTTTAAAAACCGAAATTTCTTCCGATTTGGAAAACAAAATATTTTCTTTAAAAGATGAAATCTCTTCTGATATGAAAAATAGAATTTCTTACGTTGAGGAGAAAAAGATGACTTCCGTTGAGGAGAAAATAAAAGAGATGGAAAAGAAGATAGAAGAACTGGAACATTCTAAACCTGTCAAGGACGGTGAACTAAAGTGCCATGAGGTAGAGTAGAAGTTAAAATTGGAAAGAGCTGTAAACTCTGTTCGTGTTAAAGCCCCAACCTTCAACGGAAAGATGTCATGCACCAACTACCTTAAACAGTTCGAGACAGCTGTGAGGGCACACGCATGGTCTGAGAGAGAAAAGGCCGTAAATCTGACAATCGCCCTTCGAGAAGACGCTTTAGATGTTCTTCAGACTATACCTGTGGAAGAGACAGATGATTTTGAACAACTCAAAAAGAGACTGAACATGCAATATGGCCACGAATACTTGGAGCAGGTGTACCGATTACAGTTAAAGAATCGCAAACAGAAACATTACGAAAGCCCTCAAGAATTCAAATTAGATATTGCGAAGATGATGCGATTTACCTACCCATCAGCTCCGGAATACATGATTAAATGTTTGGCTGTTCAAGCATTTGTAGATGGACTATGTGACCATGAAATGCAAAGAACACTTCATTTAGCCCGCCACAAAACATTGGTCGATGTCTTGTCCGCTGCTCTTGAATATGAAGCAGCTACGCTGGCTTCTGGTGGATATGGCGAAGTAAGGACTGTAAAAAAAGAAGAACAGGGAAATAAATTGTTTCACATGATAAAAAACCTTATTGAGAAGCAACCGTAGGCTAATAAGTGCTGCAATTGCGGTGAAATGGGAAAAGTAAGCAGTTCACGCAAACACCGAAAGTAGTGTTCTTTGGGCGTTTGCGCGAACTGTGAATCAAAAAACCGTACCGGTGGCTGTACAGGAAGGAACGGTGTTGCTTGAAAGTAGTGAAACAATAAGAGTAAGGCGGTTGTACGACAGTCCATCAGGAGGACATCTCGGTATTAAGAAAACCCTTCAGAGAGTTCGGGAAAGGTTTTATTAGATGAACAGTTCCGATGATGTAAACGACTGGTGTAATAAATGTACCAGCTGTGCTAGGAGTAATGAATCTCAGCGAAAAGGAAGGCTCCCATAAAGCAATACAACGTTGGTAGCTCATTTGAGAGGATCGCCTTAGATATTGCTGGACTATTCCCCATGACCGAGAATGGTAATAAATACATGATGGTGGTTATTAATGATTATTTTACGAAGTGGTTGGAACTCTATGCCATTTCAAATCAAGAGGCCGCAACTGTTGCAGATGTGTTGATAAAAGAGTTTATTTGTCGATTTGGAGTGCCCTTGAAGATACACAGAGACCAAGGCAGAAACTTTGAAAGGAACCCCTTTCGCAGAATCTGTGACAGACTAGGTATGAAGAAAACCAGAACCACAGCATTGCATACACAATCTGATGGAATGGTAGAGCGGTTTTAAACCATCAGCGAGATTGGGATAAGTGTCTTTCGCTCTTTGCAATGACTTATAGATCTGTTGTCAATAAATCAACAGGCCAAACACCAGGAAAGGTCCTGTTTGGGCGTGAGATGAGACTACCGTGCGACCTCGAGTTTCGATGCCGACCTGGAGAAGATGTAGCTGGTGAAGATTATGTGATCCAGTTACGAAGAAGAATAAACCATATGCTCGCATCTTCAAATCGCCAGCGACAAAAAAATCAAAGGGTTATTCTCCAAAGCTTTAAAGGTCTTGGAAACGCCCGTACCTCATCAAAAAAAAATAAAAAACAATGATGTCATTTACCATATAACTAATTTCCCGAACGGTAAACCAAAGGTTGTGCACCAAAACCGGCTGGGGCCGTATGAGGGTGACCATGAAGAGGAAGAAGAAGTAAACCAGCTCCAAGAAACACCTGACCTTATCTTTAAAGAATTTATGGGTGCATATGGAGGTACCGGAAAAGCAAGACATGGTGTTAAAACCGAGCAACAACAAGACCTGCTCACGGTTCTAAATGACTACTACTTGCTGCTCCAAATCACTTCCGCCAACATCTACGATGCTCGAGGTCTGGCATATGTATTCCGAAAAAAGTTTGGTCAATTGCTAGAACTTCAAGATCAGTTACCAGCCCCTGGAAAAGCATTAAAACTTTAAGATGGATCGCGTTATCTTTTCTATTTGGTAACAAAGAATACCTACTGAGATGATCCACCCATCATGATGTATGTCAAGCATTACTTAGTCTGAGGGAGCATGTACTGGAAACAAATGTACAGAAACTAGCTTATGCCAAAGATAGAGAGCAATCAGCTGAATTGGAGGATCATGGGAAACATGCTGGAAGTAATCTTCTAAGATTTCGAGGTCCAACTACTGGTCTGCAGCCATTCGCCCAGTGTCCAGGTTACAGCAAAGACAGTCCCTTGTTACTGCCTCGCAACTGGAAATTGTAAAAGAGGATCCAGTTGCAGACACAATCATTCAGTTTTAGTTCCAGAAGAAACTATTTCTTGAGGAGGGGGCAAAGTTGCACGAAAGTCTACCCTGTCCTTTGTTTACTTCCGCGGTATGGAGTCTAGCGGCACGCTGGCAATATAGAGACGATCAGACGCTTCTCGAATGTACTACAACAAGCGGTAGGTACGTGACGTTGAGTCATAGAGATGAAAGACTAGGACATTCCACACAATGAAAACTTAAAGTGTAATAAATAAATTAGAATTGTTAGTTATTGTCTAAGTATTATATAAATTAATTAGTACGTCTGAAATAAATTGTGAATAGTGTGATTGAAATAAACAAATTATAAATAAATTAGACAATCGTCACACCGAGAAGGATAGGCGTTTCATTGGACTGAATGAAGAATTATTATACGTACAATTGTCTTTACATAAATATATTTTATACAAAATAATATTTGAAATAAATAAGTTTTTATTGCCTTAAAAGGAAAGTTATTTGAATCTTATTTAAGAGGAACATAGTATCTTATTCTCGAAAAAAAAAAACAGAAAAGCCTTAAAATGGATTATTTGAAGGTTTTAATTTACACTGATGGGGCATATACATTAACCAAAAATGTATACAGGTGGCTCATATTACGGACGTAAAATTAATATTTTAAAAAATTCCTGTAACTAGACGAATAGAAATTTAGAGCTGAATTTTAGCAGAGCTTTTCATTCTTTCATTATTGAGGTGTAGGTGCATGTGTTTTAAAATCACTTTATTTTTAATACGATTTCCATGTCTTAGTTTTACTACATTTAAAATACAGATAAGCAGATCATTTAAAATCGTATTAAAAATAGAGTGTTTTTAAAATCCATGCTTCCACACCTCACTTATGAAAGGGTGAAAAGCTCTGCTAAATGTCAGCTCTTAATTTTTATTCGTCTAGTTAAAGGAATTTTTTTAAATATTATTTAATTTTACGTCCGTAATATGAGCTACACTGTATACATTTTTGGTCAATGTTGAAATTTGGCAAGACTTCTTTGACTAGATGTATATGCACAATCAGTGTAAATTAAAACGTTTTTCGAGAATAAGGTACTATCTTGATATTTATAAACTACTACTCCACTGAAAAAAGTAGTATTTGCGTAATAATAAAAAAAAATATATGTTAATTATAGAGATATTTTATGAAATGGATGAGGTACCTCTCAACTTTGACCAAACGCAAAGCGGTAGAACAGCCTTAAGTTAAAATTTATGTATATAGAGTATTTTAAATAATAAATATTTATTTTTCTAATCATATATTTTAATTATACACATTTATATTGTAGGTAGTAATATACGGGTATAAGAAGTATATGTACCTATAGGGTGTCAGAATGTTGAGAATAAAAATGCAGAATCTATATGATAGATATGGTACAATGTCCTTCGCATACTACTAGTCTAATAGTTATGAAAAGTAAAATTATAAACAGATATATTTGTCACTTCTAGAGATGTATGTGAAACTAAAAAGGTTACGTTTTAACTACTGCTTCTACTACTAACAGTACTTGTTTAATTTTTTACTCTAAAATGTTACATTATATACTAAGGTTTTTAAAAATGACAAAAAAATACAAAACAAAAACTAATATTTTATTGTTACATGCAGAAATTGTACTTTTTTTATTTATTAGGTTGGTATAAGATGTTTAATGGATGAAATAATCATTTTTGAAATTCTTCATTTATTTATAAAAAAAAAATATCGCGACGAATTGAGGACCTCCTCCTTTTTTGAATAAGTCGGTTAAAAAATACAAAGAAACAAAGTTAGACATAAAGAAAGTCACATAGATTCTTTAAATCATTTCAATTTGCACAATTTTAAATATTAACTACCGTTTTAGCATTATCCCTAAAATAAATACGTATTTTAAAAATGTTCTGGATGTTCTCTATCATGAAATTGTGTAAGCAAAGATTCACATCACTGCTAAAAATCTACTTAAATCATCGAATTCGCGTATACAATTAAGAAATTCAGGTTTGAAAGCCATATTGAATTCTTGTAAATTATTGGTTCCTTCTTATACATTATTTGCTACTTTTAAATTATTTGTTACTCGTAAATTATTTATTACTTCTTGTAAATAAGTTGCTCCTGTTGGATTATTATCTGAATCTGAAACAAGATCAATTGAAGGTGAATCGATTTTTAATTGTAGTAAACGTTTCTCTAATTCTTCAAAAGTAAAATTGTACTTACAATAAAAAAGTAACTATGATTATTTAATAATCCCAAAAACATCACTGGATCTGCGAGTCCGTAATTCTTGTAGATTTGGGCGATGTGTGTCCCAAATCTTAAAGTCGTCTTAACCACCTTCATAATTAACCACCAACAGTTTGTAAAATTATTCACCAACAATTTTATTTTATTATTGAAAGTTCGTAATTCGGCTTATCGGAAACACGAAAAATCGATCCGTTCGATCCGTTTGATACGACTCGATCCGGAATTATCCTACCCCGCCAGAATTGAAATCTGGAACCCAAAATGATTTTTTAAAACTTTTATTTTAAGTACAATAATTAAATATGTTTATGGCTTGAATAATAATTAGAAACTCACTTTTAACTGTCTACAACTACTTTTATATAAAAAAAAAATATTTAGAATGTTAACTATGCAAAATATTATCTTCTACATATTCTTCTATACTATGGGTCATATAACTCGTGTGAACTAGAATTTATCCGTAAACAAATATTAATTTACCTTTTGTGGGTTTTGTTTGATTAATATATTAAAATTGATTGTAGTTAGTTCATCCTCATCGTCCAATCATTTTACTTCTTGTTTGCAAAAGGATACATGTGAGTTTATTTAATCTAGGCCAAACAGTTATATAATGATTGTATATATAGGGCATTATCCTGCTACTGCTCATTTTTTAATTATATTTAAAAAGAATGAACAGAAAAAGTAAACTTAATTGTTTTTTGCGTGAAATTTTTGTCAATTTAATTTTTAATTTAAAAACAATTTTCAATATTTCTTTGATTTTTTATCACCCCTCGGATTCTGGAATTTATTCCTGAATTCTTTTACGTGTATTTAAAATATTTTGTTCGATACCAATATTTCTCTTTTCATGATGTTCGCTAAATTTTATTGATAGGAACTGACCATATGTGTGTACGTAATTAAAAACGTATCCAAATATTTTATTATTAAGTAATTTTCGACAACGAAACAGTTTGTGATATTTTTTTTGCAGATAGTTAATTTCCATCTAAAACCATAAATATACGTCATGCAAATTTTTTATTAGAAAATAATTAACTAATTATTTTTGAACGTACATACTAACAGGTAAAACATGAATAGGTGAGTGCGAATTCCAGCCCAAGACATTATTACGTAGAGATAATTTCGAAAAACAATGTATTTGGAGACCTTCTAAGGAATGTATAAAAAATATTATAGTCCTTTTTTCCTGTTATTTCAAGTGGGTACACTAGGGTGGAGCGAATTTTCCATTTCTGAAAATTTATCCACCCTGTATGCTTAATAGGTGCCTAGTGTACTCGTTAGTAAGCCAAAAAACTGAACGTCAGAAAACAATATCTTCGGCTGCCGAAACCGCCTTAAAATTTCGATAATTCATATATTTTTTTAGTTTAAAAAATTTTGATTTTTTTAAACTTAAGAAATGCCCATTTTTTGTTGCTCTCTTAAATAGTAAGCCAAAAAAAAAACTAACGGAAAATTACTTGGCCCAAAGGATGTGGGAGATACTGGTAAGACCCTTGAATCATGTGAACATTTGCCAGTCGTACAGTTTGAGAAAATTGAGACAATTTTACCTTTAGTTGATCTAAAAACCTTAAGTACTGATGCAAAGTATATGTACGAGATGTGTCAAGGACTCTTCACTGGAGTTTTTAAAGGCAACTTAGCTCTAAAAGCTCCAGGTAAAATGTCACACTCTAGATGGTGTAATGTGAGCCATTTCATTATTCAGTCATGCTCTAATACTTTAAGTCCCTCTCTGTATTATTTGGCGACTATGGCGGAAGAGTTTTCGATTGATGACGGGATAATATTTCTAGAGAATTTGGTGAACTTTCTAGCTCAATAAATAAGTGTTTACATAAATTATTAATAAATAAACTGTTGTTTAAAATTAACAAACATCACAATGGCTTACCGGAGCCAATAGAGTCCTGAGGTTATACGTTGCGATCAATGAGCTTTCTCAAAACCTTAAAATGTTAACAAAGTTTATAGTAAAAGTGTATGCCGTGTGCTGATTCGAAATTAAATGGCATTAGTCTTGAAAGGATGGTGCCAGGCATTTGTTCAGCATTATTAGTAAATCTCGTTACCTCCCTGAAGAAATAAAAAAAGTCACCCAGAAAATTTTTTAATAGTTGCGTTAGGGGATGATAGAAAACATATTGAAGAGTTAGTTATGAATGATTTTAAAATGCAGATAAACCGCAAAAACCGAGGATGTCAGAATATTTCGAGTAAATAAGTTAAATTTTAATTGTCAAAATTATGTGGACTCAATTGACTGGCACAATGTTGTTACAACCGAGGTCCCGTTAAAAATATAAATTTCGAACGAATAATTAACTAACATGATTTCTTAGATTCCTGATGAAATTAAAATGCCCTTGTCATTCGCAGGCAGTTGAGTGATTTGTTAAGTTAGTCACCGAAACCTCTATGTCGGTTTACATCCCTGAAGCACGAGACGGGTTTATTAAGGCTAGTATTGAGTCTAGACAAATATTGCAACAATTTGATGCAAAAATACAATATTTAGCACATCTAGAACAGAAAAAAAAGATTGATGTTTTTTAAGGGTGGGAGGGTGGTGTAGAACTCGACATGCATCCACCTTTACGTGGTGAGTTCTGGGTAGTTTTTCAAGAAAAACTAGCTGAGAGCTGCATGTTTGCTTTTTTGTAGTTTCAAAGATTTTTTATTTTTTAAATTTTCAAGGTCATTTCGAATTTTTTGGGTAAATAAGAAAGGCATATTTTGTACATATTCGTTTTCAAAAATTACTTGTTTCGGTCAAGTTTTCGCTCCACTCTAGTATACATATATAATTTCCTTGAATACATATTTTTATTCACTGATCATCATTTCATCCCCAATACATGTAATAACCATCTCTATCAATCTAACTGTAGTTTTATACTTATAAAAAAAAAGTATAAACACATCTACATTTTAGTTGTTTTTGTAGTAGCATTTCTATTAAAATTCTTGACCCTACTGAGTTCAATATGCTTGATGAAATTCTGCAATACCTACATAATATTCAGTAATTTATTCATGCTCGCAGTATGCTACTATTGATGAGATGCTGGTAGTCTTCTGAGGAAGTTGTAGCTTTCGTATATATATAAAAAAGCAAACCTTCCAAATATGGCTTAAAAATAACGTGCCTATGCGATGCCAAAACTCACTGTTTATTAAACGCTTTCGTGTACTCTGCAAAAAATGTCGCAAGGCAAAAAGGAAAAACAAAAAAATTCAACGTACCCACCCTTGATATACAAAAATTGGTATTACAAATTAAAAATAATAACAGAAACAAATAACTGATTTACATCCATTGAGTTAATAAATGAAATAAAAGCTCGAAAGCTCGCTTATGTTGGAACATTTAGAAAAAAAACAAAAGGGAGATACCAGCTCAATTTTTGCCAAACAAAAATCAAAAAGTCGGTACCGCAGTATTTGCTTTCAATGGAGATCCAGCGCTAGTTTTTTACGTGTCTAAGAAATCGTTATTTTAGTCTCTTCGATGCCTCACATGGATGATATTGATCCAGTTACTTAAAAACCTGAAATAATTGAGTTCTATAACATTACAAAAGCTGGTTAAGACAGCTTGGATCAGCAATTTGCAAGCTTCGTAACTGATGAACTCGTAAATGGCCACTGATTGTTTTTCACGCAATTCTAAATATACTTAGGGTTAATTCATACGTTATTTTCAAAGGAGTTAACCCAAACTCAAAATTAAAAAAAAGAGAACATGGAATATCTCTGGGAAAGGAACTCATTCATGACCACCTAATAAATAGACTGAAAAACAACAAATTTCAAGAAAATTGCACCTCACAACCGCTGATATACTGAATGTGTCAATGCCAACGGAATAGAATAATAGTTATAAACAACAGTTGAAAATACAGAGATGTATCATGTGTCCAAGATGTAAAACATTCAACAAGGTGTTCTAAATGTCAAAGATTTGTATGTAAACAACGCTATACAAATACGATAGAATGTACATCCTGCAATAACAATGATTCATTTTAAGGTGTAACATACCTATCAGTTTTGGCATGTAAAATGCAAATGCAATTCTTTTGGTTTCAGATGGTCAACTAAAGGGTATACGAAAGGATGTTGTTTCCATAGTTCCTATTTGGCCATTATTTTCATTTTTAAAAAATCAAAACTTAGTAGATGTCAAAAACAACATATTTTTTTTAAAGTTGTTTACGTATAAGAGTTTTCAGTTTTTTTTGTTTTTATATCTATGTGGCTTTCTAATATTCCAAATAATATAGAAATACTACAGTTTTTTATTCCTTTTTAAAAAAAAAATTGGGTCACTTATTACCCCCGGATACCAGTTAAGTTTCAAATTGCTTGCGTACCAGCTAAAAAATAAATAGTATCCACAGTGCGCGAAGGTATTCTAATAGCAGTTCATAGCTGATAATAAGTCCAGAACTAACAAAATCTCGCCAGGTTATATTCATCTCTTAGATGAGTCGCTTCGGAACGGTCTGTGCAGCGATTGGGCTGCTCCCGCTCTTCGTCTCACCTCCTTCGTCGTCTTATAAAGAAACACGTAGTGTTGGGGCTGTACACGGAAAAAAATGTGACTAGAAAATGTTGTAGTAGTAGACTTGTAGAAAAATACTTAACTTTTTGTAGAAAATTTTACTACAATTTATAGTTAAAAACTATTAATTATTGTAGCAATTGAATTGTCGAATAAAATGCTACAACAATAGGAAAGAAGTTCACAATGTTTAGTATATTTTACTATTGTTTGTAGAAGTAGAAATTTATTACAATTATCGTAATTACTACTACTAACTTCTGTAAAAATTTGTACAAATATTAATAATTATCTCTACAAAAAATAGTAATTTTCTCTACAAAAAATAGTAATACTTTACATCCCTTCTTATGAAAAAAATTCAATTTTGTTCAAAAATATTCTATAATATTGTAGAAATTCTAAGTCATGTGAATAAAACAAATTCTGCTATTGGCCAACGGTTCCTGACGTCGATCATAAATGGCCAGACAGCAGTAGCCGTTCGCCATGTTCACAAAACAAAGCATGGTACATATACGAGTACCTAAAATACATTATTATATTATAAGCATCGATGCGTTTGAGAAAATTTTAATAATAACTTCTATTAGTGGTAAGTACATTTATTATTGTTTCTGAATAATTTACCTTTAGATAACTAATTTAAATAACCTTAGTAGATTATTTTAAAAAATATAGTTGTGGTCAACGATCGAATGTTGTACCCAACGATCGAATATTGTGCCAAGTTCAATGATGTTTTTTTGTCTTAATTGTGACATACCTACTTTCTCATTTTTGTTAGTTATCTGACTTAGTCATTTAATATCCAAATCAATGTAAAGGTGATAACTATCCATGTTTTAAGGGTATAAATAGTTCAATAGGTATTAATTTTTATTTCATATTTTTCAGGTGCAGAAAAGCCAACTGAGACTGAGGGCGCTATTATTACTGTTATTTATTACAAAATGTAATTAAGACTTTGTATCTTTTATATTAAAACAATAAATTGCATATTTTATTAAGGAACATTTTTTCTAGGTTATAATTATAATAATTATAAAATACTACTACAAATTTTATTAAAAATTACTACAATTTGTATGAATTTTTACTATTTATTGTGTAAAATTTTCGTATTTCTTTTCATAAAACGCAAAACATTTTTAATATAAATTCATACAATGAATAGCAAAAATTATAACAATTTGTAGAACAATTCTTTTGATGCATTTGGATATTTTTACTAAATATTGTAGATAATAACTCTACAATACATTCTCTACAAATTTTTGGAAATTTTTACTACAAATTGTCCCTGTCCCTATATGTACTATTTATTGTAGAGAAAAAATGTATAATTGTAGAAATTTGTTCTACAATTTTTTTTCCGTGTATTTTTGCCAGATCGGCGAGCTTTATATAAGTTGTCGCATGTGTCATTCGATTGCGGTTTTGTAGATTGTTAGTTTGTGTTAATTCGCCAGCGCGCGATTCCATTGGATGCATGAAAGACATGGATTTAGTTTAAAAGTAATTAAACAAAATCAGATTTTTAAATACGCGTATGAATATAAGTTTGCTGCTAAACAGGATCGCATAACAGAATTATTGCATTAAAAGTAGCTATATAAAAGCTATAAAATAATAATTGCTTCTTTGTTCTTACGGGGAGAGACATAATCTTACAGAACACCCAATGTCTTTAAAAGCAAGCCGTCACTGCAATGTCCATTATTTTTTCATCTTTGATGTCACCCCAAAATAAATCAAATTGATCAATATAATTTCCTTTTTCACAAAAAGCATAATCTTATTTTCTTGTTACTTTCTTTATAAATTATTTAACATTGAAAAATATTCTCTCTTGAAAAGCTTTGAGGCCATAAAATATTTTTATAAGAAAATATTTCCGCTGTGAAATAAAAAAAATGTGGTCTGGGAGAAAATTATTTTGTGGCATTTCCAATATCTTCGTAAATATTTCAACGGTCCGAAATTAAATTTTTTGATGTAACAAGAAGTTTTTAATTTTTAAATTTTTAATCAATATCGCCATGATCGTTTGAGAGCACCGTTTAATCACATAACGTTTGTTTGATGTTGATATTAAAAATAGTAAATTGTTTAACGACCAAGGAATGGTACACATTTTCTACGAGTATAATATTTACAGCATAAGGCGCATGTTTTTTCCATGGATATAACACGCTGCTATACATTTTTAATTAGGGTTTATAATTTATAAAATTAAAATCATACTTCTCTATTTAATGTTTCTCATTTTCTCATGGCACACATGATTTTATTAAAACAATTAGGAAATGACTACATTGTATTCACATATTCTATACGGAAATGATTTCTTTGTGTTAGCAAAATTATAAAATAAGGAAATGTACCCCATTTGTTAATGAATTTTGTTTGTTATCCACAGGCTTAAACGTATTTTTAAGTCACTTATTGGTTTATTTTCACTTTCTAGTCTTTAATTTAAAGATTTCTACTTCATTTATCAAGGAATCGATGCAAAATAACACGCTACATGATTTATTAGGATGTTATTTTAACAGATGGTCTAACAATTTCTCTGCAATTTAACCGAGACGATTCCATTATTTTGTCATGATTAAAGGCGCAATAAATTTGGGTATCGTCTACCTAGAAATGGTACAAGTTGGAAGTAAGTGGTGTATAGGGTGTATAGAAGTGGTCCTAGTATATTTTCTTGATGGATTTCTATTATCGAATTATCTTTAATGAATTTTTCATGCCTGTTTCCAGCACTTAAAATCCATAATTTAAGAAAGATCGAACAAGTTTTGTAGAAGTATTGAGGTTATTTATGCCTTCACAGTGGCGGCTTGTACTAATTTAAAAAGGGTGTTCACTTTTGCAATAATTTTATCGTTTGTTAGTTTGGTTTAAAACTTTGTACAAGCGCCAATACCGCTGTTTTTTTTATTTGGGTTTATATTAAGTGTAGTTAATATTATTAGTATCATAGTGTTTGCAAGCATCAAAACTATTAATGAGTATTTTAGTTTGTGTAATATTTGTTTTGTTGAAAACTATTTATAAACATTATTAGTTATAGTCAGCTGACTTTTCATCATGAAGGGCTGATTCAGTAGATCTGCCTGGGGTGTATGCATGTTGGTTTGGGTGTAGTGGTGTTGTTGTAATCACCGCATCTCTTGTGTACCTTTCGCATAGCCTTTCTAATGTCTTCATGGAAAATGATGTCAGATTAATTGGTCGGTTTGTTTTTGGAACAGTGTTATCCATCCTTCCAGGTTTGAGTATGAATACCACTTTTAGATCTTCCAGACCCCACTAAAGTAGGACTGAATAAACACTGTCAGGTCCTGGCGATTTAAATGGAGAGAAGCTGGATATTTCCCATCTAATTTTTTCATCGTCTACAATGTGTTTGGCAGTTTGCCCATCATAGAAAAATGGGTTGTATTCCTTCCTGCCCAGGCGGCCACGTCTGTGATAATCGAGTCAGGGAAGTGTGTTGACAGCAGAAGTTTAATGCTATCTTCGAGGTTGGCAGTTTTCGTGCCTTCCTCTTTGATTAGCGCACCAACGCTTTGGTGTGGATCTTTTAATAGAGTTTTTGGAAGCCTCACTGCCTACGGAAAATATTCCTCAGGTGATATAACTCGTGACATCACCATGCGGTAGTCGTCTGTGCATGTTGGACCAGCCTTAGAGAAATTGTCTATTGTGCTTTGGATAGTATTTGAGTACTTCTCCAAAGCATTGTTATTGTTTAGTGTTTCGGCCACCATCTTTCTCAGAACCTTTTGAAGAAGGTGGGTATAGGTTGCCCTGTCCGTCTTCCTAGGGTTCCGAGATAGCGTGTAAGTCAGCATCATCAAGTTTATTTTGAATGTTAACTAGCGGTGGTCTCACATCGAAATGTTATCAGACACTTGCCAATTTAAAATTGATTTATAGATACCAGTTGTGAATAAAGTAATATCTATTAGTGTTTGACTGCAAGAGTTTAAAACTGTTAGTGTAGTAGCTTTATTTAAAATACAAAGATAATCATAAAGTGACTTACCCCTAGTGTTGTTATTCTTACTGCTCCAACTGAAGTAATTAGCGTTTAAGTCGCAACCTACTACCAACTCAAACTTCTGTTCCAGGCAGTATTTAATCAGATCCTCCATCTCTTTACTGGGTTGTGGCGTGGTTTGCATCAAAGGGGAGGTATGCAGATGCCAGAATTAACGTTCTCTTTTCCATTTTGATGGCGTATTCCATCCTAACCGCAGTTAAAACGGAGGTAAAAAGGTGACATTGAGTGGGCTTTGTATTTCCTAGGAATGTAAATGGCTGTCGTAGGTTTTTAGTTGCTAAAAAAGCTAAAAATTAAACCATTTAAATTTTTAAGACCTAACATTTTGGTTTTGATTATCCAGGGTTCCTGGATGAGTGCTATTGTATCTTGCAGCTCAACAAGGCGGCGGCATATTGTTGCCGAAGCCACCCTTTTGTGAGGAAATTTACATTGTATTGCTTTTCGGTCCTCCGTTAAAAATTGGGCAGCAAGGTGATTATTTATTCGACCATCCTTTCCTCCAAAAGTGGGGAGGGGATGGTCTCTTGTAGCTTTTTGGAGTTTCCTTACTGGAGGTCCTTTACCGAGGAGTCTTCAATGGGCCCCGCTTCAGCCTCTTTTTCGACCTTTGGCCTTTAGGGTTCCCATGAAGACGAAGAGATGGCCCTTAGAGTACTTTTTGATTTCATGGTGAAAGGTGCTTCATTTCGCCACATGCAAGTTTGGTTTTTGCCTCTCAAGTCGCCTGAGCACATCCTCTTTCTCATCAAGGTCAGCTTGCGCTTCTCCTGGGATCTATCATTACAACTGCAAGTGTTGCTCCTTCTTGTATTTTTAAGGTTGATACCTTATGTTGATACCTTATGTCGCACGTTATTCTGATGATTTCACCAGAGTGCGTCCAAGATCTAAATGTGGGTGGCTTGGATAAAATTGTTTTGTCCAGCTCTTGCATCAGTGTCTTTTTGACAAGGATTTCTCTTTCGGTAGTTATCTTACCGTAAGGATTATCGTTGTCTATTATAGCTACTTTTAGGTGACTCATAGCTGTATCCTTGTAGCTTATCCCAGACAGAACTTTGTGGTCCTGTATGGATTTTTCCCCCTTCCGAGGCATAACCTCGGAAGATATGTGAGATCGCGATCTTTTCTTGTCCCTTGTTGCGTCGTGTTCCTGGCCTTCTGTGGAGGCAGAACTAGCGTCGCTGCCTGGTGACTTGATTATGTCACTTTTGTTTATTTTGGAGTGAGAAAGTTTGCTGAGGGTAGCAGTTGCTGTAGCACTGCCTGTCTGCAGCTTATCCCTTTTTCTCCTCTTCGCTTTAGACCCAGAGATTCTCTTGCCTTTCCGCGGCCTGTTAGTTGGAGGTGAACTACTGTATCCATTCTCCTTTTTTGAAGGTGCAGGAGCTGAACTTTGTTGTCCAGTCTCTTCTGCTGGAGGTGAGCGTTAACGTCCAGCCTCTTTAAATTCTTGTTTTTGGGTTTTTGGGTTTTTTGTATCCATATGGTTTCCACAAGTAGCAAGGGAAGAAAAGGTCGACCGACGCAGAGCCCTAAATGCGCCGACGAGGCTAAATACTAACCAGTCAAAACGAAAAATAAAACATGAAAATTTTATAAAAATCAAGCTCTATAAGTGGTCGAAACTTGATTTTGAAAAAAAATAGGTGGTTAAGGAGGGTTGAAAAGTCAAGCTTTATAAGAAAATTAATGAATAAAAATGAAGAAATAAGGAGGGGGTTGAAATATTAAAAAAAATCGTAACTCAGAAACAAAAAACTAATTATATTAAATTGAAATCTTCTGAAAAAATGAAGCTCTATAAGGGGATGATTCTGGAAATAATGGAGGTTAAGGGGGTCTGCTAAACTGCGAAGAGTATAATATAGAAAGACAAGCATTATACATCTTCATTCTAGTATTTTTTATAGGACTGATAATACATCAAATGCCAGCAATGTCAGAGAGCGTTTTGATTTTAGATAAACTTCCAATTTTAAGGAAAGTAAGATGATATTTTACACTAATTAAGAATGTTGGTAATGTAAAATATTTTTAAAGGAGAAAACAACAATATATTTATATTGAAATAACCGATACCAATAGTTATAGATTTTATATTAGAAATATATTCTGTAATTTACGGAATTATAAATAATATAATAAAATAAAGTATTATATTCTATTTACACATAACTATTTTTTCTCCTATTAGTTTTTCATTGCAAATTTAAATTATTTTAGAATAAAACATCATAATGTTATTTTTTTAGTGATTTTGTATAAATTACCAAATATAACACGAAGTATAATTATTTATTCACTGACTTTTTAGCTCGAATTATAATACACTGTCCATTCAGTTAATAATTCAGTTAGTTTGAAACATAATTAAAATTACATATAGCTGATTAAACAACTTTACAACTGTTGCTCATTTTCATTTCCCCTGTTTAAAAGATTAAAATGTGCCACTAACTACAATCAAGTCACCTAATACCACTCTTTATTGTTCTCATAAAAAGATTTTTGGCAAACCCCGTTGTCCCTTTCGAGCTTTACAAGTGCCGCAAACTCTATTAAAAACTTACATCTACGACTCATAATATACCGTTTTGGCAAACTGCCATGCGGAAGGTTTTGTCGCTGACAAACATTTAAGCATAGAAATTGAACTTCGCGTTCGGTGCCAAATGGTTTAAATAAAAACACAAATCTGCCATCTAGGGAATATATTGTGTTATATCTCAAAGAATAATAAGTTAAGTTTAAATATAAATAAATAATTATACAGTGTTCCAGAATAAGTGGACAAACAGATATTGTTAATTATGTAATACGGTAATGCAATACAAATTAGATAATATATATTTTGGTTTTGAAAGAGTAAAACCAAATTTGGTAGATTTTCACACTTTTATTTAAAAAATAAAAATTTTTAAAAAAACACTAACATGACATATGTTTCGAAGTACAAATTCTTTTTCAAATGTGACTATTTACAATTCGGTATCCAATATATATACGAAATAATTTAACAAAACAAATTACTTAAGAAAACATCAATAACATTACAAAATAAACTAACTATTTAAAGTAAATAAGGGTACTTAGGTAATTATAATATCCATCAGATAACAATAAGATAGCCCATTACCGGGATTATCTCACAGAAAACTGGGAAAGAGATTTAATAAGGGTGAATTATTAATATCTAATTGATCATTTAGTAAGTTATCTGAATTTTTAAATCTATTTATTTCAAGTGTTTCTAAATGGTTTAATTTAAGGCTCTTATTTTCTACATGTAAAATTTCAAAGTTGTCTGTAAAAGAATGATTTTCAGCTAAAATATGATTTGAGTAAGTAGAATTATTTTTGTTTTTTGTATAGCTATTATAATGTTCGGAATAGCGTTTTTTGAAAGTACGGCCTGTTTGACCAATATACAATTTTGGACAACTACCACAATTTAATTTATATACCCCCGATTTATTATTAGGATTAATTTTACCCTTATTGTTTTTAATATACTTCCCAAGCGTATTATTGGTTTTAAAAGCTACGTTAATATTTTGGTTTTTTAAATATGATGATACCTTTTCACTAGGAGCTCCTATATATGTAAGACTCTTATATCTGCAATTTGGATCTTTAATTATGGGATAAACTTATTGAATAGCCTGTTTAAAAAGTTTTTTTCTCTAAAATGTTGTCTACTAACTTTGAATTAAAATTATTATTTACTGCGATTTGTTTAATGATATTTAATTCTTTTGTGAAGTTCTCTTTGGTAAGGGGAATATTAACTAATCTATGGATCATACTGTTGTATGCTGCCAGCTTTTGTTTGTATGGATGAGATGAACTATTATTTATTGTAATATCCGTATGTGATGGCTTATGAAATATCCCAAAACTATGGCCTTTATTATTTTTAATAATATTTAAGTCTAAAAAATTAATTGAATTATCCTTCTCTGTTTCCATAGTAAATTTAATATTAGGGTGTATAGTATTGATAAAAACTAATAAAGAATTTAACTGCCTACTAGTACCAGTAAAAGCAGTCAATATATCATCAACATATCTATGCCAATACAGACAATGTTTACTTAAATTATTGCTATGAATTTTATTTTCTATATTATCCATAAATATTTCTGCAAGCAACGGGCTTAATGGGTTCCCCATAATAAGACCTTCATTTGCTGAGTAGATGTTATTTTGAAATTGAAAATAATTTTGTTTTAGGCAAATGTTTAACAAATTTAGGATTTCTTCTTTGATTATAATATTGACTTGATTACGATCTAATAAGTTTTCTACTAGCTTAACTGTTTCTTTAGGAGGTATACTAGGAAATAAGTTTGTTACATCGAACGATACTAATTTTGTGTTACTAGGTAATTTAATGTTTTTTAATTTAAATTGTGGTAGTTGTCCAAAATTGTATATTGGTCAAACAGGCCGTACTTTCAAAAAACGCTATTCCGAACATTATAATAGCTATACAAAAAACAAAAATAATTCTACTTACTCAAATCATATTTTAGCTGAAAATCATTCTTTTACAGACAACTTTGAAATTTTACATGTAGAAAATAAGAGCCTTAAATTAAACCATTTAGAAACACTTGAAATAAATAGATTTAAAAATTCAGATAACTTACTAAATGATCAATTAGATATTAATAATTCACCCTTATTAAATCTCTTTCCCAGTTTTCTGTGAGATAATCCCGGTAATGGGCTATCTTATTGTTATCTGATGGATATTATAATTACCTAAGTACCCTTATTTACTTTAAATAGTTAGTTTATTTTGTAATGTTATTGATGTTTTCTTAAGTACTTTGTTTTGTTAAATTATTTCGTATATATATTGGATACCGAATTGTAAATAGTCACATTTGAAAAAGAAGTTGTACTTCGAAACATATGTCATGTTAGTGTTTTTTTAAAATTTTTTATTTTTAAAATAAAAGTGTGAAAATCTACCAAATTTGGTTTTACTCTTTCAAAATTAAATGGATTTTCATCAAGTAAAGGCCGAAACAATAAATAATATATTTTGGTATTTATAATACAACTGACAAATACTTAAATTATTCTGACAATGACAATTCTCTCATCCTATGTATGTATTATCTATTTTATAATAAATACCGTTTTTCTACTCCTATTCTTTAATATATTTATTAGACATTTATTACCTGTACTTTAAGATACAAATTTATAGCCAATAGAAATGCAACATCACAGCAAAATTTGGTAAAAATCATATATGCCATGAACATCTAACAGATCTAAAATTTATCTGTTTGACACTTTATGGACAGATTTTAGTAAAAAACCTGAAAATTATAAAATCGGCAAAAATGTATAGTGACAATAATTAACTAGATCAGTGTTTAAATTTTGAATTAGATTGAATATAGCCAAACCAGCAATTCAATAAATATTATTCCATCAATATCAACAACGACATTAACCAAATTTGTTACAAAACTGCCAGAAGAACCGCAGTTGCATTTTATTAACTGTCCCATCAACAATATAACCCTAAATTAAAAATAGTATTGAAATGAATAATTCTAATATTTCCTTTATTTGTTAAATCTTGATTTCTGTTTGTTTGTGATAAAGTTTGGATGTTTATTTAGGTCTTCCTCTATAAGTTTAATAAATTATGAAAATAAATTACTTATTTTTCTTTATTATAACTTAATGGTCGTAGAAAAAATAGTGTATGCAACTTACATTTAATGGCCATTAAATGTGAGTTGCATAATTTACTAATATAACATTTCCCCTCATCATTGATTTAATAAGTAATCCTTTCTGGCTCTTTTCATACCCTTGTCGATCTGCGCACATTGTTGTTAGATTCTCTATCTCCATCTCCTGTTTGCGTTTTGGACAATGATGTTAAAACATCCCTCTCATATTATTAAATCTTTTCACCTGAAGGCGTGGAATTAGTAGATTCGGATTGGGTTGGATTTGACAAGTTTTAGTAATTTTTCTTTTTCGCCAAGACCTATGGTGTAACGAGACATGTAGTTCTCCTACGTCAGTATTTATTCAAGCTCCACCGGTTCCGTACTTGAAACTGCAGGCATTATTGAAAAAATTACCTATGCATCTTTGGTAACTCCTGTGGTTCCAAAAATAGCTCAATTCGATTGTGTGCCGATTACAAGGTCCTTATTTATTGCTATTTACTACATGATAAATATCCAAATCCCAGAATAGAAGAAAATTTTACAAAAATGAATTGACAGTCTACTTTTTCACTCTTGACAAAGATTCATGGACCAAACATTACAAGATATACAGAGTATAGCGTGTTTTTTAGATGATGTCATCGTTCAGGGACGATTGCCATCTTTACTAATTGAGAGACTTCGACAAGTTTTTAATCGATTACGAGATAGTAGATTGTCAATGTCAATTTTTCAAAAATTCATTCAAGATTACATTCATTGCATCATTTGTTACGAAGAAATGTTAAATTCGAATGGACAGCAGAATGTAATTCTGCATTTAACAAACTGAAAGTACAATAGTTTTAACAACTTTTAATGTTAACCTTCCTGTTACTTTAGCAACCTATGCATCACCAACAGGCTTTGGTGCTGTTTTATCAAATATTATGCCAGATAGTTTTTAAAGAGACCCGTAGCTTTCGCTTCACGATCACTAAACAAAGGCAGAAAAGAATTACATTCAGCTTGATTAAAAAGCTTCTGCTTTAAATTTGGACTTGTTGTTTAGAAAAATTATCCTAATAGTAGACAATAAACCTTTAGAAAATAATATTGCACCCAGAGAAGAATGTGGCTACTGTCACATTTTGCGTTTGTGGTATGTCGGAAATAAACAACAGGTAAAGAACTGGGCTTAGTACACTTCCTTGAGGTACCCCTGATTTAGTTTCTTTAAGCGTGGAATATTCTTCTTCTTGTTTTACTTGGGATACTAAATCAGTCAAGTAGGATTTTAAGATGTCACAATATTGCTTAGGTAAAAGTTATTTGTTTTATATTCAAGGCCCTCTTACCATACTTTATCGAAAGCCTGAGCTACCTCCATAAGGAGTGAGGTGAAGATTCTTCTTTTTTTTTCAGTGGTGTTTCTATTTCATTCGTTATTCTGTAGACTTGATCAATATTGGAATGCTTGTTTCTAAATCCAAATTGGTGGTCAGTTATTATAATTTTACTGTCTATTTCATGTGTTACAATCTTTCAGTAAAAGTTTTTTGAAAAGTTTAAAACGCACTGGTAACAGAGATATAAGTTTATAAGCCATTACTTTATTTGGTGGTTTTTGCAGGTTTGAGTATGATTATTATTTAAAAATTTGACGAATTTCACAAAAATTTTTAAAAGTATTTTTTAATAATTTGACTTAATATTATGACTTATTATTCAAAATAGAACGTAGGTATTGTATTAAAACAAATAATTAGGTTAATATTTTAGACAATGGCTTACATTAGGTATTTTGGGAAACCTACTATTGATCACGGATCCGGATTACTAGATTTACCCGACGCATCACGTGAATCAATGAACCTAATGCTGACAGTTAACGAACAACTATTTATCCTGTTAATCAACGTTTATGAATTTTTGACAGATTTTATGAAGTTATTAAAAAAGCTAATTTCAATGGACATTATTTTCACAAAATATACTTTAGCAGATTCAGAACATTTTGCATTTTAAATTTTTACCTTAATTCGTATTACTTAAGTCGACGAAAGTACCTATAGTTTGTTTCAAAGAAGTAAACCGTAATTTATTGTTGATAAGCTTTTAAAACCATTATTTTTGTCGTAAACTGGCTGTATATATTGTTAGCCTTCAGCTTTCATTATTATAATATAATTAATATTATCATTGGACAGGGATATCGTATTTTGTTTCATATTGTTTAGGTAATAGATTATTTAGGATACCAATTTCATCAAATTTGTTTACTTCTAATTTAATTTAATTTAATTATTTTAGTCAATATTATTGCCTGAATATTTTGTTGGGTTAGTTATATTTGACGTTAAATGTCAAGTGGGCGGGACACGATAATTGAGAGAGTCATGGTTTTATGTCGTTCAATTTCTGGTTCCGAGTTCCAGGTGACGGTAGCTCCGCTGAGAGCGATTTTAAATCTTTATTACTAAAGGCAATTCTAGATTTTATTCCAGTTTTATTTGTGGAAGACCAGATAAATGATATTTTAGGGAAATTAATGTTTTTGGTAAATTACCATGTTTTTTGAACCCATTCGACACTCGTTAAAGGGATTTATAGACTGCTACCTACTTTCTGTGCCTAAGCACCGAGGTGGGATTTATATTAATCCAATGTTGGATGCCGACTAACAACAGTGAATAAGGGGGTGAGTCGTAGAAAAAGTTATGTTCGCGAGTGGGCGCCAGGAGTTTAACCTCACATCCAACAATCCATGTGACAGTTCACTACCAAACTCCAAATGGAAAACTATAGCATCTCCTCTACAAGGCCATCAAGCGGCTACAAATCGAGTATGCTCCTATTATATTATAAGTGTACTTTACCATAAAAATAAATTCTGATAGTTAGCAAGAGGCGATAAATAATAAGTAAAGTTCAATATATACCCAAGTTTAATATAAATAATTATTGTGTTGACATGGGGGGGTCAACTTCGTTCACACTTCAAAATTTAACAAATTAATAACAACTAAATCACCCCCAACTATTAACAGTAATCCAGTATCACTGGGAGTAATATTTACAACTAAGACGATATACTAAACTTAAAAATCATTAAATGGGACTAAGGGTAATCGTAAAAATGTAACACATGGGGTGTGCACTGTATTTAGCAAATAAACAAATAATAGTGTACTATTTACGGACGCTAGGGGTAAAAACAAGTAAAACTCTGTTACTTATTAAAAATAATAATTACCCATAAGTAATATACCCTGTAAACTATACACCCCTAAACCTCGTTTACATTAGGTTTAGATAAAAATATGTACTAATAACCCCCCAATAAAATAGATTAAATAGTAATATAAAAATAAGATAGCAAAAACTTGCGGTACACCGTGACTTCTTTCCAGCTGCTCTAGTAAACGGTTGATGTCCTACTTCGGCATACAAATCAATCTGCCTGTCATAAAGGTTGCTAGCCCGTTACGCGATTACTAGCTGATCATAAGGAGTACTAGCTGGTCACAAGATGTGCTAGTCAGCCCGTCACAAGAAGTGTTGGCCTTCACAAGGACTACTGGCCCGTACTAAGAAGTATCAGCCCGTCACAAAGATTGTTAGCCCGTCACAAGGATACTGGCCCGTCACGAGAACCCTAAAGAAAACGTATAAGATAAAACACAAAGCGATAACTATATATCCCTGGTTAATAAAGAAGTTAAAATTAAATAACCAGGTACCTACATAGCCTTCTCGTGAAACGAGGTCTAGAAATAGGTAGTAACTAATCAACATTTACTAGTTAAATTAAGTTCGGCTTATAAATTTATGTAGGTAATTTTCAGATTTACAAAGTAACAGGATAGACGGCTCGTGAAGCGAGTTCTACCCAACAATTACATTTAATAAGCAAATTACACCCTTAGATTTCAAAATACTACCCCTAATAGTCAATCCCATATACTGAAAATATATACAACGAAAGGAAACATAACTTAGGGTTAGGTCTAAGTAAGCATTCTAACTAAAATCAAAGCTATATTTACCCCTTTTTTAATCCGGAAAAGGAGAAACAAAACGATGCACCAGATCAAATTGAACGGCAAATTCGTGAACGGCTTATTCAGATATATATGTGGGCACTGAAATAAAAGACGAAGGCCTTACAAAAAGAATTACTACGTCGTAACTTTAAATACTGCGTAGAAGAAAACTTACCAATGAGCTCCTACAATATGTGGTTCCCAAAAATACTACCAAACACACGCTGTTGTAACTTAAAAGGTTCTTTCGCAAAATCCTAAATGGATTGAAACGAGTTCCAATAAATTTCGAAACAGTACCTTTCAAATCCACGTGCCGAATATGAATCTCGAAATTCCAAGCAGGACGGAACAACGTCACTTGACATCTCCAAAAACCAGTAATACCAACATACCTTAGTGACAAATAGGATTCCCATCAGCGCCCTCTATTACGAAATAAATTCTTGACAGAAAGGGCTAAAATAACCAAACAAACCTTTAAAACCAAATAAATAATAATAATAATAATAATAATAATAATAATAATAATAATAATAATAATAATAATAAAAGTTTATTTGAAAAATGTACAAAAAATTAAATATAAATTTTTTTTTTAAATACATTTTTTTTAATAATATAAATATTTTTTTTTTAGGTACATACAAATAAACTACCCATTGCCACAAAGTATAAAAACTGTCCGTGGCGTGTGTAGAGATATGTTAAGTACTATTTTATGTTTTATTTTACAATTAATATAATACAAATACTGACATATAATAATAATAATAATAGAGAAATTTGCCGCTTTTTTTTTAATTTTCATTATTTTTTATTTTTAATTTTATTTATTTATTTTTTTAATAAATTTTTTTAATCCTTTTTTTATTTTTCATTTATCTATCGATATTCATATCAATAATATTTCTGATATTTGCTCTATATTCTTCTAATAAAAATTTTTTTGTTCTTGTTTTAAATTGCGATAATGATTTTGATTTTAGAATTTTTGGAGGTAAATAATTTAACACTTTTGATGCTAAGAAGAAGTGGCATTTTTGGCCTACAGTTTTGCGAGATGCTAAGTCTTTATATTTAATTTTGTTTTTTCGTCTTGGTTCGTGTTCATGAGTAACAATATTAAGGCTAGTTGGGTTTTTATAGTAGTAGTTGGCAATTTTAAGGAAAAAGTGTTTTTTAGGATCTAATATTTTTAATTCTTTGTATAGTTGGTCCGAGGGGTAAGTACGATTTTTTTTATAAATAATTTTTAAGAATAATTTTTGAATAGTTTCAATTTTTTCTAGATAAACATTAGTTGCTCCACCCCAGCCAATGATTCCATAGTTAATTCTCGATTCCACCAAAGCATAATATAACATTTTTAGGTAAGGTGAATCCAGGATATTTGTAAGATATTTAAATTTATATAGAAATGTTCTTAATGTATTAACTACCTTATTTATATGATGATTCCACCTTAGGTGACAATCAATTGTGATACCCAAATACTTAACTTTTTTTTCTGATTTAATTTCAATATTTTTGCTATTATATATTATGTTTAGAGTATTATAGTTAGGAAGATTGTTTTCGTAACTTGTTAGAGATAAAAAGTGTGTTTTATTATAATTAACAGTAAGAAGCCTATGATCAAACCAATTAAAAAGGAGTTTTAAGTCATCCTCAACTAATACCTTTAAGTCCTTCCACGTATCTGCCGAATAGAAAACAACGGTATCATCGGCAAAGCTAAGTACCTGGCCCTTATTATTTAATGATAATAAATCATTAATATATATATTAAACAGAATTGGGCCAAGTACTGTGCCTTGGGGTATCCCGCATTTTACATTCTTTACACTACTCATGTGTTCTTCTATTTGTACGCATTGCTATTCAACAGATAACTTTTAAAAAGCTCAAAAGCACTACCCCTTACTCCTGCATCTGCCAAGGCTTCCAACAACTGTTGATGGTCAACAGTGTCAAATGCCTTGGCAAGATCCAGGAACATAGCGATTGATGGTCTACTCTGGTCCATTGATGTGTACATTTGTTTTGTAAGCTCCGCTATAGAATCCTCAGTTGATTTGTTACTTTGGAAGCCGAATTGCTTTTTTGAAATTATGTTATTTTTGTTCAAAAATGATTCAAGTCTGATTTTTATTATTTTTTCTAAAATTATTGTAAAATTGTTGGTAAGTGATACTGGTCTATAATTGGATGGTTTACATTTGTCACCATTTTTGTACAGAGGCTTAACTATTGCAATTTTAAATTCTTCTGGAAAAACTGATAGCCTAACTAAACTCAAATAGAAGTCCTTTCTACCCCAAACTGCTCATATACCCACAATTAAAATCGGGGCGGAAACGCTAGACCGACATCTTGAATACAGGGCAGCCACATACTCGCCCAGAGTGTCGCAGAAGAACCTCTGAATCGCTTTAGACGGTGAGGACAAAATCAGTCGTTCGAATATCGATCCAAAAGCACAGTGGTTTAAATGCGGGTATAGAAGGACCCATTAAATAATTACTGAACACGGATAAAAACTAGCTTATTCCTATTTTTATGAAAAACCGCTATAAGGCCAAATTTAAACGTTACAAGACAAAAGATCCATCGGTATTTGAGTGTGTAATATTGAAGTAGTTTCTTCAAATGTGGTTGCTGTTGGCTGTGTTGTTTTTCACCCTTGAAAGGCTACCAGTTTAATCCTTTACGAGAAAGTGTATTTACCAGAGGGTTTACACTCCGGTGATCAACGGTTTCAACTAGACTCAACCATGGAGACACACTACATCGGTTTATTAGCCACGTGGCTTACTAATAATTGATTTTGCATGGATGGTTCTTTAACTGAATAGGAAGACGGTGATGCTGCCAAAGTAAACACCCTACTATCAGGTTTTTTATATTATATATTAAACATTCACTTTTAAACGAATGTTCCTAAGGTATTATCAACAATAATTATACTTTTGCATACAGAATATTCTAGAGTTTGTCTATTAATAACTTATGTATTACACTTTTCATAATTTAATTAATTAAGCACTTATTCAAAATTTTATTATTTAAGCACTTACTGTCTCGGCAATAAGTTAAGCAGACTCTTAAGACCCATATAGGGCAGAGGTTAAAATAAGTAAATTAACCTCTTCCAATCTGAGAGTTTTAGTAAATAACCTTTGTCTAAAGTCTTTTGTGTGTTATTAATATTTTTTTTTGTTTATTACAATTTCTTTTTATTTTGTTTTATGATTTACATTTAATTATAAAAAATCATTGTTTAATATTTTTCTTATAAAAAAATTTGGTCTTAACTATGAGTTAATCAGGTAATTTCTTCCAACTGGGAGAGTGTTATTAAATGTTTATTGTGTTTCAACATTATACGTAGATTTAGATTAAGGTTCGGATAGAAATTAAAATCTCAAAATTTGTGTATGCCATCTTGCGCAAGCATCCTCCGTCTGGTACCAAGCTAACGACTAACAGTGCCACCTGTAGGTGAATTTGTTTTCTTTTTGAGTTCATGCATATGACATATACTTTGCTTGATTTTTTGCCATATTTAGTTAAGTTAGTTTATTTGTTTATTAAATTCATTAAGATCCATTAGGTAAATATTTTTTAAGATTGTATAATTTTATTGGGTAAATTGATAATTTTTTTATAAAGAAACATAAGTTGAGGTTTGTCTTCTATTTCTTTTCTCATTTACTGGGAAATAACATAGTTTGGCCAGTATATAGACCTAGTTGGCGCTTATCATTTATTATCAGTTATTTTTTCTTATTTTCAAAGTTTAATTTTGAGTAATTACTTCCAAGATACCCTGAAGGAAAAAAATTCCAGAAATCCATGTGGTTATCATGGCAATATGGCAAAATAAGAGCCTTCGACTGATCGAAAATTTTTGATGTGAAATTTTCTCCAAAATCTCCGTAATTCGCATGAAATTTACAATTTTATATTCAATGTTTGCTTAGGATAATTATTCATTCAAAAGTTAACAAATATATTTTCTTAGAAGGAGCTTTTATTTTAACGTTTGTGTAAGTATGTGAAACTGAACACCATAAATTATGTTTAAAGCAAGATAAATGAAGAATACGTCCAGAGCTGGTGGGCAGAAAAACGCGTCTAGAGAAAATAAAGAAAAATACTTCAAGTTTTTACGTTTCTCCCTTTAAAAAACCCTTGACTCCAGTTGCTTCCCGACCGGCCGCTAATTCGGATATTAACTTGGAATTCTGCGCTTAATTTGAATTTGATTCGATAACATGGTCGCAGGACGATCTCTCGAAAATAAACAAAAATACAAAAACCCCGGAGATTATTGTGTTAACTCGACGATTCCACCTCAGTTCTCGGCAGTTAATCCTTGTCAAGAGATGGAGGAGGGAGCCAGGAAGCAAACAAGTAAAAATGGCTGTACGTGTAATTCTGGGGTCGGATGACAAGTTTAATTTATAGGAATAAAGTACGGTACAGCCAGAGAAAATGTTGTGTAATGGATTGCGGAAAACTTGGACTCACTTTAAATTTTCAGAGTGCTTTCTGTTACACGACTAAACATGGTCAATGAAAGAATCATAGAATAAATTTTGGGAATACTTCCTTTTAGTGCTACTATTAAACATAAAACAAAATAATTTATGAAATTATATAAAACATGTGATTTCTTGTGTTTTTCATGTTGAGGTTATGTTTCAAATTTGAATTTTAATAAAGAAATTCTTATACTAAATATATATTTTCAACAAAATATCAGTAGGAAACTTACCTTTTTAAAATCAGACGGTCATTAAAAACATTAAAGATAATTATGAAATCTGGTACATTTTTTAGATAAATCTGGTACATTACAAAAATATATTCTGGCAACACTGGTTACACCCCACTACCTCCGGGTAAAAAAAAAATAAATTTTAATTTGATTTTTTTTTATTATTTTTCTTTACTATTTCCATATTCTCTTTTTTTATTGCAACTAGTTAGAATGATACAAGATGTGAAACGATCAATGGATTACTTTTCAAGAGTGTTGCCCGCCGATATCCGCAGTAATCAAAGGTCCTTCAAAAATCATTCCACTCCAAATACCACTGCTAAACCAATTATCGTAGAAGAAAATTAAAAATTGCAAAAAAAATGATTATACTGATTATACACCATCATACAACGAATAACACAAGATATCGCTGTAAAAAAAATGTTAATAAAAAAAAAATAAGAAAATATATACTTCCTATTAGATTAGTATACAAAGATAAAAAAATTAGTATATTAGCATTATTTAATATATGCATGTTTGTTCTTATACAAACTTAAACCCATAAAATTGCAATCATGCATCGGTAAATTAAAGTTAAATCATTAAACTGAAAAAATTGTACTGGTATAAACCATACATATATAAGATAAAGGTAAGGTAGAGAATAGTAAATACTCAGATTACTAAGTATTCATGTGTAACAAAAAAGTGAAAAATAAACTGAAAATTTCTAAGGTACATAAAGGGACTTTAGACACATATTTAGTTATTTAGTAAAGCTCCCAAAATAGGAAGGTGTTGATAAACTTAAAAACTAAGACCCATTATTAAAATAAAAAAAATATGAAGACAACTGAAATTTTGAGTGTAGCCCTTAAAGACTAAAGCTTTATAACTTAAACTAAGAAGATTTACTACTTTAGCTTTAAGTGCTTGTTTAAGAAAATTTTGATTAAAATGAAAAAATTGATTTTAAATTTAAATCTGCCCTATTATACCATACAAAAGTCACAATCAGGGAAAGATAAGATAAAGGTTAATGAAGGTAAATAAAGGTAGGTAAGGTAAACTAGAAAGAATGATTATTGAACTATATTTGCATATATGATAATTAAATAAAGATGAACCATATTAAATCAAAGGTAACTATCTTGATATTCAAAAACCATAGTACATTATGTGCTAAAGGTAAACATAATATTATTAAACGATAAATAACACATTCACTCAACTAGTGAATAAAGATATATAATAATATTACAGAAGATAAATTATGAAAATCAAGATAAACAATATACACACTTTAGTGAGTACATCAGGTAAGGTATACGAAACATCTTCGTAATGCTGTAAATCAGCAAAGGTACTTACAAAGTAATAAAGTTAGGTAAAAATATAGTAATGCAAGTTCTCTGTTAACCTAAAGTTAACCCAAATATGAAATTTTGCAATACTCCTAAATTATTTTCAATATAAGGTGAAAACAGAGGTATCAAATGATATTGCTAAAAGCATAAATTCTCAAATTAAAATAGAAAAAGCATTAAAATATACAAACTTTTATTACTTGTATTTAAATATAATTTAAAGTTGGTTCGGAATCAATTAGTTATACAAAAGTGGGGTACTTAACCATATAAAAAAAAACATAAAATGCTAGATAATATAGTTCAAAGTCAACTTAGGTATTTTATTACTGAATTTAAGTGAAAGTTAATGTTTAAACAAATTAAAATATTACTCAAATTTAATAACAAAATATAAATTTACTACCAATCAAGAGAAAAAAAAAGAAAAAATCTAATATATATTACCAAAATTTAAGGTAGCTGTTACAGACAGTATTGCTTTAAAAAAAAATAAGCAGTAGCAGACAATTAAAAGTTAGAAGGTAATGTCTGGTCTGACTAATAAATATTCCGATGGTGTTAAAGGAAACAATTGACTACAGACTGTATCACTTGGTCGAGTACGTAATAGCAGAATAAAAAGCTTGATATATTCTGGCCTGACAGTAGCTTTTATTATTCTGGCCTGACATTATATATTCCATTGGTGTAAAGGAAACAATTGACTACAGACTGTATCACTTTGTCGAGTAGGTAATAGCAGAATAAAAAGCTTGATATATTCTGGCCTGACAGTAGTTTTTATTGTTCTATATATATATGCTTTACTATATTTAAATGTGTTGAATAAGACTTTTTCTTTTCCTATTAAATTTGGTTTCTGTGAAGCTATTCATCTCTTTCAAACAAAATAATATATGAAATTATATAAAACATGTGATTTCTTGTGTTTTTCATGTTGAGGTTATGTATCAAATTTGACATTTTAATAAAGAAATTCTTGTACTAAATATATATTTTCAACAAAATATTGGTAGGAAACTTACCTTTTTAAAATCAGACGGTCATTAAAAATATTAAAGACAATTAGTACATCGGATGTCCCAGATAAAAAATAATTAAAATTCAATAATCAACTTGCTTGTCGACAGAGATAAAATGAAAAATGCCAATCCAAGTTTTGACACACGGCATAAACGACAAATGACATTTGTGTAGAGATGTTGGTTTCAAAATAACGAAAACGGTTTCGACCGTTATAATGTCTGGGTCAAATAACGAATACGGTTCCAACCGTTACAAACATATTCTAGTAAATAATTAATATAATAAGAAAGTTCCGACTTTTAGAAAAAGCTTTTTGTAACGTACCACATATTTTTTTTTTTTAAATGTATTAGCAGTTATTAAACAAACTGTATTGGATATGGCCTGAGTTATGTAATTCCTAAATTATTATGTTCCACCTATTAATAAATCATAATTATACATTTGTTACAAGATATTAATAGTATATTATTCAATAAGTGTATAATTTTGACCATATTACACGAGTGTTGTAAATATTCGAGTGTAGTATGGTCCATTATACACGAATTGAATACTATACTTTATCTACAACTGAGTGATTTTTAGAAAAATTCTTTGAAGTTGTTATAAATAGAATTGACAAGATTTTTCACAATTAAAAGACCTTTCAAATGAAGAGTATTTAAGCCACCGTGTGAAATAAAACGCCAATTTATACAGGAACTCGTTTAAAGTTATTTATTGATATAATTAATAGTAACATTACAATTTGAAATATTAATAGCTCCGGTAATATCATTGAGATTATTGTTTTTTAAAGAAAAATCAGTGTTGCTATTGATGAGTAAGAATCATGACGATCACTGTCAGAAGATGATGGATTATTAAGACCAACAAAATTTTCATTATTAATTTGACTTAAAATTGCTTGAGCTGTTTCTATTTTGTTCTTTTTTGAATTGGCGATATACCCTTCTGCTGTAGAGGCAGATTTCCAGCCTCCATGACGTTTTAATGTTGTCATTGAAGCTCCAGAATCAGCAACCAATGTTGCAGATGAACGCCTGAGGCAATGGCCAGTACATCTCTCAGGGTTTGGTAATTGTAAAAACGTAGCAATTTGCTTTCCCATTGCGCTTAACTTGTTTATTCCTATCACTTGTTTTGTACACTTTCCTTTTTGGAAATTGAGAAAAAAATCTTGTGGTGCATTTTAGGGCCGGAGGTCTATATATTTTTTAAAGATTTTGAAAAAATTATCCACAATTGTGAAATTCCTTGGAACTTGGTTTTTTGTGTGTGGCAGGTTTACTTGAAAACATCCCTCAAAACATCCTAAATCACCAATTTTCATTCACAGGATCGTCAAGCACCCATGCCCCCCTTATTCAAGGCAACCTTAAAAAAATGTGTAGATAAAGTTAAAGAATTTTGATTTTCGATTCGAGTTTTTACCTTTGTTCCAAGATATTTAAAATCTGGGGCTTCCTTTATAAACCTCTCAATCTCGGATATTTATCAATGTCGACATTGTTTAACATGCTTTTTAGCTTGGAATAGTTTGTCCATAAAGTAGACGATTTGTATTTACTAGAAATTTCCATAAAATATACAAGCACAGTGTCTTCGGAAAAAGAGGATACATTTTTTGTTTGTTTCCACGACATAAATTTGTTGTATGTCATAATTTTTCCTCGATATTTCAGGTAATAATTCCACTGACGCCACTTTACCAGCGTCGCGGATTTCAGGAGGTGTTAGTTCCATGTAATCATCGTCTTCCATTTTTTAATTGATAAACACTTAAAACGGGCTTAATATTTTAAGTTTAATTTTAAAAAAGAATCGGGAACAACGAATAACTGTCAACATGCTGTCAACTAACTTGTCAAACGCATACTAGATCTAATGATTTTTAATTCTAGTGGGGTATAATTGACAAAAGTCGTGTAATATGAATATATTCTCACTAGTGATATATGGATTGCTTTATGTTGCCTTAGATACGCATATAATACATCCATATAATAACAGTTGTAGATAAAAATATTTCATTGAAATAGTACTAGTTATTACATCTTTAATTTAAATATTTTTTCTTTGATTGTGTTAAACATGTAACCACTTGTAGTGTAAAACTATTTAATATTATCCTGTTGAAGCTGAGCGAGTAGAATCCGTTTCACGAGAAAAAATGTTGCAGTCGTTTGCGCGAACGTGTCGTCATAACTATGAAAACTAGAGATAAAGAGGCGAATCGGCATATTTGAAATACTGTCCCAAAAACCGAACGCTAATTGAGCTTTTTTAATTCACCACAAGGGCACTGGTGCTAGTAACGCTGTTCAAAATACATGGCTTCTTATGGGAATTTTACATAATTTTGTCAAAATAATAAAAATAAACTTGTTTATTGCCAAATAAAGCAAAGAATATACTGTTGTATTTATTTATAAATAAGTCTTGCATGTTTTAATTGATAAAATTATTTAATATTATCTCTAAAAAATGCATTTAATTTAGGTATGACCAATTCGAAGATTTGTTAAATGGAGAAATAAGTTAAAAAAAAAAGACTTAACGTGCATGTTACATATTTTAATGGCGCGATCCCCAATGGTGTCTATAAACAGGCTCTGGTAACGCGGTCACATTTCAACCACCAACCTAACCATTTCAGTAGTGCCAACCACTATCGTTATATGTAGGACAATAGAACATAATTATGTAAACGAAAATAAATCAAAACTCAAATGTGATAGATGTAAAATGAAATAAAATGAATTTAGCTCAAAGCCAGAATATCACATAAAATACAACGACCGTTTCCCCTTAAAAAAAACTACTCCTTTGGCTAATACCACAACAGGCATTGAATTACATCCGAAGGAAAAACAGCAGAGATAGAAATTAATTTTCAACACTGTCTACTTTGATTTTGCTCACCAAGGAGAACATCATTCTTGGACCGGTTTCGTCCTTATTAGGACTCCTCAGCAAGAAATAGATAGGTTATCAATTCCAGTCTCTAATGGAATTAACAAATGCTAATGCTACACATTTCACCAGTATACCATAAAGTTGGTTATGAAGAGAATAAAAATTCAAGTAGTGAAAATGGTGTCGCCATCTGTTCTTAGTAAGCAAAATCAAAATGCGCTGTGGTACCCAGTTAGAAAACTAGGTGGAACCAAAAAGTGATATTCTGGCTTTGAGCTAAATTCATTTTGTTTCATTTTACATCTATCACATTTGAGTTTTAATTTATTTTCGTTTACAAATTGCCCGCCTAGTTTTCTAACTGGGTACCACAGCGCATTTTGATTTTGCTTACTAAGAACAGATGGCGACACCATTTTCACTACTTGAATTTTTTATTCTTTTGACATATATGGCCAAAATAAAGCTTTTTTAACTCGACTTTTACATTTTTCTATTCCTAAGTGATTGTAATGAATAGGTTGCGCGCGTAAACATTATTGGGACTACCACCCTATTGTTTTTACAAAGTAATTTATTACAAACAACTCATCTTCTATAGAGAAATACTATTTTAAATTAATTGGAATTTTAAAATATTCCTGCCAACCAAATTGTATATGTATAATGAGCAAAGACAGATATTTATCTTTGTCAGTCTCGTTTTAAAATTTATTCAAATTGGTGTCAGAAAAAGATAAGTTGTTAACTATTAAGCAAATATGTAAGTTTACTTCTTCATCAATATCTGTCAGGCTATTATTAAACAAGAAAGGGCATCACCTAGAAACAGCTCTTCGCCTGGCTTATAGCAAACTATAATATCATATGGTTGTCACCTTAATCTCAGTCTCTAAAGTCTCAAAGAAGTATCACTAAGAGTTTTTTGAAAAATATTTTCTAATAGTTTGTGATCGCTTTCAACAACAATTGTATTACCATATATGTATTGATGAAATCATTCACAACCATTTACAATTTGCTAAAAGTTCTTTCTTAATTTGAGCCCACATTCTTTGATTAGTAGTGAGAGCTTTAGATGCATATGCAACTGGTAAATTATCTTGCAATAGAACGACACCCAAATCTACACTACTGCTATCAACAGACAAGCCTACAGGTTTATTGATTTAAAAATATTTGAGTACTGGCTTTTTCATAAGCATATCTTTTAGTATGTTGAAATCTCGTTTTTGTTTCTTTATTAAATTAAACTAATTTATCATAGGCAATTTAATGATACATGGAGAATTGTAATTAACCACTTGAAATTCTGCAATTTTCTGCACATTTTTGATTGTACAGTGAAGCAGAGTTTTTCCTATGACTCTAAGATGACGGCCATCATAGTTCTTTAATTCTAAATTTTTGGTTCTAATTTTAAATTTCCAGCACTTTTATTATTTATTATATTTACATCAGCCACTGTATGTCTTACTTTTATCAGTTTTTTCTTTTAATTAGTTAAAGTTTATCAGTTTTCGTTTTTCTGTGTATTACTACATTATTTCCAGCATTTTCTAGATACAAAAAAATATGCATTTATGTGCGTTTGTGACTCATAAAAGTTTTATTTTATTTTTTCTCTGCTGTTCTTTGTAAAACTCCACTAAGAAACGAGGTAAAATTTTATTAGTCTTAAAATATGCTGTCGCGTCTTAAAAGCCGAAGAATGTTAAAAAAGGTAAATGTCTGACGTTCAAAATTTTTTAAATATTTAATGCTATATGCTCCAGGTTTATAACTTTTGGTGTCTCCATGGTCGTCTAGCAACTGCCATCTTAGATTTTATTTCTCAACTATATTATATGTATAGGTTGGTCCATTAATAAAGAAAATAAAGTAATTTTTGTTTAAATTAAAACTTAAAATTTAAAATGAATAATCTCTTATGAAATTAAAGCAATTTTGTATATTTATTTTTTTTCTTCTTTTTTAATATTTTGTGTTTGGCGTCGTTAACATAGATATTTCAAATAAATAATCTCTTATAAAATTAGAGCAATAATTTTGTATATTTATTGTTTTTTCTTCTTGTTTTAAGGTGGCAGTTTAAAACGACTTCCAAAGCGATCAGTAACCGTTACATATCTTATATTCGAACCCGTAATAATGGCGTTAAACAAAAAATGTTCTTAAAATTATTTTCCCTAATTTGGACCAAAGCTTCTGGCACTAACTCTCAGGTGATCCAATTTTGTGCACTCGACGAATATATAGCAATGATGCCGATCCATATTATAAATCCCGATATGTCTTATTTTTTTCGTAGAAATAGAAATAGTATTGGCACAAAAATATTTTATTAAAATGCATCTTTGTTTTAAAAATAACGGAATTAAGAAAGGAAAGGGGGCTGAGACTTAACATTAGCACTATATATCAAGCCAATGTAAAGGACTGGTGCTTTTTTAATACGACAAGCATTAGATTTAAATGATAATATTAATAGGATACTTTTAAATGAGAGCATCGGGCAATCGTAGAGGATATGTGCGATGGTCCTATGCAGTGCCGATTCTGCCATCCCTATAATATGGAGATGCTCCCGTAGTTAGCAATGTCCCATCAGAATGCCTGTGATCAGACGCAGATTCTGTAGTCATAGTCAAGTATTTGTTTGTTGTAGTGTTGTCAGGATAACTTAAGAACTCCCTGGCAAGTATGCAGCTTCTTGTTTTATTCCATATTTCCTTGAATATCACAAGCGAATGTGCTTTATTTAGGTTTGTAACTACCGATGTTGTCGGTCCAATAGGGGGGGACAGGTTCAAGAAGTCTCACCCAACAGAGGACTTCTGTACAAGGAAGTGCAACCAACTTGACGAAATAAAATTGACACTAATGACATAAGAAATCGGGTCACATAAAGAGGCTGTTTCTTTGTTTATAATTTGGTTTTTTATCAACTTTTATGCAATTTGCATACCATATTGTACCCGTAACGTAAAAAAGACTTTTAAACATTTCTTTCATTTGATTTTATATATTTATGTCAAATGCAAAAATGCTGCTGTAACAAATACAAGTTCCATACACTATACAAGTATAGAAGTCCTCTATTCAACTATGGCCTTCATCAAAAAGCGAGGTTTGTAAGTTAGACATCTGGGTCATCTGAGTCGCAGTGGTAGGCGATGAGATTATTCCACTCATTTTAAAACTAACCCAACACGGTATATTGTGAGGCATGCCATGTTAATAGATCCCTACCTCTGGTTGGAGTACCAGGGGACTCGGCTGTTTCTGGTCATTGAAGGTAGCGTGCTTACCAAAGTAGGTGTTTAAACCTCGTAGTTAGAAATAGGCCAACGTTAAATAAATTAATAAAAAAGATAAAAATATCTATTTTTATTTTATATAAACTTTAGTTTTATACTTTATATTCATTTTATTGATTTTATTCTAAGCAGCTATTTTTTAAAATCAAAACTAAATAAATTTGTGTTGTATGTTTTTGATAATCAATATTATTTTCAGGTACTGTTCATTTTATTTGTAAAAAAATTATAATTCTATAATAATTATTCTTTTTTACCTAAATACTTAGATATTTGGTAATAACGAGTATTTTACTAGTCTTAAAATCTTTGTAACATCTTAAGCTGAACATCGGCTACGTCGAGACTTTTAGAGACAAGTTCTACAGCTTCTAGTATGTTTTTTATAGTGTTAGCTTTACAGGATCGTACAGTGGAATGCCGAGGATTATTCTTAATCCCTTACAACGGAATAGGTAACTAGTGTCTCCTTTTCGATTTAAAGGTGGCTCTAGCTAGAGTTTCTATCGATTTCCAGACAAAAGTGCATAAAAAAGTTTCTTTTTCGTTGTAAATTTCTGTTTTGAATTCATTTTTAAAGAGATGAAATTATTATTATTATTTTGTGAGACATTGTTTTGATATTTTCTTTTTGTTCTCTATTTTTCGTGATATACAAGAATTAGATACATTTCCGATAAAAATCAAGTAGGCCAACCCTACATTTTCCAAAAGCTTATGGTATGGGCTATCCTGGTATGGCCTCATTTACAGGGTGTTCCATTTGAAAAAACTGAGAAAAAAGTGGTCCCGAGTTTTGGTTGCCCCTGTATGGGAAAAGCGCCATTCGGTAAAATTATGATTAGGAAATGAAAATACACTATTTTCGAGAATATTCGGTAGAAAAAAAGTTATTCCAAATTATTGATTTAGAGATATTTGATGTTGAATAAACCCATTTTGTTACCTAAATCCCACCATAAATTCCTAACCACCCAGTATAAACCCATACAACCCTATATTTTTAAGAAACACTCTTCCAAAGAAATTTAATTGAGTAAAAATATATAGGGTGTTTCCTTTAAAAAAACATTACTTTGATAACTCATACATTTATCGGACATTGGTAGTTATTTTTGGAACGTAGCTTTCAATGCCCTCTACAACTTTTATTTGAAGCATTTTTTCCTATCTCATATAGGGAAGCAGCTATCGTTCACCCACGCATCGTTGATACACCCTGTATGTGTTGAAGTTTACAAGTTTGTATGATTTTTAATATTTGTGTACAGCAAAATAGAACCACTTTACTTGGTATTTTTAATCATCATTAACATAAGAACCAATTTATATGTACCCTAAAATAGATATACTCTTTATCATATAGGTAGTGCTTTTCCATTTTTATAAAGAAAAAACAAGATTTTCCAAACCTTTTCTCCGTTTTACGTATCTCTTACATAAAATATTACTAAATACGTAGAAAGACATCAGTAATACTTTCCAAGAATTTTATGAAAAAACGTTAAATAACGTTATACGTTAAAGATTTTGTCTTCTGAACTTCGGAGAAATAATTCATAATTCTTCAATTAAAGTAACCTTTCTCGGTAAACTAAGATTAGAAGAAAAGAGTCTGGTTTTCAAAGGTTCTGTTGCATGAAACAAATTCACCGTATTTATAATTTCAAGAAAAGTGTATACAGAGTGGTCCGTATTAAATTCGTGCATGCATCTCGTAAAACAAGATACACAATGTATGGTTAAATAATATTTCATATTTCATATAAATAATTTAAGCACTACATATATTTCGAATTTTTCCATCTTCTGGTGCCGTCAATATATTTATAAAAATATGGAGGAAGAATACAAACAGTTTAATTTTTTTTTTTTTTTTTTAATAATAAAAACCCTACCTTTCTGTTTCACAGGGTGTGAAGGTGCATTCAAAATTTCGAAATTTAACTTTAGTATTAAAAGTTTTAAATTTTTAGATACAGGGAAAAATATATAAATTTTTAAAACATTTCACATACTAAGTGTAACAGTGAATACAAAATCGCGTATTGGTAAAAAACGTGTGTTTATTTCTTATTCAATTGACATATGTGAACTATTTAAAAAAAATTTATACTTTTTACTCTTGCTTCAAAAATTAAAACTTATTTAATATCATTTACAGTTAAACAAATTAATGAAAGTTTATATGTTAGTTACTAGTTATGTAGTTATGTAGAAATTTAAGGTTTTTAGTTTATTGACTTTAGTAATTAATCGATTTTAAAACCATCACAAACACAATATTTAAAATATCTTTGCCTAGAATCTAAGTATGTTTAAAAAAATTGAGGTAATTTTGTCTTGTACGCCTGTCTTATTATCGTTTTCAGGATCACTAAGGGTCTATTTATACTCCGTTATTATTAGTATTTGTATTTGTATTATGATTAAGCATTTAACTGCACTAAATATTCAAAAAAATTATTTTATAAAATGTTGCAAAGAGGCTATCACTAAACCTCTGTTTTTAATTTATAACTTATTACTATCAACCGGATGCTTTCCTCTAAAATGGAAAACAGCCAATGTGATTCCTATATATAAAAGTGGAAAAAATGTCACATATCTAATTACCGCCCTATTTCAGTCTTGTCGGCGATGGGAAAAATATTTGAGACGATTATAACAAAAGATCTGTTCTTTAAATTCAAACAATTAATACCGCTACAACAGCATGGTTTTTACGGAGGTCGATCAATAGTTACAAACCTAATACCATTTGTTCAAAATAATCTGGAAGCTATGGATAAACGTAAGCAGGTGGATGCTGTGTACACAGACTTCTCCAAAGCTTTTGATAAGGTGCATCATGAAACCTTGTTAGTAAAATTGAAGAATTTTGTGGTATACATCAACCTTCTACGATGGATTAAATCCTATTTAACAAACAGAAGTATGTGCGTAACATTCAACAATAAAAACTCACCTTTTATACCCATAACCTCAGGGGTACCCAAAAGGGCCACATCTAGGTCCTTTACTTTTTAGCATATTTACTGATATATAATTCTACTTTGTATGCTTTCCTTGATTTGGCAGCTAACGTGTTGAAATTATATACGAAATAATATTTATTTATTTCTGTATTTTTATAATATTTCTTTTTAATGCTTACCTTTTTAATCACACCTTGTATATATTATTTTCTTTAACTGTAGATTCGACTCTGCTCTCAGGGAGTGGGTTCTATTTTTATATATTTAAATAAATTTTAATATTTTATGTTACCTGTATTTTGATTGTCTATAGCGCCTCCTTATATATCATTCAATTTAAAATATTAACAGTAATACATGTTACAATGATAATACTTTAATAAAATTATGGAAATAGCCCTGCATATCAAACAGAGAACACAAATAATCTTTTTACAAACCAAATTACTAGGGTATATTTTTTTTTAATATATAGAATGAAGGAAAGAAAAACCTTGATCAAAGTTTCTTGAAACAATCTAATTTTCTTCCCAAGATTAAAATTTACAATAAGTCTATGGATGTATCTAACGCCACCTATTAGGCAATAATGAAATTAATTCTTTGCTTGGGTAGAAAACTATAAACCTAAATTATATTTTACACGTGATTTTACAGTACTTAAACTAAACTCTGTAATCGATTCATAATGATTGCAGTGTTCGTTACTACACCAAAAGGTTTCTACCCTGTCTTTGAATCTTTTACAAAATGTCGAAAAACTATACTATCCACTCTGCGTCATCACTGACATTAATTTTAACAAGATTTTACAAAAAAATCATATACAGGATGTTATAAAAGATACCATATAATAAGGTATGTTAATAATATTTGATTTACTTGTTTATTTGCACAAATTTTGTTCATGATAATTGTTTCTTGTACATTTAACAATTTTTTTTTTAATAACATATACAGGATGTTATAAAAGATACCATATAATAAGGTATGTAAATAATATTTGATTTACTTGTTTGTTTGCACGAATTTTGGATTAATTGTTTTAATATGGCTTTTATTAAAAGAAAATATTATAAATATTCATTATCATTTCTTTTAATTTTAATATGTAGAAGTTCTGTTCCAAAAAAAATTTTTTTTTTTGAAGAATTATATGTTTTTGACAGGGCTTTAATTAAATAAAAGGAGTACATTACATATGATATAACGACATGCTTTAAAATTTCTCTATGTCTGTTAGATGCCTACGATTTAAAACTATTTAAAATTATTGAAAATAAACCTATTATACTTGTGCATTTTACGAACCATTGTTCAAATTAAGTTTGTCCTTTCTTTGATAAGAATTTACCTACATTTTGTGGCATTTGGAAATATCTTACATTACACTATTTTTGGATTTCGTATTATGGTTTTTGCAAATCACCGCCGTGCTGCCCGACATTTTAAACATTAATTCAGTACTTCCCTATTATATATCGCACCCGTTACAGAAAAGTGTCATAACACAAAATTTTTCAAAAGTGTGTTTTTAGGGTATTATTACTGTTCTCATTGAAATCTACCAATCAGTAAAACTGACATATTTCTAACTAACATAGTTTTCGCCCTACGCGCTGATGTGACTGTGGATTTTGCCGTTTCTGCGACCATATTGCGCGGGAAGAGTGTTCTTAAGTTAGTATGTGACTGACCATCGAGCAGTTAACACGCGCCAGCATGCCGCGAAACTGTCCCAATACAAAATATGACACTCTTCCTGATCGAGGTAAGTAATATAAACAGTCATAACCTAATGTTGTGACACATATCTTTAATGACAGCGAAATTTCAATACGCAAGAGTGGCCTATTATGTAATATGACAGAGTTTTTGAATATATAATCGGTATTTTATGAAATCTCTTATAATCAAAGAGTCGTATTTTATTTTGTGACAGTTTCAATTATTGACTTTGGCAGTTCGATTGTTAACAAATAACGTATAATATTAAAGTAACATTTTACTCCGTTAATTGCACTGGCCAAAATAAAAATAAATATACAAGTGGAATGTTTTTGTACGCTGTGCAGAAACTGCCTAACATAAAAAGAATCAATCACAAATTCTTATTATGCGACCACACACAAAATGAAGAGGATTCGGCACATTCCCTTATCAAAAAAGCCGTTAAAAAGTATACCAAAAAAAGTCCGATCTACACCCCTGCCACGTATACCGACATAATCAAGAATGCAAAGCCTAATAAGCCTTTTTTTGAGTTAATTGAAATGACCCAGACTGATTTTATTGACATTAAGAAATTACAGACTCAACTGGGATCAAACTTTGATACAACGACAACTGACGAAAAGCTCCAAACTTCACAATACAAAATTTGTAACTACGAAAAGGATATCCCATTATGCTTTTACGTGCAAACCACCTACGATTGTGAAATCCCACATAAAGTCGACGTGGCATCTACCAAGAAGACAAGAGCAAGTAAGGACAGCCAAGAAAAGAATAAAATTAAAAACATTCTCGAGAATGTTCAGCTCACTCCCGCATATGAACGAAAAATAGAGATATCTGCAAACAAGAAAAGCGACATAATGGACCTTATAAATGCAAACCAGATTCCAAAAAGACACGCACTTTACTACAGAAGTCTATTTGCTGAGTGAAGTAGTTCAAATTGTCCTATGAACTTTTTGTTTGGCCCTTTTCAGTTATTTTTTGGAACTCAAATACTTTGTTTTGTTGTGCCATTTTCAGTTACTGTATTTTGAGTTGTTTTGTTTTGCCATGTTCAGTTACTTTTGGTATTCAATTATGTTGTGTTGCCTTGTACTATTTTCAGTTATTTTTGTTATTAAAATATTGTTTTTGCTTTGGTCACATTGTGTTCCTTGTATTATTGCCCTCTTACAGTATTTACAAATTAAAGATCATGTCAACTTGTTTTTATTGACTCTAACCATTTTTTTTTTTTTTTTTTTTTTTTTTTTTAGTAATCCCACCAATATTTATGGAAGACGTTATGATATAAAATGAGTATCCATTATTATAGACTTCTTATATCATTTTTTTATTTGTATAAGCAGATTAAATTGTATCATTAAGTTTTTAGATCAAATAAATGTCAATCAGGAAAAGTGTCACAACAAGAACTAATGGCGACGTAACCCAGTGTAAAATAAAAAATATGATGAGGAGAACAACCATTCCTAATATTATTTGTTTTGACTTTGTTGCACATCATTCTGACATAGTAGCAGATCGCCGTAGCTTGAGTAAGAAAAAGAAAAAGTGCGCGCGTCAGTGTAAGACTGAAATTGACTCACTAGTCAGGATAACTGTCACAACATATCAGAAATGGTAATTTTAGGGGTTGGAATCAAAATTGACCAGATTTTATTTAATGGCTTCAAATAATAACTTAGGTTCTACCAATGAACATGGATATTATTAAAATTTTCTCTGCAGTGTCAAAAAATGAGCCGTCTAAATCTTTAAATGTCTCTACCATGAAACTAAGTTTTTTGTAATATGACAGTCTTCTGTAACAGGTGCGATATAGGAAAATATAGTCACCACTAACACAAAAACAAATAAATTATTAATTATTTTGCACTATTCAAACGAAAAGTGTGAAAATAACTTGAAAGCTCGTCCCGCATTACGTCATTGAGCAGTTTGGTCGAAATTTGAATCAAAAGTCAGCATACCGTTAGTATGTGTATCGTGCCTATAACCCGCTTCACAAAAATTTCAATTTCGATATATCGTTTCTCAGTTCCACCTTCAACTTAATTTTTTTTCAAAGTACATACTCCTAACTGTATTTTTTATAGCTTTTGTATTGGTTAAATAAAATTGTGTATTGAATTTAACTTTTTTACTGTTTTATCTATAAAAATATATTTTTCTTGGGTATAACAAGGTAAATTTACCGCTCCTTGTATTCTAACCGTTTAATTACGACTGTGTTTTCTCACTACTAACCAGGTCAATAAACCAGTTCAGTACAACTGACCCATTTGGACTGCACTTTGGAATTCTCTTTCTCAAAAAGGTCACAGCAATCCAGTCCTTTATAACTATAATATAGCACGTCCGTATACATACATTTATTTGGTTTAGTAAGATGATAAAACAAAGAGTTTACGATAAATAATTTATTTTATAATTGTATAAAATTTACAATTTTAATTAAAGTCGTTTACCTAATTTGTATATGATTTATTTACAATTTTTGCTGGAATTAGAGCACAAATAACATCTTTACCCTGGTCATCTTGCAGTTCAAATTTGATGCCAACGTTAAGCTGAAACAGAAAATAAATTATTATATTTAAAAAAAAAAAATCGAATTTTTAGAAATTATTCATTAACATTTTAGACAATTATCCCATAATATTTCAGCAATTAAATATTTTTATTTATGATTTTTGAGAAAATAGGCAACACTGATACTGATAGATAGTAATTAGTAAGGTTTTTAGCATAATCTTTGAATATGGGTTTAACGCAAGCTATCCTTATTTTATGTGATATGACACCAGAATTAAAAGATCGATTAATCACCTTTCGATACCCAAGTAACACAAAAAGTTATATAAGGGTTATACAGACGTTAAAAAAACGTTTCTTAAAACTCAACAACTTACATATTCTAAATCACTATACCGTTATTATATATTATTATGCGACTTGTGGTGGATATATACAACCTAATAGTATACGTTTTACAGTAGTTGCTATACTAACTTACAACTCTATAAAAAGATAATGTTATTGGGTAATTACAAATGGATATAAAAACTTTGTTATGTCATGACATAATTTGGTTTTATCTATAGATTATTATTTATACATCTAATGAAGACCAATAGGTGTAAACATTATAGAGTTACTTCTTACAAAATATTAATATTAAACTTTTTGTCTAAAAAACAATGTAATCTACCCAAATTCTCTGACAAAACAAGTTTTATGAAGTAACATTTAATTTTAGTTTGTAAAAATTAATGCGCCTTATCATTTTCCTAAAATAATGGTTTTGAAAAATTACGAAACAAAAAACTTTAAAAATATTTTAAAATAATTGTTATTTTAAATAAAAACATATTAATGTAACCTTATTTTGTCTACATATTGCAATTTAAATGCAGAATGAGATCAAAATTTATTTTTTATCAACATGGCGAAAAGTTTGTGTTCTTTTTTACTGAATAAAATGGCTGAGTCTTCTTATGACTAAAAAGTTGTAATTAATACATATAAATACCACGTTAATATTATTTAACTTTATATTTTATAACTTATACTTTTGTTGCTTTTATGTGCACAACATATGGTTAGTATAATTTGATTATGTAAATTTAATTTGCACGTATTATAATATTTACTAGCACTATGTTATAACTTATTTATATGTATATTATAAAAAATATATCAAAATTTGTTTA